>WEKW01002315.1:24751-43156 GCA_013389905.1 Sula dactylatra | reverse complement strand
ATCCTCTCACTGCACCAAGACATTATTGGTCACCCTGCTCCCCAAGTTTTGCTGAAATCCAAGTAAGACCTTTTTTTTAAAAATAATTACTCTTTTTTTCCCTGTGCATGTGCATGTCTCAGAAATCAGTCAGAATATAGTAATCTTGTTTCACATTGCAAATTTTGTGGTCAAAACCCACTCCTGTTTTGAAAAACCTGACAAATTAAGTGGCATTTCCTGTTTGAAAGAGGGGAGCAACAGAATCTTTCAGGAGCATGCAATGCCGGTGATATTCAAGTGAGGCAACTGCTTTCATGGCACAGTGCTCTGAGCCTAGTGGAGGGGTAACTCTAGTCTACATTCCAGAATGCAGGAAAAAGAATTCCCTGTACTCAAAATAATACAAATGCTTTCATGCAGACATTCAAATCAAATACCACCAGGTTCATGAATAAATTCAGTTCTCATGCAAGAACTTCATTTGCTGCCATAGCAGAAACATCCAGGCAGCCAAAATCTTGTGCTGTCAAGCAACTTGCATCGTTGCTGAAGCTGATGTCTATGGAGCACTGTTTACGTGACACCCTCCTTTGAATGAATCTTAAAGTGAAAAACCTTTGCCTTACCTGCTTACCAGGAGGCAAGAATGCAACATTAGAGTAGGTCCTTAGATGCACATCTAAATAAAGGTATAAAGTGCACTTCTGCAGAGCTCTAACTAGATTCCTTCCCTATCAGCCCTTTTTACTCTGTGGCTTTCCTAGATCATGGGAGCAGATGAGTAGGCAGTAAATCCAGTCTACCAACTTTAAACAGAACTAATCACCTGAATATGAAAGACTTTAAGAACTCAAAGATGGTTATCAAAATGTGGACTTGTGCATATAAATATCCACAGAAATCTTTGGTGTTTAGATCAAGATAAATTTTCTTACATTGCACTCCATAAATAAGAAACTTAAGCTACAGCCATTGCCTGCCAAGAAGACCCTCACAGTGCTAGAAGATGTCCAGCCTCTCTCCTTATTTACAGTCTTTGCCAAATAGAGATCATAAACAGGTACATTTAGTCAGTTGATATATATGAACAAGTTGTAAATAAAACTACAAATTGATTAATTCCATTTAGTAGCTTTGATGAATGGATTTCAGATGTTTTCTCCTGAGATTTTTATTTTTTAATCATGTAATCTTATAGCCGTATTCGAATCATGTCACCGCAAATTCAAATATTCATCTGCAACACTGTATGTTAAAAATAAAACCAAATAAAAATTGAAATTCAAACAGTAATTTTGTAAAGTAAATACACACTCTAAATCTGGTAGAATAACTCCACAAAAACTTTGCAATTTGTTTATGTTGCTAATGTTGGTAATCAGTACTCGATCTCGATCACTATAGCTATAGAACACCCTGCTTGAGGAGGATGCTGAGGTTAGTGCACTTCACTGTGCTTTTCTGGTTAACTTTTGACTTGACCTGAGCTCTGTGAATAGGATTCTCCTGAAGAAATGTAGTGCCTATCATAAGTAGACCTCAGCTTCTGAGATAAAAGTATAGATTTTCCATAGAGTCATGGAGACAAATAGGTCTTCCAGGGTACAAATCACGTCCATCTAAAGTAGAAATCTAAAACAGACCAGATGAACTGTGTCCAAAAATGTCTGTTTCTTCCCACTTACAGACCTTACAGAGAATCCAGGGCAACTAACACAGACACAGATGTCAATACCATGAAAGTCCATCTTCCATGAGATGAATCCTTGGTCAAAGGTCTAAACCTGCCTGAATTCAAGCCCAAAGGGACTTCAGAATTGTCCTCCTCCTGTAGAAAAACTAAGTCTGTTAAAACGATTGTCCCTGGAATGTCCCTGGCAACAAAGGATTCCACTAACTGGTACGTGCAGCAAGTTTCAAGCAAGGACTGACCTTTCCCATGCATCAAAACCTCCTCATTTCTATTTTTTATATGAAATAGTTATATCCTGCCCTATACCTGGCATCTCTTATTGAGATTTTCAAATATCTTGTAGCCTGTGCTGGAAAACATCTGGAAATTTGGTAGATCACCACCTGCAGCAGCAGGGCAAGTAAATTATTATAAAAATGACTATCAGTCACCTAAACCAGTAAAATTAGGTCAGCAGTAAACATAAGATAAAGCCATCCACCTGTAGCATTAGCATTACATACAGAAGATAAAAATACATGTGCCTTGACAAGCTGGTTTTTAGAATTATTTTTTGAATGTCTGTGTTTTTCTAAGGTAAATCATCCAAGTGCCCAGGCAACAAATGTTATGCACAAAAATCTATGCAATATGATAAATGGTGTTTCTGTAAGTAAATGAACACACATCCTTATACAGGAATTAAATAAAATCTAAAACAAGAATGAGTGTGTAAGTTTATGAATAAGTGAAAGTACACAAAGTAAGGCATATGTAAACTTATCTTATGATATATGAATCATTCTTGACATGCAACTATAACGGCAGCCTTCATTAGAAAGGGGAACAGCAAAAACTTCTAAGAAATGAAGTAGGAATGCTTCCTAACGTTCAGTGGTTTGGCATTATTTTTAAGAAGGTGAAGAAAGCATAAACAGAGCCTGCATGCATTTCATGAGTCACTTCAGAAATGAAAAGTTTTGCATATGAAGCTATGTCACTTGGAAAAGAGGATATGATATGTATGTGGTGGGCACGAAAATACTAGATACATTTCTTGTTGTTAGTTGTGGGCTCTGTTTTATAAATGCTTATCTTTGAAAGGATGAAATTTCAGCGAAACAGGTAATATTTGACACCTGAAGGTTTTCATTTTATGCTAGAGTGTAGATACATTCTATAGAAAGGACGTTGTCACTGGAGTTTTAGGGACTCAGGAAATAAGAGTTTGTGTGTGCGTGTGTGTGTGTGATGTAAGTGATGTAAGTACATATGTCTTCCTGGATCATAAATTAATTTACAAAACTACTGATCCTCCGGCTGATGTTGTCTTCTCTTCCCTGAAAATCATTCATAGCAGTATTCTGAGAAGTGCCCATAGGGCACGCAGTCATCTGGTGGCCTACTGCAAACACTGCCATAGGCTGGGGGAGAGAGGGGAGGGATATATCCATATGCATGTACACACTTAAAACGATCTCATTCAAACCTCCAACGTCACACTGAGCTACAACTTTGTAGTGAAAGTCCTAGAAGAAATGGACTGTTATTTGCAACCAGCTTCCTCATCCTAAACTAACTTCCCTCAGGTTGAGGGGTTTTACAGGTACTGGGCTGTCTCATCTCCTCCAACTAGATCATCCCTTTTCATCTCATCAGCACTGCTTTGGCAGCAAACTTTCTAGCCAAATGGGTGCTGTTGTGCACACTGAAAAGAGCTGGAAAAATATGAACTGGTCTTTCAACCTCTGAGATAAATTTTCTGCATTGAGATCCCCTAAGACATGAAACTGTCGTTCCAAAATGGTTTCTTTCATTGAGAAATATTTTTGAAATTTTTTTTCTGTTTTGGAACATTGGGAACATGACTCATTATTCATAGCAATTTATGTCTTTGTGAGCATCAAATACACAGCAACATAGTTGTTTGATATTTTAAATTATTATTCCCCTCATAAGTTTCACTTTATGCTCAGTTGTCAACTATTGCATGGAGCTAAAGTGACAGAGGGAAATATCTTGGTTCTTCCTGCAGGATAGAATAATGCAGGGAAAGGGAGGACAAGCTGAAAGAATGAAGCTGCGCAGTGGCTACATTTTGCTGGGCAGAGCACAGCACTGATATTAGGGGTTTTTTTAGCAAACTCAGACTCAAGAATTCCGCAGTAACATCATACTTCAAGTTTTCACTCAGGGAAGCTTGCAAGCTCTCACAGTTAGACACAAACACACTGAAAACATGATCCTAAAATGCAGAACTCATGAAGGAACAGGAAAACCTGTTTTACCGCTTCTGAATCAATGTCTTGGTATTTTGCTTCTGACTTTAGGTCTTTGCACTTGAAGACATCACATAGAGTTGGTAAAGAATCTGCAACATAGTGCAATTTTATGATGACCATAAGTCTTATGGAAACATTTCTGACTCAAAAGACTTTCACTAAATAACAAGCAGCATTCCTCCTGGTTTTCTGCCAGCTCAGATCTCCACTGTGAACTCCACCCACTGAGGCTTGTGGCCCCAGAGTACCACTTCCCTCCCACTAGGACTGCCTCAGGACCAAACTGCCCCAAATTAAAGTAGGGCTTTTACGATGCCTTAGCAAAAACTCCACCAGTTCTGGAGGGCAGGAGAACCTTGGTGGCAGAGAGTTTTCACATTCCCTGCTATGCAGCGATATATAGAGTTCTTGCTGAAGCCTGACTTTTGCTGGCTCCTACCTTTGCACTTCATAGAAGGAATGTGCCCTGAGGGGTTTTCCAGAGTCCAAATACCTGCCTCCAGTCTGCCAGCTGCTGGGAGCAGCCCCCCTTTAGCCCAGACCTCCAGCTGCATCACACTTGCTGGATCTCACCTCCAGCTTCACTTTGCAGCCTGTGTTAGCCACACTCAGGCTGATGAGTTAGTCTGAAAGTATAATGGATCATTCACAGAACCAAGACCTACATGGATACAGATGTACTCTGCTGCATTGCCACACTGTTAGCCAGTTTATTAAGTATAATGCTACTTCCCTGGTCATGTATTTGCTGTTGAGTCAGGCTCTGGTCTGGGGTATCTTTCTTTGTTTTTCTCCAGTTCCGAAAATGTAGGAGGAAGAGATGGTCCAGATCCTACAGTTAACAGACACAAGTGTAATCTTTTTTAACCCAACAACGGGACTGGCCATGTGAGGAAGTGCTCCTCACCTGAGCAAAACCACAGGGTATCCAGCCCTCGGTCCTACCATGTCCTTTAAAACTAGAGCACACTGTTACAAATGCAGCTATAACTTTTTCTCAGTGCAGGATTGTGTTGCTCTCTTTCAAACAAGACATATATTCCTTCATCCCTACATCTAATGGAGAAGAAATCAGTTGAGGCTGTGACTCAAACTAAAACTGTTGGCCCCATTGAAGACCACAGCCTCTCCTTTGAAGGCTATGTTAGATGTGACTTAATAACATGATTTTTAGGCACACAATTACTACTTGGTTTCTCAAGACAACCTGATGCTGGTAACACATGCTGTCAGACCCTTGAGGCTTGATTATTCTAATTCTCCCATTGCCACTTACAGAAAGTTGTGAGCAGGAGCCCTAGGGCTCCTCGTGGCACTGAAACACCCTCATGTATAGATTTCCCTGCAGCCACTAGCTTTTGGGGTGTCAACCTGAAAAACGGTAGACTCTATTTTTTCTTTTTTCTAAAAAGCTAAATAGAAGTATAGTTACAGTGATATTGGCTATAGTGAGATCATCCCTACCCGATGGTTTCTGCTCCCAGATCAAACTTAGTTTTAAGCATGACACTGTCCCACCTAAAGACCTTTCTCAGAGGTGTGGTACCTCACTGAAACCAGCCCTCTCCATTTGTTTTATTTATGTGTTGCTTTTGTTTTACTTACCTATTCACACATTTCTTTAATGGAGAGTGCTTTAAATTAATGAGAATTTTTAATTACTGTTATTCGGTAAATGAGTTATGCATTAAATTATTAGTTGTTGTTGCTATTGTTACTGCTGCTGCTGGTATTAATAAACCTTATTGACATTTATTAATAAACCTTACTGACATTTAAAGAGAAAATGCAATTGTGTAACCATGCTTACAATTTGTTTAGCAGATTTATATTTATAAAGTTATTAAGTGTTTCTAGGAACATACAAGAGCATAGAAGACATCCAAACATGTAATTTTTCATTCAACATCTCTCTCTCTCTGTGACATAAAGATACTTACTACCATATTACCAGGCAATCTTTTTTCTTTTTTTAATCTTATGTCTCTGTAGTAACAACCAGTGTTGTCATTAAGGGGATTCTGGGAAGGAAATATTCATCACTGAAAAAAACACAAAATCCCATGTACTTTACAGCAAGAAAGATCATTGATTGGAGACTGACTTCTTCAGAAATTTCTGAACTTGTGCGTAGCTTGTAAAAATTCCCCACCCACATTATTCTTTTTGAAGCACACTCTCACAGAGCTGCTCCTTCCATTTCTTGCCATAAAACTGTCAGCTGAGTGTTTCTTGTTGTGATACAGCTCTCTGTGTTACAGGAAATCGACCTAAGTAGTTTTCCTGTGAGTATAAAAGAAGCAGATAAAATCCATTAACCCTTTCAATACATGATATATTTATACACTTGTAACCTTGCAGGTCTTAGAACAAACAGTCTCAATGGGAAACAGCAATGGTTGCAAGGAGGGTTTTTTTCTTTAAGAACCTTTTTTCTGCTCATTGGGTAATTTTTTTATTTATCCACAAGACATTTGTGGGTGTTTTCATGAGTGGCCCTTCTGTACATCATTGTTGTTTCTAACAGCTGCAAAACATTTTTTTCATACTAAACATGAGCATACTCTCTCAGCCTAGAAAATAAACATCTGTTATTATTCTTGATTTGACAGCCCAGTATGTTGCTGAAACAGAGCTGTGCCACGAGCTCAGATCCAGCTATAAATTTTCAACATATGGTAGATATTTCTGATTAGGTTGTTGCTAAAACCTCTTGCTGGTTTGGTAGAGTGATGTGCATGCTGAAAGAGATTAGGAGCTCTGAATAAGGCTATACAAATTCATAATCCTTATCTAAATTTCCCAAGACATCCAGGCAAAGAGAAAATCTGGAACTGTAATAAGGATGTCTTGCACTGTGCAATTTTTTATGTCCTGCAGAAGATGCTATATCAAAACACCCACACACTTAAAAGCATCCTAATATTTCACATGAATAAAGTTTACTTTGCAGTCCAAACTGGAGAAGACAGCACAGAGGCCCTCAGTTTAAACCATAATAAGAGGTGAGTAGGGATCTTAATCTCAGGATCCAAAACCCAAAATGCATACCATCAACTCCATTTATCAGAAATTTTTGTCTACTACATATGAATTTTGCATTCTGCTTCAAGGAATCCTTTGTCTGTGCTATATTCTACAGTAAGCCAAACTCTGCTGTCAGAACCACTGAATAATATCAGGTTTTAAGGAACCTCATGCTGCAAGACCACCTTATCTCACTGCATCTGACTATACTGCAAAGCGACTAAACAAAATCGTTGAACAGGTACACAGATGCAGCTCAGAAAGGAACAGCATGAGAACCATCTTCAAAAGCAAAATAGGTCATATTTCAGGGAAAGGATTTTTGATCTTTGAGTGGTACTTATAAATATTTGCAGAGAGCCCCTAATTCAGATAAATTCTGTGAGGAAACATGAGGCTTACCTAGCCTTTCTTTTGCTTTGTACTCAGTCTTATAATCTCATAAATTCTGAACTGCAATTCCTCGCTGTTCTACTCTTTTGCTGAGGATATGCCCCCATGTACCTTTGGTATATCGTTGTAATCTTTCAGTAAGTTCAAACAGCTAATGGTTATTGCTGAAGTCAGCTGTCCCTTCGTCCAATTTCACACCTAAAGCTATTTTAGGTGTGAAAGGCAGGAGTAAGAGAATACACAATTTCTTCCACAGCACCAACCTGGCTGATGCCCAAAAAATGTTTACCACCATCAGAACTACAATAAAACTTATGAAATAATAAATTCTCCAAACTGGCAGTTTTCTTCAGCCTAAGTGATCAATAGTCTATAAAAACATTCTTCTGATTCCCAAAAATGTGATTCTGATTTTTTCAGGAGGAAATAAGAACTGAAGGATTTGATATCTGGTCTGTGCTTAGAGGCACTTATGTGTGTATGTCTTACACATTTTTCTGTGTGGCTTATATAAAAATCATACAAGTACTGACCTGACTATTCGTAATATGGAATGCAGTAGTTCTCAAATGCCATGTAAGGAAGACATATAGCGTATAACCTGCAGGTAGAAGGAGGTTTCTCAACACCGAAGGCACTCAAGAGTTTTCTGCATGGCTCTGATTTCTTTTCCCCTTCTCTGTGAAAGTGCAAGTGCAACAGCTGAGTTAGGATGGGAGAAAAATTTCTCTTTTAGTTTTAGGTCTAAGCTTATCTCTGGCTCCCAGCTAAGACACCTACGGGATGTTTTAGCTTAGTGAGGGACCTAAGTGATTTGTGAAGACCATTTCTCCAAGCAGGAGTCATGTCAGTCCCTTCAGCCCATGCCTACCAAGACCGAGGGGAAAAAAGTTAGAAACGTAAAACTTTCCTGCATAAGGTTACATAAGTCTTTCTGTAGTCCCAGCTCAAAAATAGATTAAATGCACTTCTGTGGTGATTAACTTCCTCAGTCATATTTTCAATAGCTACCCCTTGCTAATGTAATTGTGGACTATATTACATAGCAGAACAGGAAACCTCCCATAAGTTCTTAAGAAGCCATGGGGTGATACATGCAAATTCAATTTTTCTGAATTCTGCTACGAAAGCATCTTTTATTATTTAGCAAATGCTCCCCTCCCTCCACTCCCTTTTCCTCCTGCCAAACCCAGCAGAGATTTCTCTTCTACTTGTCATATATTGTCCCTTAACTGGTACCTCCTGAGAAAGAGAGGCTGAAGAGATTTATGGGTGCCACGTTGGCAGGAAGCATTGCCAGTGGCTGCCCATGCCCCAGCGTTCCTTTCCAGCTTTATCCCAAGGCAGAGACTCCAGGGGCTGCCCCTGGACCCTGCCCCTGGCAAGGTCCTGAGGGGACCGCAGAGGTTGCACTATAAAGCACCTGTGCATGTCCAGGACTGTTTGCCATCAAGTAGTGGCTCTGAGTACCAGGCATGCTGCCTGACACCACTTGTGGTGAGAGGAACTAGTCTGCCTGGAGAAACAGAAGATTCCTACAAGACATTTCCACAAACCAGACCAGTGGACAGGACCCATCCAAGCAAAAGGGTAGCAGAAATCCAGCCAGCTGCTGTTCATAAACAGAAATCACATATACACATAATCAGCAAAAAATGTTGCATTCCCCCATGATGTTAGTGAGATTTGAGAACTGCAGAAGCACACTGAATAGAAGAGTATGGGCATCAGACTACCTTGTCCTCTGTCCCTGTGATTTGCGGCAGTATTCATATTCCCTCTGGGTTTGCATATCTGAAAGCATGACAGCAGTTTTTAACACCAACAAAGTAATGGGAAGGGACTTCCAGTATGTCAAAATTATTCCTAATCATGTTTTATTTCCTTCCTTCCTAGAATCGAAGTGGACCAAGCATGTGTGCTAAACATAATAAAAAAATAAAGGACTATCTCACAGGCTGCTAGAAATTAAAATTACTGGAAATCTGGGAATAAAAAATATCAGTTCTCCCCCAAGAATAAAAGGCTATAATAAAGAAAATATCCAGAAACCATGAGAGCTGCAATTTTAAGTTGAGAACACTGTTAGAAGAAATGCCATTAGGGTACAAATCCAAATGTTATTCTTTGATGTCTGGGTACAACTCAAAGCACTTAGAAATTACACACAGTAATTTGGCATTATTAAACATACTTTTAATTATCCTTGAGTTCTGTTCAGTTACACTTAGACTTATCCAGGATGCATTAAAATGTGTATTTTATAAACAAAGCTAGGTAAAGATAAACTCAAAGGCAGTTCACAATAACCTCCATTCCCTTTTTGTATTAGAATCCTCAGTAGTTCCAGTTTTCATTGCTTTCCAGGACCAAGCCTTTTCCTTTCCTTAAAGTGGCAAAAGGAACCTGTTTTCCGTAGGATGTAACTTTCAAAGCAGCTTTCACCATCACTGCTGCCTCCTTCCAGGGCCTTGAGAACTGGGACTCTGGAGTTCTTGTTCAAAGCCTGATCTCCAGCTTTTTCACTGGAAGAGCCTCCAAGCTGCACTTGCCTATTGCTCCAGCATGTTCTCTTAGATTTCTCACAGTCAGTTTTGACATGAGTGGAGGAGACCACAAGCAGCTCATCTGCTTTTCCTGGGCCTCACCACTTCCTGGGATACTGGCTCTAGCCCTAGTTCCTCAGATAAGGCCACAAGTTTCACTGGAAAGTAAGCCTCCCAGAATATCTTTCTCGTGGCAGTTTTAGAAAACAGCATCTCCATTGCATGGACAAGAGAGACTGTAAAGAAAGGGAAGACACTATTCATCAGTGTTTAAAGCTGCATCTAGGACTTAACGACCTCTGAATCAGAAAAGGAAGATAGACCTGAGCAATCATGTTCTGTCTCTTCCATGGCTTGCCAGCTGGATTTCGGTATCACTAGAAGTGATAGGCACTTAAAGGGTAACTTGGGGGAATTTTGGTGCCCACTGTGAAAGCAACTCAGTTGTCATTAAGACCCAGGATTGCATAAGTCGAAATGCCAGAGGCTGTTGCAAAAGGATAGAGGAGAACAGGGAGAGATGGTTTGAAAAACGTTCAAACATCCATCTCAAGTTATGTTTTAGACACTTCACTAGGTAGTGTGAAAAGAACTGATAAACTATACGGAATAATCATTGGCTAATTAAATGTTACCTTTGAAAGAACTTTTGATCAAAAATATCTTGTCCAATCAATGTCACAATTTCCATAAAAGTATTAAAATTGTACTCAAAATACAAATTTACAGTCAGCTTTTATTGCAAAGCCTAATTTTAGCAATACTGGAATTTTCAGCTCAAAAAAACCTCATTAGAAGAATAAAACAATTTATTTCAAAAAGGAGAAGAAGATGATTCTGGAAAGTCTGAAAAAAATTGCAGTTAATTAAAAGAGAAGTTTGCTGCCTCTAGACTGTTATTAGCTTTTTCAGTGACCCATATTTTAAACCCCTCCAGTCATTCATGAACAAGCGCTATTTGAAGATGATACTTCTGTCATTAAATAGTTTTAATTAAATCTGGTGTTTCCACCTTTTTCATTGTTTATTTTCTAATAGAGCTCAAATTGTGATCTGCTTCTGTCTTTGATAGATGTCATTAGGAGTCTTAACCACTATCTCAAGTTAAATTAGTATGGAGTGTTATGGGTCTGACCAGTGTCATACTAAGCTCAAACTCTCCTTGATTTCCATAACTTTTGGAAGAGTCTATTGCTTGTATGAATGTATTGCCCTCTGTTGGTCAGGCATATCTCATAGAGCACCACAGAAGACAGGAAACCTGAATATCTTTATCATGTCAGTTAGGACATTTATGTTTCTATGTATGCTGGACAACTAGAAAGACTCCAGGAATTTAAAAATGTATGACATACTTTTAGAGACTGAATTTTTTTTTTAACTGACACTAAAGACCCTTTTTGACATTCTTGTAAGGAGTAACTTGTTTGCGTCTCTTGGGGTAGCCACTGAAATCATATTCACACACTTGAAAATACAAAGGGCATTTATGCTTCTCCCAGGAAATTATGCTATGGTTCTGCACCATACTCGAGTGCAGAAGCACAGTGATAATTGCTGTAAGATGCAAAAAAGAGTTTAGGGAGTGAAACTCAGAGGAGCAGGAAGAGAGCATGGGACAGCCTCAGCAGCACCCTGGACCATGGCAATGCCACCAGACCACCTCACAGCACTCGTCGGTCTGGGCATATGAAGCTGATTGTCTGCCTGCCTTCAAACACAAATGTGCACACATGACCCTAATCAGGCTCCCGCTAATTAGGCATCAGTTCTTGATTGACAGTTTTGCTGCTAAATTACCCATGTATGTTGTTCTTAACAACATCAGGATTTTATTTGCTCTTTAACCCAAAACTGTCTATTGATCAATGTATTAACTGGTGTTTCCACGCATTTAATGTAATCCCTTACAAACCAGGCCATTTTGTGAGTGGCAAAATCAACAAAGTCTAGTTGCCTATGGAACTGTAATTGAGTTCCCATGTGGACTCTGTAATAATAAGAGTTGAACTCCAATTACCATCCTTTCCAAAAGCGGGAATTTTAATAAGGTCTTTCCTAATCTGCTCTGTTGTTTTCACAAAAATCATAGGAGCTTCATATACTCGAGATATCCCTCTGTCATTGTGGGTTCAAATTAACCCCTGATTTCAAGTCATTAGAGGGGAGACCAACAGATATGCACACAGAAATACACATGCCAAGTGTGATTCCATAAGTCTCGTCTCCTTAGAAATATAGGTTTCCAATTTATACTGAAATCAAGTAAAAATGCAAGTTAAAAAAAAGGATTTGAGGTAAAAAATAAGATTTTTTTTTTGTTGTAGCTGGAGACAATCCCAGGGTCTAATCTCACTGAAATGAAGTCTCCGTCTTCTTCCCCATAAAAGCTGGCCCCATGTTTTGGCCCTACATCAAGTACCAAGTAAGAAAAGACATTTGGGAGAGGGGATCAAGTAGCTCAGCAGTTTTTCTTTCTTCTGGGTAAGGGCCCAAGAGAAATCCAGTCTCCTTCTGAGCCACAGTCATAGGAAGAAAACAGAAAAATGACTGTCATAACCTCCCCCCCCATCCAGACGCATGAGCATTAGAGCACAGCCAGGCTTACTGCCGCCTTCTCCTCCAGCAGCGTGGGTGGTGGCAATGTCCCCAGAGCAGGGGACCTTGGAGATAAAATTAATTGTTAGAGTTTCTCAGAGCTGCTTTGTCTGGGATGTGTCAGAGAAACACCACTGCTCCAGCCACAGCTTCAAACTTTTCTCTATAACCACAGGAGCCAAAATCCATCATATTGTTAATGAGGCATGAGGGTCTAATGTAATAATGTAAGTGCAGATCTGCGGATGAGCACCCAAAACTTATATAGACTCAACAGGGAAAATGAAGATGTTTCTAATTACACACCTAAAACAAAGAGAAGAACACTGTGTGTAAGATGGAATTTGACAGAATTCTTTTATTTCCTTATACTTCGGTGGTTGGCACACAGAACTATTGTCTTTCAGCCATCTTAATGAGTTCTGAAATGAAAATATTTTTTTTAAACATTACTGAACTTCCAAAGTGTGAAGCAAAAGAAATTCTGTTATTCATAGTGAAAATGTAGTATTTTGAGAGCATACAACCCTCAGTGTCTGAGGAAAATCAGGAGGTAGCAGCCACACCTTTCCTTGCTGGAAATTCACATAAACTGGATTTTTTCTGGGAATATGTTCAGAACCTAAGAACTGTATGAATTTATATCTCCTGTACATTTAGACCAACCTGTCTTTCCAGTCTTCTGCAGTGGTCTTTCAAGAATGTTAAAAATGCCATATAAGTTTAATAACAGGCTTCCACGATGTTTTACAGTCTTCCATGTACACCTTAATTTGGCTAGAACTTGTCCCTGGTTTTAGGGGTTTGCAGCTGTTCCAGGTACAGCTGTCAGGTGTCTCTGCACATTTCTTGAGGACAGGGAGAATTTTGCATCTCTGATTATTAATTTTTTTTCTGCCTGGATCTGCCAGCAATAATTGTAATATAAAAAGTCTGTGCAGGACAGCTCTGGATGAAAAAGTAATACAGAGAAAAGTAAGAAACAGCTCACCACAGTGAACTCCCTCTCCAGTTAGATCCTGTGAAGGTACTGGCATGAACTCTCTCTCTCATGACATACACCCAACTTGTTTAAGTGTACCATCACTACTCAACAATCATTTGCATTTATTATTATTATTCAATTCAAAGGCTGATGCCAAGCTGTTTGAGGGAAGGAAAGTACATGATGTATTTTTAAAAAATCCTCAGTTTGATTGGAGTTTTCTGTTTTCCTTGGGTTTTCTCTTTTTTTCTTTTTTTTTCTTTTTTTTTTTTTTTGAATCTCTGTTCTAAGAAAAGGAAAGCAGGGGATTTACTAAAGGCAAGGCAAGACGGTTAGTTATGAGTCACCTTCATGACTTATAAAGGGTCTCAAGTTGTTTGGAGCGGGCTTTCTTCACCTAACTTGTGCTGCAGGGATATCAGGCGACCAGCCAGACCAACAGACCTCTGTGGCAACTGTTCCTGCCTCAGCTGGGGTTTTTTTATTTTTCATTTGCCTTATCTCTCTCTCTCTTCCCCTCTCTCTCTCTCCCCCTCTCTCTTTAGAAGAAAAAAAAAAACCAACCCGAGCTCAGTGATCATGGTTAACCTGTGAGATGGAACAAAGGAAGTCTGTGGCCTCCTTACTGCATTGGTTTTGCTCGCATCTCTGTGTAAAGAAACTGCCTCGTAGCAGGTAGGTTTTTCAGTTTGGTTCTTTGGCTTTTTTGTTTATTTTTTGTGTGTGCTCTGTTTTTTTAAATGAGAAGTTTGTACGTTACAGGAGGTGGGAACAGGCCAAGGGAAGGGGCCCTAGGGCAGGGTTTAGAAGCCTCAAAAGTCATGGAGACTAAACTTCAAACATTTGTACACATGCAGAAATACTCAGGCAGACGTCCTTATGGAAATATGCCTTCAGCCATCCAGAATCACACACAGACAACCAGTCTTGAGTGAATACAAACCCAGTCCCCTTGCTGCCTTTGCATTCACTTTCGTAGGTGGCTACACCTCACATAACTGATGGGACAGCACACACGAGAAAGTTGTCTGCAGACAAAAGGGCATGGGGGATGCATGCTGCTTTTTAGCTCCTGCACCCCTCCTTTTTTTGTTTTGAGATTAATAGTTTAGAAGATCATGTAATATGGAATATAATTTCTACAGTGTGTCAGTTATCTATTTGGAAGAGATTTATAATTAAATTTCAGTTACTGTCTTGCCTACAGCTTGCCAGGGACATTTTGGTGGGGGAAAGCAACTGTACAGACTAGTTTGACTTATTTAATTTTGGCCATACAAGTAGCTTTGGACATGGGACAAGTTCTGGTCCTCATGTCATAAATAAGCAGCAGAGAAATACCTTCTTTAAAGTATACCCATTAGACTTGCATCAATAATTATAATTTGGTTTATTTTTTTTTTAAATGAAGGTGTTTAAAATGCCCATATAAGAACTTAATATAACTTTCTTGCAATGCATATCCATACTGACAAAGCAGGAACTCCATGCTCAGCATTAATACCTGTCTTGTGAAAACTCTAAGTTTTAATTTGATCATAAAATTTGCTCTGAACTCTGAATTTGGCAGCCAGTATCTAAGATTAATCATTTCTTTTATTAGCTTTTTAAATGGTGAGTTTTAATTTACAAAGTAACAAGCGAAATAGCTGAAATACAGTATAAAAAAAATCCAGCTACTTGATCCATAAAGTGAAATAGAGGTACTGGCGATATTTTATTTTAGAGGGAAGTTTTCAGCAGATGAAAGCCTCTTCTATCCACATACACATCTTTGGAGCTCTTCCAGTATCCTAAGTAAGAGACTTGATTTCAGTATTTTTCTAAGTGTTTTAAAACTAATAGCTTTACTTCCTGAAAAATTAGAGAAGTATAAACAACGTCCTCCTGAAAATGTAAATAGGGTACCTGAAAATGGATATCTGGTGTACTGCTTATGTATAATGGCCTTTTGTAGGTGATTAAAAGAATTGTAGAATGTGCTAATTATATTAACACTAATTCTTTTTCAGTCAAAATTAGATTTCTGCTATTCAAGGGTAAAAACATCTCTGAAACCATTACATTTCATTTTGGTCTTATTTTTTACAAAAATTATTTTTTCATGACTGCAGAGGAAGACATTCAAAAGCCACTGTCATATACTATACTAAATTTTAGTTCTGAAAAATAAAAGAAAATAGGCATCTCCAGAGGGCAATCTGCCACATTCTAAGAAAGATATAAAATAAATGAAGCATGTTACCCTTTGGCCAGTGCCCACTTCCCTCTCTCTGGTGAATGTTAAGGGAGGATACACGGGTAGACAGCATAGACTGAAGATCTAATTTTTCCATAGCTGCTGTTGGGTGATGTGAGTCCCACCTCATGTCCCCTACAAAGCTATTGGCACAATCTGCTTGCTGACACATCTCTTTCATGACCCTGAAGCTCCTTCAGTTTTTTTCTCCAAGAATCAGGCCTTTAGTTTGTTTTCAACAGGTAATCTGAGATTGTGTTTGTGAGCTATGTCTTGGTTATATGCAGGTAAATGGAGATAAAAGACTGGGGCTCACTAGGTCTGTTTCAAAGCCTATTGCGGTCAGTGTGTGCCTCTACTCTTCAATTTCAAAGCATCAGGCTTGGGGTCTATCACAGTCTGATTCCTCCAACATGATTGTGAGTGTACATACTCCTGCGCATAAGCACAGCAGATTTCTGGCCTTGGTGAATTGCCTTTTCTCCCTCACACCCTCCCACTGAAAAGGGGCTTTGTAACAGAGGTTATTGCACAAACCTAAGCACCATCAGATGAGGCTCCCCAAAAGGCAAAGTTCTAAATTTTTTTGCTGTTTGGAGAACAGCTTTTATCTTTTCTAAATTGCCTACCAAATTTTGCAACATTGGAATTACTTTCCTAACCTTCACGTGGTTTTCATAAAAAAATTATATTGGGAAGTACTATCAAAGATGGTGTGATCTCTTGCTACCAATCCAAAGACAAAAGGTTGAGTTTTACTCCAGATTTGTGACAAAGGTTCCCATCTAGTTGTGACAAAGGTTCCTATCTAGTTGACCAATAGGTAAATAAGAATTTGGTCATTTGGAGTGGAGAGGCAATACTGGCTAATAATCACATAACTAGACTAACAAGCTGGATGCTTCTAGTCCATCAGTGGACCAGCATAAGTCCACTCAGACCCTTGAGGTACCGTACAATGATGTACAAATGTACAGGTGGAGAAATGAGCCCTTGTCGCATTTAAACCAAGTAGTTTGAACTGTATTTGTGGTACTCATTCTGAAGGGAATCTGAATATACACTACGATATGGATGAACTAATTAACCATTGATATTTCACTGACCAAAGAAAATCCTAGGTTAGAGAACAATGGGGTACCTACACTTGAGCAGACTTTTTAAGTGCCTCAATAACACATAGATTTTTTTAAATATATGAAATACAAAAATAGCTATGAATATAATGTCCATTCTCACACATTTTGGAAGACAGATTGCAAAGTAAAATTATTGTAGTCTGTAAAATTACTAGTCAACATTTATTTTTCAGTAATGCCATAGGTCTCAGTAAGGTTGCAATCAGTTGCATTAATATTGCAACAGAAATGAAGATAAACATTGTCACAATCTGAAGAAACTGCGAAGAGAAGAGATTAAATATATATGCATATGTGTATACAAGAGCAGAGAAAATCTTGTCAATATTTACTCTTTTTACTTTTGTTTTTATTGCTTATAGTTTAAACTAAGTCATCCAGCCTCTCAGTTTATCCCAACAGCCTCATAGGCTCTTCAGAAAGCACTAGCAGATTTCTTGAAGCTGTCATAGCAGAAGTTGACCTTTAGGAAGTATTTGAAATAGGAGAAAGGAACTGTGGAGAAAAAAGTGTTGGTCTGAAGGAGGGTGGACTGTAATAAAGTATAAGAAGTAGAATACAATAGAATATTTCAGTTGGAAGGGACCTACAATGATCACTAGTCCAACTGCCTGACCAATTCAGGGCTGACCAAAAGTTAAAGCATGTTATTAAGGGCATTGTCCAAATGCCTCTTAAACCCTAGCAGGCTTGGGGCATCGACCACCTCTCTAGGAAGCCTTTTCCAAGCAGATGAAGTACAGTAAGTAACATGGCTGGTGGATCAGATCACTTCTGTATAGTATTGACAGAAAAGGTGGTAGTAAGCATTGAATGCAAATGGAGAATAACTAAAGCAGAGGTGACACTGGAAGAAAAATTGTGTGGTAGTTTATATGTCTTAAGCCAAATGTTGCTACTAAGAAATCCAGAGGGACATCTCAGAGGAATAGGCAAAGTCAATGATTAAATGAAGTCTAAAAATACAGAGACAGGTCTGTGGCCAGAAAGGTAGGAGGAGAACCAAGAAAGAACTGTCACAAAAAAAGCAAGGTGGGGCAATATTTTCATGTATGCCTGACTGTCAAACAGGGATAAAATAATCAAAAGGTAGAGCATCTAGCCTAAGAGATCGATTCTGATATGCACAGCTTCTGTGGAGGCAATAACAATGACAGTAGATATGAAGTTTGAAAATTAAATTAAAACACACACCTATCTGATGTCACTACAGCCGATGAGGGAACAGAAGAGCAGATGAGTGGATGGGACCTGATGACCAGAGATCAGCAGATAAGATAGGAAGAATAAATGTGTTATTCTGATGTTAGTGACTGAAGGAAGAGAGTGTTGGAAAGAGGAAGAGGGAAATCACACCAGATTTTACGAGCTTTTTCTTTTTAAATGTTGTGCGGGAAATAATAGGGGATTTTATTTTATTATATTTAAGCATGAGTAGATGGTCATGATTTCCATTGATGACAAGGCCACATTTTTAGAGCTGTGTGAGAAGACAGGCAGCAATGTATGTATTTGTACATGTAATGGAAATCTGACAGCTGT
>WEKW01002315.1:4555-23582 GCA_013389905.1 Sula dactylatra | reverse complement strand
GCCTACCAAAATTTTATATTCATCTTGGAATTTTTGTTTGCCACTTACATATCACAACCATGTACTTGGCTGGTTTCATTTAGAGTGGCACAAAGTGAAAGGTAATTTCCCTAAATTCTCTAAATTAGATCACAGTCTTACTATGACATTTTAACTTCCTCTTAAAACATGTGCTAGTAAGAGTAGGGAAGTTATAAAAGTACATAAGTTTCTTTAAATTTACATACAAAAAAGATCTTCAAAATTGCATCTCATATATAGTACCTCGTTCCCTATACTGCTTTTCTTGTTACTTTTTTCTTAAACAACAGCAAATTTTTTTTTAAAAAGTGGTTACTGGGAGACCAAACAGAAAGCAAACAAGATTCAACCATTTCTGAACTCTGCTCAGGAGCCGATACTTTATTTTAGAAGGATGGAGAAAGAAAAATATATTTCAATCAAGACATACTTAGCAGAGAACTAACTGAGCATTATTTAGGCCTTTTCAAACCTGCTTGGAATGACTGTCTCAACTATTCCATCCTTATTACTGATGTAAGTAACTGAAAATTGTAAAAAAAAATTCAGATAATTGGATATATAATGAGGATTCTCTAACCTTTCTTCTACTGAGTGCATTTCTACTTTGTTATGCGATTTCTTTGCATTTTTAAAATATTTTTCTAGAATTACTTATTTCTAAAACTATGTTTTCCTTGTTAGTTTTTGGGAGAGAGCTCATAATAGGCTGAAAGAAGTAAAAGAAATCGTTCAAGTTTGGTCAAAAAAAATTATCACTTATTAATTTTATGGTCAAAGCATCAATGACTGGTTAATATTAAGAAGCAATTAGCAAACAATGTATTGTTCAGCACAGACAGAAATAGTCATTAATCTCTTTCTAGCCTAGTGGAACAAGGGTGTAGGAGCCCTGTATATAGATCCTAGACCAGCAACTAAATCTGCCCAGCATGTTTGCTCTCCACTCAGTGCTCAATTATTCCAGAATCCAAAGGAATATTGGTTGCTTAATCACAAACACTGCACACTGATGAAACTATGAATATGTCTTAATTCTGTTTCTTACATCCTGTTAAACAGTCATCTCTCCTGGTAGGCATTTTTTCTATTTAAGTAAAAATAAATCCAAGTAGTTTTTGTTTTTGTTTATCTTGAGTTCTTAACATTTTGAGGAACTTGGCTGATATTAGAAGACTTCATTAACTAATATCTAAAAGGACACAAAATTAGGCAAGACCGTGCTACAATCTGTATTCCTTCTGCTCAGTGCAAGTAAAGCAGCACAAAAAAATGCAATAAGCAGAATGATGGAAGTCCTTCGTAGAAGTAGAATAGTGAATGTACTCTAGTTCTCTTATAAAAGTAACTAAAACAATTGCAGGTTTGACTGTTTTTAAATGTACAGCAGATGATTCCTTTGTATTTAACCAACTACAATGGTTTTTCTTCTGATGTCTGTCCTTTCTCTGACACAATTTTTTATATGCATTTCTGTCTTTTTTTTTTNTTTTTTTTTTTTTTTTTTGTAGGTATATCAAGGGGAAAAAACAGTGGTTTCAGTTCTTTATGTCTCATACTCCAGTCTCTGGAGTTCTTCTGTAGGCTGTATGTTGTTAATGCTAATCGTGATAGGGGTTTTTACCTCTGACTGACTCCTACATGTTAGCATTAACACTGTATCATGCCTCTTACCAGAATTCACATGGAACAAACTGCTACTGTGGGAGAACAGAAATCGTGAATCAGTCAGTACCATGCTGGGAAACCCTCCGTTCTACGTGTAAAATGATGAGTAGTTCTGTATACAGACATGTTTGCTAGAATGTTTGCTAGGTTTAGAGTCACTGGAAAAAGCAGGGGAAAAGCAGCTTTGTGTATCAGTAACTCCTTACTAGGATGCAGAATGTGTAACATTTTGAGCACAGCAACCTGCTTTTTACTTTGTTTTATTGCTTTTCAGGTCTTCTGGCTTTACTTCCCCCAAAAAAATTTAATTTCTTCATTTTATTTAGGAAAGAAAAATGATGAATTAAACTTTTCACGTGTGTAACTGTGCATTCTATTCATTTCTACAGAATTTTATTACATGTAAGAGAAAAACTAATAGAAAATTTTTCTCTGAGATTTTATTGTCAGTTCATTAGGAGAAGTGGGTCAATGGGTCATTCAGAGAAAATGAAAATATATTTATTTTACTCTAGGATTACCAGTACATTCCAAACTTTTACAAAAAATCTCAGAAAATTCCAGAGACTTAAGAAAGTATTGTTATACTTATTTTGTGGAAGGTCGAAGTAGATACTGAATACTCACAGTCACACAAAAACTGAGTGACGGAGCCAGTCTTTAAAACTCTCTTCTGCTTTAATTAAATATGCTTAATGAATAGTTTATTTATCAAACATTATTTTGCTGGGAGAGCAGAAGGGGAAAGAAAAAAACTCAAAGTACTCACCATTAATTAAGAAAAGAAATAAGGTTAATGTTTGTGCTGTATCAATATATATACCCTTTTCTGTTTGCAGTGTTTTGACTGTGAAGCCCCAGCATGAGGTATGATTACAGAGCACCTCAAGACCGCAGACACTTATGAATCAATGGCCTCACATATAAAACAGTCTCACATATGAATAGTCTTGCTGAGTATGATTTTTCCACTCAGACAGAACCGCTGCAGGGCGTAAATGTTTTCCAAATCAAGCTGTAAGTTCGGTGGTTCCCCTGGGGATGCATAAAGCCAGGGGCCTTGCCCACCAAAAAGCAAAAGCCAGCTTCATCCCTTCCAAAGTCAGAGCCATAGCTCTGAGAGGGGATTCTTAATGTGGTGGAGCACATTTTGTTAAAGAAAAATATATTCCTACTCATTTTTCAGGAAAAATAGTTTTGAAAGTGAGGAGGAAATCATGGCAAAAGAGAGGAGGAGAGTAGATGTAAATTCTCATTTCTTGGGACTAGGGTGAAACAGGGCAGCACAGTTTGATTTCCCTCTCCATTTGAGGCAAAGTTTGGTAGTATCTGTTCTCTTATTGAAGCCAAGGTGGTCCCTGAGCCCCTAGGAGCAGGGGAGTCCCAAGCTCACAGGTCACTGCTGCTTGTCTTCTCTGTGGTACAGGTACCAGAGAACTGGCAGCAAGCCCGGCACTGCCCTGACATGGTTGCAGTATTACGGACCACCTAGCTGCGTGTTTGACATTGAAAGCCAATTTTAAAGCTAAGATATCAGTGGAAAGCAGAAATCTGGAGATGCTGTTGAGCTCATCTCCACAACTTAAATTCCCCAGTGGGATGTATAGATTAAAGGGAAGTATTAATTGGTTACATTTGTTATGTCAACTGTACTCACAAAAGGAAGATGTTACTTGACATTTTCCTCGGTTCCTCATTGCATTCCAAGAATGCACAGCATTTACTGCACAGCACCCCAAGCCTGCAGCCAATAAGAGATTTTTTTTCTCTTCTTTAAGAGCTTTAATTAACATCAGAGCAGTGTACCTGGAGTACAGTACTGACCTCAGTGCTTGTGAATTACAGTACTGAAACGATGACCAGCTGAGACTTCCTTACTTCACCCCACCTTTGCACTCCCCAGCCTGGACTTCCCATTTCTGTCCTAATTAGACACATGCCAACAGAAGGTATATGAAGCGCAAAACCAGGTTTTGCCACACACCATTCTGATTCGTAGACATGCTATAAAAATCAAAAGTATATTCCCTTACATTTTCTGTCTTTAAAATGTAAGTTGAGTGACCTGCAAACGTAAGAAATAAATGCCAGATACAAATATGGTCATTATACCTTTTTTATGTATTTTTTCTGCATAGCTGATTCCCCAGAAAAGCAGGCACTTCAAGTTGTAGATATTATAATAGCAAATATTTAAAAAAATAGGTTTTCTTTTTACTCTGAAAAAATGTTAATGCTGTCCATGACTGGGGTTAAATCTTGTGAAAGACCACAGCATGATAGCATTACCATTTTCAGATGGTTGGTGTTCTTCAAGAAATAGCCACTGCCAATTCTTCCCATCAAACACCTCTATTATATTGAGTTCCTGTGTCTGGATTCCTTAAAAAAACTAATAAAATAAATGTAGCTGAACTAGCAAGTTCACTGACTTCAAATATAATAAAGTATTGCGATAAACTGAGTGGCATAGCATTAGATAAGTTACCAAACAGCAGTAAGAGATTACTTCTTGCCAGAGGTTAAAATAGAAAGGGAAGCTCATTCTGGCTGCTGTCATAAAAGGACTCAACATGTACTGATGATTGAGCATTTTCATTGCTTGCATGTGTTCAGTTTCCCAGGGAAGAGTTTCACTTCCTTGGTAGGAAAAAAAAAACTCTCAACATTTAATTCCTTCTGTTATGAAGGAAGTCAGACTAGTTCATAATTGCCTTTTCTGTCTCCGAAATCCATGATAACATGGATCACAGAATATTTCTTTGGAAAAAAAATCTCATTTGGTCAGATAATGTGTATACAAAGCTGGAACTGACTCAACTTAACCTTCCTACAGCCACCTCTTAGGATCAAGAGACCATGTAGCTTTAACCTTGGCACAGAGTTTCCATTTTGGTTAAAACCAATAAATAGAAGGGAAGGCTCAAGAGTCCTAAGATCAGACAAAAATTTCTGCAATTTGGAAAAGTTTCAACTCTCTGTCAAAAAAGAGGTAGAAGGAGGAACAACTTGAATGTGAGAAGCCATGGAGCTAGTACTGAGATGTACAAGGAAGAAGGCTTCAGTTCCTGCCTTTTCCCCTGTAATCTTAGAATCATAGAATGGTTTGCGTAGGCGGGGACGTCTAAAGACCATCTAGTTCCAACCTCCCATGCCTTGGGCAGAGACATCTTTCACTGGATCAGGTTGCTCAAAGCCCCATCCAACCTGCCCTTGAACACTTTCAAGGTTGGGGTATCCACAACTTCTCTGGGCAACCTGTTCCAGTGTCTCACCACCTCCACTGTAAAAAAATTTCTTCCTTATTTACTCCTTATCAGAATTTGGCTAGTGTCATCTTCTGCTCATGTATGTTGGCCTAAATCACCCCCCCTCCCCTTTCTCCATCATCTGTGTTTTGCAGTATGGTGTCTTCCTAGATTCTTCCTTACCTTGAAGTGGCTCTGCATTTCTTTTACTGGATGGATACAGTAAAAACTGCCTCTTAAACCTGAAAAGCAATTTCATAAAAAGGAGAAATAGCCAAGGAGGGGACCTTGCTTAATCTTGTAGCCTTTTTTTTCCATCCACCCTCCCCTAACACCTGTAATCTCTGGAATCTATAGCATTCAGTGTAGAGAAATAACAGTATCTACCTTCCTGTCTCTTTTTGAACTGGCATACAGTGGTCTCTTTCAGCTACTTCCAATGGAGATAAAATATAGAAATGGTAAAATACAGAAATGGCCCTGAGCTCAAGGACCAGATCTCCCTGTCATTTTGTGGCTGCCATGAGCACTGAGCACTGTTTCCATTTGTTCTCATGCTCATTCAAGATCTGCTCAGGACTTTTTTTCTGGTAGTGGCATCACTTCATACAGATTGGGTAGGGAGTACTCAGAGTACTGTATGATCCATCCTCCAGAGATGTTTCCCCCTGCAAGTTTGGCTCTGAATCCCTCTGTGGCAGAAGAGGAAATGGAATCTACATCTCCTACTTCTTTGGAAAGTGCTGTCACCACCATACTGGTGGTAAGAAAGAAGTGGACACTACCTTCTATTACCTGATTCTCTTTTAACTGCTACTGTCTTCTGCAAGAGTCTGGTGCTTTTAAAAGACATCCTCCAGCTCCATCTCTCCCAAAGGAAGACCCGCCTTCTGGCGCCTGCGTAAACTGAGGCCCAGCACAAAGTTCTGCAGAAGTTTGAGCTTCCACTTTTTTACACATAGACCTTCGGGGAAGAGGGGGCGGGGGGGGGGGGAAGTTTAACTTCGTGTAAACTTCAGCTGACAGCCCTCAAGAGCGTGTTCGGTAACGTAGTTCTGCACTTGCAAAAGTCCCTTCCTGGGGATTCACCCGAGCTCCGGTAGGGCCCCCCTCGCACCTCCCCTTCTCAGGCACTGCTCCCACCTAGCGGCACGTGCTCCGGGCTCCCCGGGCTCTGCGGTAAATCCCCCTCCCCGTCCCGCACCCACTTGTCATAGACCCAGTAAAGGCCAGGAAAGGGAAATTCCCTCTCCAGATTTTTCAGCCCAGCTATACGCCTTTGAAATCCTTTCTTACGCTGAGCACTATAAAAGCCAGGTTATGCCCCATCCCCCCAAAAAAGTTTTGAAACATGAAATTCCTGTTAAAGTTAAAAAATTTCCTAAGGGGAAGCAGCATTCTCACTTTCCTCCGCAGGTGGTGGAGTCCAGGAGGAATGGCCAGGAAATGGCGGGCATCAGGAGGCTGCATGGGTTGGTGAGGTAGCTGGTTTAGGATTCAAAGTTCCCATTTGCATGATTTCCCTGCAGTCTTGGGTTAACCGCAGATAGCAGGTACCTCCAAAAAACTCTGACAAGTTTTGTGTTCCTCAAGACAGGAACCAAAGCCTGCTTTTTCAGTAGCACCACAGCAACAGGTCCAAAGCCAAAGTATACCCCGGAAGGTTAGGTTTAAAAGAAACACAAATATTTGAAGTTCAGTGCAAAGATCATTTATAGACAGGAAAATATATAGAATGTGTGTGTGTGTATACTTTTAAGGTAAACCTTGAACCAAGAATCTTATTTAAAAAAATAAGCATCTGATTCCATTATAAAGAGTCGTCTGCAACATTAACGGGAGGAGAAAAAAAAACCAAACAGTTTTTCAAGTAGTCTGAGAATGCATGGGCTATACTTTAAAGATGTGTTCCATTTAACAGGAAAGTAAACCAGAGGTCATAGCCTGTTAGCATATTGATGGACTTCAAACATCATTATATGCCAGTCAATTTTAATAGCTAAAGATTGCACTAAGCCCAGAAATGCATAGCAGCAAAACATACTTTAACACATACCTTAAGCAGATTTCTGCAATTTCACCAAAAACTACTTTTACCACTTGCATTTCTTCTTCTGTGCTCTTGACACATTCAGCATTTACCTATTATTTAGTTCGATTAAGCTAGGTAAGACTTCCTTACCTAAATGTTCATTTTACCGAACTGCTACCCTGCTTTTACAAAACTATAGTATCGATTGATTAGAAAGCAAGTTATGCAGTTAATGGTAAAAATAGTAATCGGGATAAAATTCAGAGAAAATATTTGCACTTCCAATAGTAATAAAAATCTCTTCCAGTCTAATGAGCACAGCTCTAATGAGCAAGGGATGAAAATACAAAATGTCAGAAGACATCATTTAACAAAACTTCCTTGTGAAATTTAACTGAATCACCATATTTATATATCAAAGAATGAAAATGCATAACAAGTCTTACTACGCTGGGGAGGCAAGTAATAGACTACATTCCTGGTACTATTCTGGAAAATTATCTTTGACTGTGCTTGTACAGCAGAAAATATTAAACTCAAAGAACTTTGCAGTTTTTACATTCTGCTATTTTTATATTAGTAAAGCAACAGTAAATTACACAGTTGTCTGCTGAATGGAGTCTTTTGAACCAGAAACACAATGGAGTATGTAATTCCAATTCTGAGAGGAAATCAAAATCAGTAATTTGTAACCCTTTATGGGCTTCTGAAAAGGTGGGGTTTTTTTCTTTTTTTCTTTTTTGTTTTTTTAAAGATACTATTTGTCTCAACTTTCTAATGCAGTAGGCAAAGAACTCAGCGGGATTTCATCAGGAAGTTTCAGCAGGAAACAAACACATCAGGTCAGAAATTAGAAAGAAATACTTTCTTCATGGAAGACCAAACAAGGGTTCTTAAAATTATATCAAGATAAAGGGGATGGTCTTTCCAGCTGCCTGTTCAACTATAGCCTGTAGGCCAAACTGCACTAATCAGAGGACAATCTGGACATATGCAACTGTTGTCAGGATAAGGACAAGGGTAACTTGCAAGATGAGTGATCGCAAATAAAACAACCTTTTTTTCCTCCCTTTTTTGTCTTAAAGTGTGTGGTGGGTTGACCCTGGCTGAACACCAGGTGCCCACCAAAGCTGCTCCATCACTCCCCTCCTTAGCTGGACAGGGGAGAGAAAATGTAACGAAAGGCTCGTGGGTCGAGATAAGGGCAGGAAGAGGTCACTCACCGATTACCATCACAGGCAAAACAGACTCAGCTTAGAGAAATTAGTTTAATTTATTAACAATCAAATCAGAGTAGGGTAATGAGAAATAAAAACTAAATCTTAAAACACCTTCCCCCCACTCCTCCCTTTTTCCCGGGCTTAACTTTACACCCATTTTCTCTACCTCCTCCCCTGCCAGTGGCACAGGGGATGGGGAATGGGTGTTGCAGTCAGTTCATCACATGCTGTCTCTGCCGCTCCTTCCTCCTCAGGGGGAGGACTCCTCACACACTTCCTCTGCTCCAGCGCAGGGTCCCTCCCACAGGAGACAGTCCTCCATTAACTTCATCAATGTGAGTCCTTCCCATGAGCTGTTCTTCATTAACTGCTCCAGCGTGGGTCCCCCATGGGGTCACAGGTCCTGCCAGGAGCCTGCTCCAGTACCGGCTTCCCACACACAGGGTCACATCCTCCTTCAGGCATTCACCTGCTCCGGTGTGGGGTCCTCCACGGGCTGCAGGTGGATATCTGCTCCACCGCTAACCTCCAGGGGCTGCAGGGAGACAGCCTGCCTCACCATGGTCTTCATCATGAGCTGCAAAAGAATCTCTGCTCCAGTGCCTGGAGCACCTCCTCCCCCTCCTTCTTCACTGACCTGGCTGGCTGCAGGGCTGTTTCTCTCACATATTCTCACTCCTCTCTCCAGCTGCAGTTGAGCAGGTCTTTTTGTTCCCCCTTCTTAAATATGTTATCCCAGTGGCACTACCACCATCACTGATGAGCTCATCCTTGGCCAGCAGCGGGTCCACCTTGGAGCCGGCTGGCATTGGCTCTATCAGACATGGGGGAAGCTTCTGACAGCTTCTCACAGAAGCCACCCCTATAGCACCCACCCCGCATCCCCCCCCCAAAACCTGGCTACACAAACCCAATGCAAAGTGGTATTACTGCCTTTACATCTATTCATGATTTAGGTCCATAGAATTCAAATGAATTAGCCAATAAATTTTTACATGCAGCAGAAATAAGTCACGTAAAAATACACATTTTATTATGTACATTTAGAGGTTAAAGTTAATTTAAATTGATACAGTTTTTCCTTCTTCAGTTCCATCTTTTGCCTCATGACATTCTGCTGGTGCTTTCAAATATTTTTCTTCAGTGACCTGCAGAAATATAACAATTCTGTTATATTTTTAAACATGATTTAATTCTTCTTGATCCTGGAAATCCTCCCCTCATACTGTCACTGTAACAAGAAAGGGCAGCCTACAAAGACAACTATTGTCTCCAATATTAAACAAGCTGAATTACAGGCATCTTCAAACTAATTTCATAGAAAAATATCACAGGTTAGGCTCTAAGCACATCCTTGGCTAACAAGTTCCAGCAGACATACAGCATTTTTTTCTCTCTCTTGCCACACAAGCAAGTAAAATATTTGACCTGAAGGCTCCAAAACACCTGCTGATTAATTCTTATGAATATCTCCCACATTTAAGCATGCCTTGCATACTTTCTGTGCATACTATACACACATAAAGTGAGTCTCTGGTTATATGCGGCCTGTGATATTTTATAGTTCCACTTATCTTAAAAACTTGCCTTTTGCATTTATTCAGTCATTGTAAAGCTTCTCTTGGATAAGTACATTTCAACTTTGAAACACTGGTTGTTTAACAGAATATGTTTGCAGGAAACTTATTTTCCATGTAGGTTTTAAACAGGCAAAAAAATACTCTAACTAGTGCATTTATGCAGCTCACTGAAGTAGCATTCCCTTTCATCTCCAGTAACTTCCACCTAGGTTCACCCAGTGGTATTAGATTTTATCCCTGCATTTACTTGTAAGAAACATGTTCATACATGTTCTCTCAAACCCGTGGCAGAAAACTTGTTACTACCTAAAATCCAGGTAAGTGTAAATACATTATTCCAATTTTTAGTTCTCTTATTTCATGTTCACAATTGAAACAGGAAAAAATAATTTTAGATTTTATGCACAGGTGATACCAACATTGATGCTTGAGATGAATTTGAAAAATACTAATATAGGTTTAAGTGATAATTAACAACAGCTTGGAGATTCCACGTGCATCTGGTTTTTCTTCACCTGTGAACATTTCTATTCATAAAGATACCTTGAAGATATTGCCCATCTCTAATCATTCAAACTCTACTCTATCACAGCATCTCTTTATATTTGGTAAGCTGTACTTCACCGCTAATGAGACTTACCAGCCTCTTCGATCTTTCCAGCAGTTTGTGCCACACGGTGTGGTGAGCCTGTATTAAATGCCATTAAATGATGTTACTGGAGGCCAATAAAAACCCCAAATCTTCTCATAGATTAGACTCTGACAAGTGCACGTGAAAGAGGGCACAAAACCATAACAATCCCTAATTCAGACATCACAGCTTATGATTTCAGAGTCCAATTTGCCCACATTCCTTTGGGGGACTTGAATAAATGTCTGCTGATCATATCCATTCATTGTGTGGAAACATTGAGGGGGTAATGAGCAAAAATGAGAATTAAAATCTTATGATGAGAAACGGTACACAGAGGTGAGGTGAGGAACCCAGTGCCCGTTTGTCCCTTGAAAACCTCCCCAACTGAGACAATCACACATGCACAAGATCACACGTCAAAATCACGTAAGTCAACAGAAATGGGAAGAGAGACTCCTGCCTCCACCCATAGGCCTGCAAAGCCTTTGTTTAACGTTAATTAGTACTATGACCTTTTTTGTTATTGTTGTAAAGTTTTACTTTAATGTCATGAAAGACTTTGCAATAGCATCCTTTATAATAATTATAGATTCAAAGTTCTGCTCTTTCCTGATCTCAATAAACACTGCCAGCAGCCTCAATTTCAGAAGATCAACATGCACAACTAAGGCAAGGTGAAGTAAATATCCATGCAGAAATTGCACAACTGAAACAACACTTTCAGTACTGAAAAATAACATCAAGGGCCCTCTGATGCAAACTTTTCTAATTCTGATTTCACATCCACAATAGTTCCAGGAAAAACAAACCCCAAATATCCAACACAGTCATCCTCATGGGCCTTCTGTTTCTGCTACTGTTCTCGCCTCTGAATTACATTAAGCTACCAGCACAGCATATAATAAAGATCAGAAAGTAAGCCAAATGCCCTCAAAGAAGTACAAAACAGATTAGTTACCTTCAAATGGATTGGCAGGGACACACCCTGGAACCTCCTTATCAGTTCAGATTGGTTAGTCTGAAGATTATGGGCTGCCGTTATCTCATACTGGAAACAGAAACTTGTCCTTGGAATGTGAGGGCCTTCACTTACATCTACAAAGTCACCAAACCTGATGGGAGGGAAAAAAAAAAAAAACAACCACACAACCCTACGTCAAATACGTTTGGAGAGAAGTACAAGCAGCTGTGTTTTTATTTTTGATTAGCAAATTCCTATCTACAGAACAGATGAAAGAAAATTCAGACAGACCTCAAATCAAATCTAAACAAGCCCCAGTTCAGCATTTCTAGGTTTCATGAAGCAAAAGTACAGGGCACACAATTTCCTAAAGTGAACTTTTGAAATTTAAACCTCAAGTCTAGTAAGAGGACCCTGGGTTTAACAAATCTTTGAAGCCATGTTGGCTTTAAAAGTGGGATAACTCTGTCATTCACCAGAAAAAGATTTATCTCCAACATCACACATCTTCCATAGTACAGTGTTTATTTACAACCTGCACAGGTATTTCTCTTTCAGGTCTTGGAAAACTGCAAATCAATTAAAAAGACGTACAGCAAAAGAACATTCAGAACAAACCTCTCCCAGAAGTCAATAGGTAAGTCCGTTTACCCTCTAGCAAACTAGAGAGTGGGAGGAAGGAGGAACAACAGACACAACATCGTTCTAAAATTTCAAGAACCATCACTGCAAAGGCATCTGTTCCTTTAGAGAGATGTGGACTCCAAAATCAAATGCAGAACAATTTAGACATCTAGAAAACCGAATATTCTGTGATTAGCTTAGGCTAGTGTAGGTTCTTTTATATGCCTAAGACACAATACAAGCTTCTCGCCTCCAGGCTAAGAACTTGATATCAGGAGCCAGCTCCATTCTCATCTCTACCACTACAAGGCAGTTAGAAAGATCTTGACAACTCTGGAAGAAAAATCCACTATACAATGCTAACTCTTGTTTCCAAACAAGTATTTGGTCAGTATTTTATTTAACTTGTCAAGCTCTAGAGATTTATTGTAAAAGCATTTAAAGCAGTAAGACCTCTCTGGCACTTACCACCTTTAACATAACAAGAAATAGAAAGGTAGTGAGATCCACCAAGTGTTAAGTATCACAGAACAATGGTTGTATAAAAAAACCCAACCCACCCAAACAACAACTTTAGACAGACTACAGACAGCAATGAATACAAGTGATTTCTAAGTTGTAAACTATCACAAGTAACTTGCTCTTCTCCCTTGCAGAGAGCACTTGCAATATAATCAAATCTTTCAGTGGATCATTACAGAGAGTTCAGTTTTGCTTACCTATGTAACGTTACAATTCCTTCTGTATTCTGAGAAGCTTTTTGTTCTATCATCTCCATTTTGTATCTGAACAAGACAAAAAGAGATTAAAAAATCCTTACCGTTAACACCTAGTTCTTATACAAATACATAAGAGTGATTTAAGGAGCATTCTTAAAAATCATGCTCGTATTTATGTGAGCTCTGAAACAGGTTTAAATTCTTCATTTTAGATGACAACACGTATTGGCATGTTTTATAAAGCATGTCATAAAGATCTGATAGTCTAACCTCAGCTCCTGGAAAAATTATGGAGAAGATTATATCAAGTACTATTGAAAGGCATTTAAAGAATAATGCAATCACCAGGCACAGTCAACATGGGTTCACAAAGGGAAAGTCCTGTTTAAAGAATACGATATCCGTCTACGATAACATTACCCACCTAGTGGATGAAGGGAAGATGGCAGATGTAGTTTTTCTGGATTTCAGTAAGGCTTTTGATACTGTCCCTCATAGTACCCTTCTGGACAAGTTATCCAACTGTGGAATGAGCGGGTTCACAGTGTGCTGGGTGAAGAACTGGCTGAAGGGCAGGGCTGAAAGGGTTGTAGTGAACGGGGCTGCATCTGGCTGGTGACCGGTCACCAGCAGTGTTCCTCAGGGTTCTGTTTAGGGCCAGTTCTGGTCAGTATTTTTATCAACCATCTGGATGCAGGAGTTGAATGCACCATTAGCAAGTCTGCTGATGATACCACACTGGGAGGTGCTGTTGACTCTCTTGAGGGACAAGAAGCCTTGCAGAGGGATCTAGATAGATTGGAGCACTAGGCAATGATTAAGGGGATGAAATTTAACAAGACAAAATGCCAGATTCTACACCTAGGATGGAGTAATGCCAGGCACAAGTACAAATTGGGAGACAAGTGGCTGGAGAGCAGCCCTGCAGAAAGGGATCTGGGGGTGCTGGCTGACAGCAGGCTCAACAGGAGTCAGTAGCATGCCCTGGCAGCCAAGAGGGCAAACTGCATCCTGGGTGCATCAAACACAGTATGACCAGCCAGTCAAAAGAGGTTATTATTCTGCTGGATTTAGCTTTGGTGCGGCCTCACCTTGAGTGTGCAGTTCTGGGCCCCACAATTTAAGAAGGATGTGAAGGTCCTTGAATGTGCCCAGAGAAGGGCAACAAAGCTGGTGGAAGGGCTGGAAGGCACGGCCTGTGTGGGGTGGCTGAGGACTTGTCTAGTTTTAAGAAAAGGAGGCTGAGGGGTGACCTCATTGCTCTCTACAGCTTCCTGAGGAGGGGAAGTGGAGAGAGAAGTGCTGATCTCTTCTCCCTGGGATCCAGCGACAGGACACAGGGGAGAGGTTCAAAGCTGCGCCAGGGGAGGTTTAGACTGGACATTAGGAAGCGTTTTTTACCAGGAGGGTGGTCAAACACTGGAACAGGCTTCCTAGAGAGGTGGTAGATGCCCCACGCCTGTCAGTGTTGAAGAGGCATTTGGACAATGCTCTTAACAACATGCTTTAACTTGGTCAGCCCTGAAGTTGTCAGGCAGTTGGACTAGTGATTCTTGTAGGTCCTTCCAGCTGAAATAGTCTATTCTAGTCTATTTTGTTCTATGTATACGTTATAGGAGGGCCACATTCTCTAGGCAGAGTTTTATTCAGAAAGATAAAATAAGCCTACTACTTCAAATAAAAATAAAAGTTTTTCAAGTCACATGTAAGAGTAGAAGATACTATCAGATCACCTAAACTGATTTTATGCAATGTGTGGTCCTCAACAGCTGGTCATCTGCAAGACAGCAAAGCATTCTTGCTCTTTCTACATGCACACAAATACACACACAATGCCTGAAGCCATTACCAAAAGTCAGCTCCTACGTGCTGTCAATGCTTGCCAGCCAACATAGTGAAGAGAGGCTAGTCTGTATGTCACATTAATATAATCTTCATTGAAGTTAAAAAGTAGTTAAAAACCTACTTATTTTTGCATCTTTATCTATAGCGTAATTTTATTTTGGTTCACAAAATTACAAATTATTTATCATTTCCCCCCACCTCTCTCCAACCACCAAAATGCTCTAGACTGGAGCATTTTTTTCCCAAAACATTGTTTAAGTGTTTTTTTTAGCGGAGAAGACTGGAGTGTTTTGAACAAGCCTTCTTTTCTAGCACAGGCCAGAGCATTTTACCCATCTTCCCCCTGCAGAGCTCAAAAACTGCATTTCATCAAATATTCATTTGAAGATACCAAGATATAAGAAAATATACATATCTTTGAATATGAAAGCCTTTCAGCAAAAGCAAAGAGTAACCAGCACGCCAAGTCTAACCACGAGAGCTTCAATTTAAAAGTAGTGAAATCTTGAAACTCATTATTCAACTAAGAAGTCTCAGTCTTTCCGTTTGTCACAAAACTACACCCAGCAAAGGTGCCTGGTGTTGACCTCTGGAGAGAACATTAAAAACGAAGTAAGGTAGCGTGACAGAGAGAACAGACGCATGTTCATTCAGAGTAGCGGGAGAAGTACCTTCTTACTTCACCTGTCACATCTTATTTTAGATTCACAAAAACAAGCAGAGTTTCAAATTAATTTCTAACAGCCTTTCTAAAAGAAAGGCAAATTGAGACACTTGCCTGTTATGTTGAAACATTTCACGTGCTACTTTTGCTTCGACATGTAGTGTTTCAAATGGCAGGTCTTTATGAATTAGCTTTCTGGCATCCCTTGTAAGAGAACGGAAGTTGTCCTAAAAAACAGTTCATACATATAAAACTGTCACCACTGTTTCACAGCCGTACTGAATAGACAAAGCATAGGAAACGTTAAATATTAGTCAAAACAATAAGGATCATCTACTGTAAATCCTAAATATAAGAATATTGCTATAGGGTTGTAACTCTTACTATTTATCTGCAACAGATTGCTACAGATCATCACTGAATGGACTGATTCAACACCCAGTGAAACCAGAAGGCATTTTTCCATCAGAAACTATACATATTAAGTGGAGTTAAACTTTTCAGATTTTCCCAACATGATATATACACATACAGTCTTGCTATTGTAAAATATTCATCTGTGTATTCTGTTTCCGAGTTGTGATTCCACTCATAAATGGCCTCTATTCTGATGGAATTGAAAGAAAAAAGTACTGAATAATTAATAAGACATTGATCACCTCGGTCCTGAATCCAAAGCTCTGAGTACTCAGATTTGTTGATAAATAAGAAATAGTTATTAGGAGAAATAATGTTTACAGTGTCATTTAGAAAACATTTCAGACTAAGTTACTTCAACTACAAGATCATATTGAAGAAAAATTCTGCATTGTACCAGCATTACTTTGTTAGCCATACACACCTCTGCTAATATTTGGGCATGAGAACAAGAATAGGCACCAGACAAGTAAAACACTCGTGACCACACCAGTTACCAAACAGTTATGAGACTTAAAGGTTTTAGATGATTAGATTTACTGAAGAGCATGAAAAATAAGCAAGCTATTAAGGAAAGCTTCAGCTGAATGTGCTCATAGTTCTTTTACAACAATAAACTGATTAAGCTGTAAACTGCTAGGTGAAAATACACATATTACACACATTTTTATTTTCAGTGGGCTCTATTCATATGAAGGCTATAGGGCTATGGTTGCATCTACATTACCAGGCAAGAGTGGCTGAGTAGGAGCAGGTCTGCATAGTAACAAAGATGGCACCGAGGTCCTGACCGCCAGGCCAGCTATTTTGGGAATTGTATTTCAGACTAGAGCTACTCTAGTCCCATATACTTAAAACCTGTAAGTATTTGGAGAACAGCTCTAAGTTTAATTTCATCTGAAAGGAACCCAGTTCGTGTGCTCTGAGACCACTCTGCTATGAAAGCCAGTATGTGATAAATGCAGAGATTGGTCTCCAAAGAGTACTCCTGACCTCAAATAAAATACTAGTCTAGATACATCCTGTGAAAAGAAAAACAACTCACTGCCCCCTCTCCCCCATTAGAAAAGAACCACAGGACAAGGATGCAAGCTTTATAACTTTTTCAGGAAGAAGTTATTGTGCTTACGTTTGTTGGTTTCCAGTCATTCAGTCTATCGTCCAAAATTAAATCACAACAGAAAGCTCCAGAGATCACTGCAATTCCAATTCCAAAGAGAAAAACATTCATGTGTGTAATAAAGCACGTATTTCATTGCCATAATACACGCTTAAAACTGTATCAGAATGAATGAGAAGAAAACCAAAACCCACAAGAAATCCATCGTAAAATTCAAATTTTCAGCTGCTATTTACAGCCAAATGGTAGATTAAACCTGTATCAGGTCACAGATGAGCAAAAGCTGTTACTAATCCTGTTTGGCCTTCAATAATCTTCCAACCTGATGTATACATCATAATTTTTAGTAATTCAGATGTTCACAAGGTTATGTCGTTTCACAGAAACAGATCACATCTAAATACCTTACTCATGCAACTTCACAACAAAAAGGTTATGTCCTCAAGTTACTAACTTAACCTATGAAATCCTAAGTGGTCTGAAACCCATTTGCCACAGACCAGTTTTCTGTACTTTGGGTAACAAAATTGTTTTCAGTGTGATTGCTATAAATTAAAGGCTACAACAACAGCATGTAATACACAAATCAATGCTAAGTACCTTCAATAATTGGAAAAGGAGCCTCTGATTTTTTTGGTAACGTTATTAGACAGTCATTTAAGAAGCAGCAAAACACAAGACAATCAGTATAAAACACTTGTATCACCTGGCACTTCTGGAGCTTTAATCAAATTCACTGAGTACTCATCTTTGAACGCCCGCTTTAACACACATGCCATGATCATGGCACAGGAACGCCAATAGGCCTATAAAGAGAATTTCCAAACACAGATTTACTACCTAGAAACTAACCCATACCAGATGAGCATCAGCTATTTATTCCAAAAGAACACCACCTTTTAGCTGCATTACCGCAAACCAAGCTGTCACCCAAGCATTACTTTAGTATTTAAACTTCTATTTGGAGATGACTCTCCATCTAGAATCAATCAAAAAAAATCAAAACTGCACTTAAAATGCAAGCCAGATGTTTCCCTGGAGGTATTTAAATCTGAAATCATGGAATAATACAGCAATATAGGTTGAAAGGGATGCCCGCACATCACCTAGCCCACACACTGATCCAACTAACGATAACCATGATGTGCCAACCAACTATTAAAAATATCTGAACTTTCAAGATGACAAAGTTCAAGAAAGCACGCAGACATGGAACTGAAAGGAGCATACAGAATCAAGCGGTCATAATCAGGCTCACCTGATACAGGTGGGATAAGATACAGACTTACCTTGTTTACTTCTTCTGGATCTTCATCTTTGAAAGTAAGAAACTGAATTTCACATGATTTGGTCAAGGGCCTATACATATCCCAGACCTCACCATCGACAAGAGCTAGAACGGATTTCTTGCAATGCCATTCACTTAAGTCTAAAGAAAACGGAAAAAGTATGACACTGTTATTAACCATACTCCTCAGAGTCAGCAGGTTAGACCCCTGCATTTGTAACAACAATGGCAAGTTTCAGTTTTGTAAATGATTTGGAAGGATGAGCTGTTAATAGAGCCTCAAAAAATTAACTCAGTTTCTGCTGATGTATTTTAGTACAAATGTATTTTAAACGTAACAGCTACAAATATTCTGAATGCACAGCTGTCACCTTGTCATTAAAATGTCAGTAATATTAATGTTTCAAATTTGGAAGACAAGCACTTCATTTTCATTGCCAGTGGCACAACGTTAGTTTAAGAGCCCATTCACTTACGCATTGCACAATTGTATGGAGTAGACAAAGCTTTGTTCATTACAAACACACTGCCAGGGTGAGATTTCCCAGTGTACTTCACTTCAATTTTCTCAATTCGTGGATATAGAGATAACTGTCTCTCTTTCTCTTTGGTGAAGAGCTCGTTACGCAACTGAATCACTTCATCTGATGTCAGCCGGGAAACAGTCGGCGTGGAGATGAATCCTGGGGAAAGGAATGATCCGAAATAAGCAATAAGTTTTTAGAGCCTTTTTGTAAGACGCTCGTTTCTACAGAAAGGAAGACGTGCCGCCGCACTGCTAATCCACGTATCTGCCTCCGTATGCACAGGGTGAGCACTTCAGCGGCTCTGACTGCCCCTCCGTTCTCGGCCCCTGCAACGCCTGCGTGAGGTCACAGCAGAAAACTCTGAAGCAACCGGTTTAATGACGTCCTCTGGCTACACGGGCTCTTCCCTCACACAGGCCCCCCACGGACCGTCACCGCACCCGCGCCTCGTCCCCCCCC
>WEKW01002312.1:6045-44951 GCA_013389905.1 Sula dactylatra | reverse complement strand
AATAAGATTATGTTAAAAAATACATTCTTTAAAATAGCTTTTCTATTCTTCTTTTTGTTTTTACTTTATTTCTTTCCAGAAGTGCAATTTGTAGTTCTATAGAGACAAGACAGGAAAACCTCTGGAAGCTGAGATAGGCAAGTTGACATTTGAAAATACGAAACAAATTTGAATGAAGAAAAAATATTTTAAAATACTGGGAAATTAACCTTTTAAAACAGTTTTTCTTACTTAGAAAATATTATAAAATACATTGGAGTAAATGTCAAAAACTTAGCTGAAGAAGAGATATCTTTTGTCAGCTTGATANAATAAGATTATGTTAAAAAATACATTCTTTAAAATAGCTTTTCTATTCTTCTTTTTGTTTTTACTTTATTTCTTTCCAGAAGTGCAATTTGTAGTTCTATAGAGACAAGACAGGAAAACCTCTGGAAGCTGAGATAGGCAAGTTGACATTTGAAAATACGAAACAAATTTGAATGAAGAAAAAATATTTTAAAATACTGGGAAATTAACCTTTTAAAACAGTTTTTCTTACTTAGAAAATATTATAAAATACATTGGAGTAAATGTCAAAAACTTAGCTGAAGAAGAGATATCTTTTGTCAGCTTGATAGTATGGCCCTCCCAACTGTTAAAGTCCCTTTTAGGAACAATATCATGCCTTAGTGCACTGGTATAATAGAACCAATCCACAGATACAGTGTTGATGTGAAAGTATGTTTTAAACTGTGTTTAAAGTTTGTGATTGATTTCTATATAAATGTTTTGAAACCTATGTTCCTAACAGTAATATTAATGTTGCAAATGATTACAAATTTATAAATTGTCTTTGACAAAATTACATGATCAAAAATAACACAACGGTGTTTGCATCCATCATACATCATGTCATGCCATAGCTTCCCTGTACTATCATAGTGTTAAAGCTATTGTTTTAATTATTGATTACGTGAACAGTTATTTCTTGCTGATATAAACCCTTGCTTCGGTAAAAGTAGAAATTAGTCATCTTCAGAGGTATGCTTTCCACATTTGATTGTGTTTACAGTATTTTGCCTCTGTAGATATAGTAGATATACTAGATATAGTATATATACTAGATATAGTAGAGATACTAGCTATATTTTCCACTTTGGATATAGATAATATCCAAAAGTAAAATAAACTTTACAGATTTATTTCTGTAAATGTCGTCCTTATACAGTTGCATCTAAGATTAGTCTTGCCCTAGCTTTGGTAGTTTTGGATGGGGTGGTTTGGTTTTTTGGGGGGGTAGTTTTTGCAGAATTTTATTAGTATTACTTACAGAAATAAATTGGGCTGTAGATTTGTTACATGATTTAACTATAAGTTTGAAGGAGTATCTTCTGTACACTTGAATCATCCTTCTGCAAATACAAATACTTGCAACTGTACTTTGCTTTAAGCACAAAAGTCATCCAATGGACCAACCAGATGCTCAAGTTAAGCACATACATTATATTTCTCATGCCATATATATATATATACACACGTAAGAAAAATATTAGTTATCAAAATGAGACAATTTTTTTTTACACAAAATATTTTTAATTCAGCTACTGTGTCTTCACACTCTTAGTAAAATGTTTTAGCAAGAAAATGCTATCACCTCTTATAAAGTTGCAAGAAAATTTTCATTATAAAACTTCCTCTTTACATGCTCATAACTTGCTGAAACATTCAATTTTTTGAGTTAAACTTATGCATTGCCCAAAGGAAATAAAGACAAGATTGTTGAAATGATTTGTATTTAATAACGATGAAAAAAATATGTTCTCTAGGCATGACATGCAATAACCATAAATTTATGAGTATGGCATTTAGTGGTTTTAACCCCAGGTTATCTGAAGAAACTGAGGTTTAAAGATTAGAAAGGGTTTTTTCATTTTATGCTGAATCTTGTCATGACTGTGCACAGTTAAAGTTGTTAGGTAGCATTAGACTATGCATACTGATTAACTACATTGACTAATTTATTTAAAATATAAACAAGAATGTTTCCCTATTGTAATGATTGCTTGTGAGACAGGTTACCTGTGGTCCTTAGTCAGCATCCAAGCAAATATCCACATTCGTTCTGAACAAAAATGTACATTTCTAAAACATATTCCAATCTTTATATATTTTTCCAAACAAGAAACATCTGCCAGTGTTCATGTCTTCTGAGAATCAAGAATAACTTTTGAGCTTCAGACTCCACAGATTTGATTTCATTGCCACTTGGTATTGCAATTAACTTCAGTATAACAAATTGCGAGCAGCTTCATCTATACCTCAGTTTTCCTCACCTCTAAAGAAGGGATGTTAAACCTTTTCTGCAAAAGATGTGAAATAACTTTCTGTGATGGCACCCGTGGAAACACTTAGATGACCAAGAACTCTTAAATTACACTCCTGAAATAGCTGGAAATAAATCCACGTGTAGTCTAAACTTCTTTAGATGAAGTAATTAAGTACTCAAATAGAGGACTTCTGAATACATAGAATGCTCTACAAGGCCACAAAATAGTAGATATGACTTAAAGTCAAAATAATTCACAAATTTGGGTAAGCAACATTGAGAAGATAATTCATATCTAGGGAATGCTTGGAAAAAAACTGTCTTCTCCTGGGCACAAGGGGAAATCACAAAACAAGACAGGAAAAAGGGAAACTGTGTAGATAGTCAGAAATATAACAGAGGACTAATGAAATAATGGACCGAAAGGTGAAGTTTCTAGGAAACCAGTCTTAGCACTGTCACTGACAAGGGAAATGCTTGTTGCTCAGCAGGAAGAACTAAAGAGTCTGGAAAAAACAAAGCATCAGCTGAGTTATTCAGTACCTATTCCATGACTACTTAGGATCATGTGGATGTGTTCACTAGACACATTCTCAGCTTTTCTAAGATTTATAAAATTGTCTGTGTCTGATCTCTACTCTATTCTGGTGGCATATTTATGATGTTTTTATGTGTTTGGTCTTTTGTTTTAAAGGTCTTTAAGTTTGTTGGGGAAAAGGGGATTTTTCTGTGACTGTAGAGAGGGAGGGACAGTTTTTTGATCCTAAGGGTGAGATTTATCTTGTCTAAATTGCTTAAAAACTTCTGAAGCTTAATGTCTAATCTAAGCCAGTCATCGGGACTCCTTTTATTGTCAGTAGTGAGAGATTTACCTGATTTTAGGCAGGGTTCTGCCACTGGTGAGGTGACTTACCTTTTGGAGAGCTTGCTTGACTGAAGAGGATTGTGACTAGATGACACCTTACAGTAGACACTTAACTTTCCAGTGTTTGAAGATGTGACATTATGAATCTGGACTGAAATTATTAAAGTCTTGCTATGAAGCTGTCTGAATAGCTAGCTGTGATTGTAAAGGAATAGACTGAGTGTCAACATCCATACTAGTAAGCTAAATGTGTCAGGAAATGGCCTCTGTGCCTGAGGTCTTCTGATACAATAGAATCTATAATCACACAAGCAAACATACTAACCAGCAAAACATAGGGGCCTTATTTCAGAATTAGCATGACAGTTTTCAAAAGCCCACTAGCCTACATGCTTCTTCTCTGACTCCTATAATCTCCTCATCTGCTGCACACATGAGACATCATTGCACTGCATCGTTGCCAGCACTCAACACAGAAATGAGCAATCTCTGATGATGAATCTGTCCCACATTTTGCTGCCTGTGACTTATGCCTGTGTGACACAAGATGCTCAGACTCCCAGTCCTGCTCTTTGTGCTCCTACCAGAACGCCTTTAAAGCCTTACGAGTCCTGAATGCAGAGATATCTGTTCCTTCAGGTTAGGGCCAATGGTGCCGTCATTCAGCAGAAGTTCAGTCTTACATGGTCAAGTACCTGTTTCTGTCACACAGTGTTGCAGAAGAATCAGAATGGTTGAGGTTGGAAGGAACATGTGAAGGTCACCGGATCAAACCCCTTGTTCAAGCAGGGCCACCTAGAACATGTTGCCCAGGACCATGCCCAGGCAGCTTTTGAACAGGACGGAGATTCCACAACCTCTCTGGGCAACTGTGCCAGTGCTCTAGTCACCATCACAGTGAAAAAGCGTTTCCAGATGTTCATAGAATGTCCTGTCTTGAGTTGGGAGGGACCCACAAGGATCATCGAGTCCAATTCTTTTCCCTACATAAGACAACCACAAAATTCACACCATGTGTCTAAGGGTGTTTTCCAAGTGCTTCTTGAATATCATCAGGCTTGGTGCTGTGACTACCTCCCTGGGGATCCTGTTCGGGTGCTCCACCACCCTCTGGGTGAAGAACCTTCTCCTAATATCCAACCTAAACCTCCCCTGGCACATCTTCCTGCCATTCCCTTGGGTCCTATCATTGCTTACCAGAAAGAAGAGATCAGTGCCCCTCCTCCTCCTCCCCTTGTGAGGAAGCTGTAGACCATGTTGACGTCTCCCTTCAGTATCCTTTTCTCCAGGCTAAACAAACCAAGTGACTTTAGCCAATTACATGATTTCCCCTCTAAAAGCTTCACCAACTTTGTGGCCCTCCTCTGGACACTCTCTAGTAGCTTTATATCCTTGATGTACCGTGGCACCCAAAACTGCACACAGCACTCGAGGTGAGGCCGCACCAGCGCAGAGTAGAGCGGGACAATCCCCTCCCTCGACCGGCTGTAATGCAGTGCTTGATGCACCCCAGGACATGGGTGGCCCTCTCGGCTGCCAGGGCACACTGTTGGCTCATTTTCAACTTGCTGTCAACCAGGTCCCTCTCTGTGGAGCTGCTCTCCAGCCTCTCATTCCCCAGTCTGTATGTACATCCAGGGTTGCCATGCCCCAGGTGCAAAATCCAGCACTTGCCCTTGTTAAACTTCATACAGCTGGTGATTGCCCAGCTCTCCAGTCTGTCCATATCTCTCTGCAGGGCCTCTCTGCCCTCAAGAGTGTCAGCAGCTCCTCCCAATTTCAGATGGAGCCTCCTGTGTTTCTGGTTTAAGACCATTGCCTCTTGTCCTGTCACTGGGCACCACTGAAAAGAGCCTGCCTTTGTCTTCTATGTACCCTCCCTTCAGGTATTTATTTGATTCATAAGATCCCCCTGAGTCCTTTCCTATAGGTTTGACCAGTAAACACCTAAAATGAAAAAAAGCTCAGAGGAAATGGGCAAGAATGATAAGTCCATGAAGCCCAGGAAATAAAGTAGGATGTGACTGATCACAGTTGTTGCAAAGAAGCTGACTTTCTCAACACAAAGGGGACTGGAGGGTAGCTTTTCTTTTAGATGAACAGCTATGACAGTTGAGTGGATTAACTAATGGTGTAAATATTTCTCCCTGAGTTCATTAAAAGAGTGTGAAAGTCTCCCTGAGTTAGTTAGATCAGCATGAGGGGGAACGTTTATGTGTTTCAGCCCAATATAGGGTATAAAAACTAAACAGCAATAACAGCTATAAATTTGATCTATCACATTCCAATCAAACCTGCCATTATATTCAACCCTTTGAGCCCCACATTGGGCACAAAAAAGGACTCTGGTTTAACCCCAGATGGCAAGTAAGCAACACACAGCCGCTTGCCCATTCACCCTGGTGGGATGGGGGAGAGAATCGTAAGGCTAAAAGTGAGAAAACTCATAGGATGAGGTAAAGACAGTTTAGTAGGGAAAGCAAAAGCCGCACGCACAAGGAAAGAAAAGAAGGAATTCACTTACTCCTTCCCATCAGCAGGCAGGTGTTCAGCCATCTCCAGGAAAACAGGGCTCCATCACATGTAACAGTTACTTGGGAAGACAAAACGGCATAACTCCAAAGTTCCTCCCCTTCCTCCTTCTTCCCCCAGCTCTATATGCTGATCATGATGCCATATGGTATGGAATATTCCTTTGGTCAGTTGGGGTCAACTGTCACGGCTGTGTCCCCTCCCAGCTCCTTGTGCACCCCCAGCCTGCTCGCTGGTGGGGTGGGGTGAGGAGCAGAAAAGGCTTTGACTCTGTGTAAGCACTGCTTATCAACAACTAAAACATCCCTGTATTTTCAACATTGTTTCCAGCACAAATCCGAAACATAATCCCATACTAGCTACTATAAAGTAAATTAACCCTACCCCAGCCAAAACCAGCACAACAACTAACAAAAAAAATTCAAAGCAAGCAATAGGTTTGAGCTGACTTCAGCTCACATATTCCTTCTTGATGATTGGGGACAACCAGCATATGACAGTGACCATATCGTAGATGCTGGTAATGAGAATCACATTGGTATTGCGATTGAATTGTATATTGCAATTGCTATAATTTTCTGTGTAACTTACTTTGTATTGTGTTTTCATTCTATCACTCTGATAAATCAGAAATCCTGTGCAACATCAACTATCTTCAGCTAAGTAAACTTGATATTAAACATTACACCCTACACATATGGAACATCTGAAACAGCCTGGTTGGAGAGTATTTGACTTTGACACTGGGCTAAACAGTTTCAGCTCCTTCAGCCTTTCCTTAGAAAGCACTAGAGGTGCTCTAGTTCCTTAATCAGGAAACGTAGGAAACTACAGTGGAGATCCAAACTCTCATACAGTTCAGACCAACAGTGGCAGGTGAGACAGAGACCCTCAGCCTTGTCTGTGAAGTCACTTTTCATCACAGATAAAAAAATTTGAGATTTAAGAAATATGTAGGCACAGCACATAAACACCATGATAAACAGAAAATGCTTTAGCATTCAAAGGGCCACCTTTGTAGCTGTCTGAGAGGAGCTAGTACAAGAGTACCCAGACTTGCTGCAAGCTAATCTTGGTGGGTTGTTATTACTCTCTGTGGCCTTGCTATCTGTCTTTCACTCATGCTAGTCCATGGGCAAACGGCTTGGATCAGTAAGTCTACAGCTGGTAGGATCATGTTGGGTGTTAGTGAGACTGCCTGCCTATCCACGTCTCATCAACAACACCAACACTGGCTACACTGTGGGACCCCTCTGCTCAAGGTAGTCTTCCTAACTTCATGTGATGGGATTCACATGCTCATTTGATATATTTCGCTAGGCTTCTGTCAGCCACCACGTACACTCTCCTTTTGCAAGCTCTTAAGGGTCATAGTGGTTGGTTGTAACAGTTACAGCATCTGAGATTCTCTGTTCCCCAGGAGTGAGCCCAGTAGGGCATCCTCTGAAGATCTGTGGTACCAAGTGTGGCAAATAGTGCTTGCCCGCTAGGATCCTATGCCACTCAGCCTTCCCTGGCAAAACTATGGGCCATGCACTATCCTTAATCAGCATCCTCAAGGCCAGGAGTTTCATAATCAAATCTGTATTTGGATTGTTGACTGCACAGTGATGAACTGGACAGACAGGCTTAATGCCACAGTCATCAATCAGCTGTATGTACAATAACTGCCTGATGCACTGCCTAGGCTGAGGACACTGGCAAACCATTTCATTAGTACTGGATGCAGCAGGCTCCTTTATGTTCACTCTGGCCTCACTCCCATCCCATAACCTGGCAATAGAGAAGGGAGAGACATGCAGCCATCTGTGACCAGTGGGTTCAGAAAGTGTTCTGCCTCAGCCTTCATGATAATAATGCTTCTCTAAATATCTTGTCATTTTTATATGATTGTTCAAAAATCTTTCACTAGACTTTAACATTTATCTTGATAAAGTGTTGCATGTCCTATTTTCAGGTTGTATACGAAAGGCTTTAGCATGAAAAAAATAGTTTATATTCATAGAAGTATTCTGTTGATTGGATTACTTTGGGTTACAATTAATGTGATATACCAAAAATACGCAACAATCTTTTAACTTAGATCTCATTTGATTTCTACATTGTATTAAGTTCCATTCCATTTTTACACAGTTATTTTCTGTAATTTCATTTATAATTATTTTAATATTAGTTTTGCATACTTGTCTAATTTCTTAAGTAGGAAAAGCAAGATAATTAGATTATAACTCCCTTAATAAACAAAGCAATCAACACATTCACATAACATGGGAGTATTAATACATTTTAATCAAGTGAATGCTGTGACTTTTAAAAGTGTATATGTATGATTTCGTGTACTCACATGTATCATGTGTTGTACACCTACATTATGTGCAATAAGGTGTATCACCCTAAAAATAATGATGTCTTGGTGTATGGGCCTCCTTACTATACTGTGAATACTGCAGCACAGAAAAACATTTTACCAGGGAAGGCTAATAATAATGGTAGGTCTACTGTTTCAGTTGTCAATCTGGATTACGAGAACTAATACAAAGCATTCTCAAGAGCACTGCTACTTAAGAATAGGTAAGATAGCTGCATTTGTGTCATACAATAGGGAAACATTAGTCCCCTATCTCTTACAAAGTAAGAAATGACATAGTTCTGAAATCAGGTAAAGAGTGGAAATTGTGGGTATCCTGAGCCATAGGTGGTGCAGGCTCCTGAAACCAACTTCTGGAAATAACTGAAAAGTCATCTACCTTTTAATAATGAGGGGTTTATTATTTTTTTTTTGTAACTGGTTTTTCAACTACACTTAGTAATGTTAGCACTCTATATTAGCGAAATTCAGAAAAGATTCAAGAAAATTCTGAAAATACATTGCTTGAAGAAACTTTCCAATTATACAAAACTTTGCCAATTTAAAGATGGGTGAAATTAAAAATTATTAATGAACTTCAAAGCTACATGGGAAAAAGTGAAATAGTTATTCTGGACAGTATGAATGGACAAACTTCTTTGGTTTACCAACTGGAAAAAAAATTGTTGATGGACAGCAGCCAGACTAAAATTAGATGACTTGTAGTTATTATTTAACATATAACCTCTAGCCAGAGATAATTGTGTCATCTTCTGTACTTTATCTAACCACATAATAAATGACAATTATCTGTTCCTCATTGAGAATGATTTTAATCTACCTTTTGACCAATAGCAAACCTCCATCATTGATTTCTAGCACATTTTCCAGTACATCATAAAAAAAAAACCAACCTATTTGACCCTGGAAATTACTGTAACCATTTTGAAATAAGTGTATGCTGTAGCCTCCCTACTTCGGTACCTGAGTGGAAGACATTATTTTTTTTCTTTCCCTTATCTTGAGAAGTGAGTTAGAGAAATTAATTTCCTGTACTATTGAACTAGTTCTTATTATTTATCAAGGTGAAATTCACTTACAAGTTGTGGCTTGGACTGAAAGCAATCCAGAAAGGATATGAGACAAATTATCCAAAATTTAATTCCTAATGGCAATTGCAGTCAATGATTTATTTATTTTGCTTAAAGAGATGTAAAGATCTGGGATGGATGGTACGTCCTTAAATCCTACTCCTGATTGTATATTATGCAACTGAAAACAGGGAAAGGAAAGTTGGAGGAAAAATAGTAAACTTTTAGAGCAAGTTTGGGGAGAAAGAGATTAACTCAGAGAGGATGAATTAATGAAAATCAGAAATTGTTGCAAAACTACTTAATGCAAAGACCCAGGAAAGCTTAATTTACATTAAAAATTCTTGTTTCAATTAAGTGAATCAGGACACTAAAAGGCAATATTTCCCTGAGAGTCAGTTTGTAAAGAAATAAATATAATAGCAGTTTAAATGTAATTACTGCATTCTTCTCCCACTGAGTTGTGAGTTTACAGCTTATGTCTGTTAAATATCAACTCTAGAGACACTAAGTTACCAAATATCCATATTACTAACAGTATATGTTTTAGAAACCTTAACTAAATGCAAAAAGAAAAAAAAAAGTTTAGTAAATGGAAAGGACTCAATGCAATTTTTAAGAAAATCTGAATAATGTAAGTCCATTTTGCTGAACTGGTACTACCCCGGGTATTATAGTTCAGTGGGAAGAAGTTACTTTCTTCCCTGTAGGTTATTCTGCACAAGAGAGACAACTGCAGTTACTCTGCAAGAAGAGAGAGGAAGTAGGATTTTTCTCTCCTTTTTATTGCTAGTTATCTTATATTGCCAAGGTAAGCATATAAGATTCAGATTTTGGGAAAGAATCCTCACTGGCATATACAGTAGAATAGAGGACTGCTAACCTGGAATGAGCAAAATGATGCTGTGATGAACCCAGTTACATGGGCAGCACACAGGTACTGGAAGAGATACACACTGAAGGCCAGAGAAGAGAGGGAACTGAAAGTGCAAAACAGATACAAAGCAGGAAGAATGCACAATGTCTGTGATCTTGGCAAAAATGTCAGGACTACAACATGAAATGGGGAACCTATAGATTTTAAAAAGGTCTTTAAGTGGATCTATAGCTTTGGGGAGATATTTTGTCCCCTGCAATACAGAGGACACAAAATTTCAGGATATCTGTGTTAAGCTTCAAAGATAAACAGATACATTTGAAACTACTTAGAAAGACTTACGGGAGTAAAGAATTTTCCTTGTGTCATGGGCATACCTCTTGATTTTCTCGCTTTCCAAAGGAATAGTCTCATTCTTTAAGTAAGTCTGATGTATCCCTGAACAATGTCAGAGAATTTATGAGCATAAACTCATATTCTGAAATACCTTTCAATTAATTCCAGGGATTCCACAGCCAAGTGCAACACAATGAATCATATGGCACAGAATAGCCAAGATTCTGAAGTCTTCTTTGTTTAAATATGCTTTGGAAAGAAAAAACAAACATACAAATTCAGCTCTGAGTTTCTTAAATGCTACATGTAGCAAAATGATGAATGCAATATTAAGATTCAGCTTTTTTAGTACTCGTCTGTATGAAATGTTGGTGCTCTAGATGTCACTTCAGTTCTGCTTTATTGTGTCAGTCTTTTTGTGTGTAAGTACTGATAGCTGATCAGATCCAATGTGTTATAACAAAATGGTATTTTTTATGGAATAAGGTGTCAATATCTCTGAATTAAATATATAGGGAGGAAGAATTTTTCTGATTTCCAAGCTTACAGTTCTTCTTTGGAGTACCACTTACATTAAGAGGTTTTGGTTTGTGTTTTGTTGTTGTTGTTTTACTTTGTTATTCTGTCTACATGACTTTTCAAAAGTCAGATGTACAACATAAAAACTAATCTGTATGAAAAGAAAATAAATGCCTAGAAAAAATAATATATTGTTTTTGATAAGAAATGTAAGCCAGAAGCATGAGATGAGCAGATTTAACTTATTTCCCCAGTGGCTGGAAGTAAACCAAGCAGGTAATCAAAGTGAAAGAACGAGCTTCATATTTGGAAGCTATCCTATACGTAAGAATAGATGGGTTTTCATGTCCTGTACAGTGGGGACACTTACTTTTTTTTTTCTCAGACAACTTAATTGGAAGTGAAAACTTTCTCAGTATCCTAATATGATAGGGAAAAGGCATGTATATTCCATTTCTGAGCAAATTGTATTTCTTCTGTACATTTTCTTGCTTTTTGCAAAAGAAGAGGCTTCAGAGGTTTCTGGGTGTTACTCAGAAAGATATTTAGTAGCTCAAAAATTTGACAACTGTTTCTTTAGAGTCACATGACATATTGTGCATTTTCAGTTTGTGGTTTACCATTATGAAGGTAGTATCAGAACAGCTTAGGGCTTTTCTAACATATTACTTCTACAAATTGTATTACACCTCCAGTGAGTAGTTACTGCAACCTTGAGAAGCTTATCGGTCTCTTCCTGAAACACTTCCTCTGCCAGAATGGGCAGGAAAGTCAACAGAAAGAAGGAATCTGGTCTTCTTTTATACCTTTTATGAAGCAAACCAGCAAAAGTCATCAAGAATTGAACATACGGAAGAACACTAAAACACTGGGGAATCCTCAGCACCCTACTATGGTGGTTGTAAGAGCTCAAAGTTCATCACAAAATGAATACAGAATATTTTGTAATACAGTGGTATCCTTAAGAAAAGAATACAAGCTTAAAGGGAGGTCTCTCCCTTGACACTATTTTCATCATTCTTAAGACACAGATATCATAAGAACAATATTTGCTCCTCACATCTTCTAAAAATAGTACAAAAAAGTCCCGAGAGAAATGCTTGATTAGCCAGCTTGAGTGGAACTTTGTTGAATGCAGAGACCTTGGAAATATATATTGGAAAGAGGAAATGAAGACAAAAAATAAAAGGTTTAGCTTGCACTGTCTGGGGCTTCTGCCATCTTTCTCTGCCTAATGATGAATGTTATTTATGGGTGAGACCCAAGTTTCTCAGCACCCACAGATGCACCCATACCATAGACGAAAGGTGAGGTGTGGAAATAAGCGTTGATTTCTGTGACTGATTCCTGTTCCTGTAAGATGCAGGATAAATGTAGACAGCTTCTTTGGAGGGGACATTCATTCCTGGGTCTGTCTTGCAGCAACTCTTTAAATCAGGTATAGTGGATCATCACAAGTTCAATGGAAGTTTTGAAAGAAACTTTACCCAGAAGACATTTTTGCAATATGCTGGGTGGCTTTTTTCTGTCTTGTTCTTGACATGCACAGGGCTTATCTAGGAGATTTATGTTCCGATGTTGCAATTCTGGCAGATGATATTAATGATTTAGGAAGGACCTATTGGGGACCTTAGAACTCTTCACTCTTATACTGAAAAATCAATACTGGTGCAACTCTGCTGGGGATTTCTGGGTGATTTATTCTTACTAATTAACAAAGTTGCAGCCTTTATTTCCAATTCTTTCCATGGTTGAGATTTCATCTACTGTTTCAGCATATAAAAAAACATGGCTTATAGGAAAATAACTGAATGCAAGTGCTGTCTGCTTAACATGCAAGGAATGTGAACAGCAAATGTGGAGAAATGGAACATGCGCACACACACAAAAAGGCAAACCCAAAATTAATTTAAAGATACATTTTAAAAGGAAAAAATATTAATATTTAACACTTTCCTAATAATTAACTGTGACTAACTGTGACTGTGTTCATATAGATGAGCACTTTTCACAATCAATCAGCTTCACCCGATTTATAGGATATTAACTGGACACATCTTGTCAACAACCATAGACAAAATGCAAAAGAAATCATTATTTCTTGACATTAATGGCAAAAAAACTCAAATCATTTAGAGAACAGTAATGCTGCTTAGTACTTACTGATTCAAGTTACTGAATATTACATTCAAAATTATGTGCATTTCCAAAATTGTCTTGGAAAGCTATAATATAAAATCACATTGTGTTATGGGTTGGGATTTTTTTCCTCTTTAGTCTAGGGGCTGAACTCAAATAATTTTATTACTTTATTTAATTAACATGGTACAATATGCACTTCCTGGAACAAACAAGTTCACATTAAAATATCTTAAAAGGGTAACTAAGATAGAAGCCTGGGAGAGCCTGTAATTTAATACTGAATTACATTTTTAAAAGACGTCCCTATATACTTTTCTCTTAAATGTCAATCTCTAAAAAATAAGCAGATTTTTTCATGGTTTTCTGAGAGATAACAATGGTTTCTTCCTTTCTATGTTGAACACTGACTTAAAACAGTGGTCAAAAAAATAAGTAAATAATTGTGATGCAAGTTATAGTTATAAATGCATAAGAAACTATGTGCTGCAGGGAAAATCTGCTAAGTTCATATGGTTTAAATCAAACAGGCAAACTGGACTTCAGGATATTAGACTTACTTACAAGTTCATGGGCCCTGATGGGATGCACCCACAAGTTCTGAAGGAGCTGGCTAATGTCATCTTGAGGCCACCCTCAATAATCTTTGAAGGATCATGGCTATGGGGAGAGATGCCTGAGGAATGGAAGAAGGCAAGTCAGGCCAGTCAGCTTCACCTTGATCCCTGGGTGGTGATGGAGCAGCTAATCCTGGAATCCATTTCCAGGCACATGAAGGACAAGCAGGTGATGAGCAGTAGTCAACATGGCTTCACCAAGGGAAGTGTCATAGAATCGATCATAGAATCATAGAACCATAGAATAATTTAGGTTGTGAAAGGATCATCTACTACAACTGTTAACTTAACACTACCAGCCCATCACTGAACCATGTCTCTAAGTGCCACATCCAAATGTCTTTTAAATACCTCCAGGGATGGTGACTCAACCACTTCCCTGGGCAGCCTGTTCCAATGCTTGACAACACTTTGGGTGATGAAATTTTTCCTAATATCCAATTTAAACCTCCCCTGATGCAACTTAACGCCATTTCTTCTCACCTTATCACTTGTTACCTGGGAGAAGAGACCAACACCCACCTTGCTACAACCTCCTTTCAGGTAGTTGTAGAGAGTGTAAGGCCTCCCCAGAGCCTCCTTTTCTCAAGACTAAATGACCCCAGTTCCCTCAGCTGTTCCTCATAAGACTTGTGCTCTAGAACCTTCACCAGCTTCATCGCTTTTCTCTGGACATGCTCCAGCACCCCAATGTCTTTCTTGTATTGAAAGGCCCAAAACTGAATACAGTATTTGAGGTGTGGCCTCACCAGTGCCAAGTACAGGGGGACAATCACTTCCTCAGTCCTGGTGGCCACATAATTTCTGATACAAGCCAGAATGCTGTTGGCCTTCTTGGCCACTTGGGCACACTGCCGGCTCATGTTCAACTGGCTGTCAACCAGCACCCTCAGGTCTTTTTCTGCCAGGGAGCTTTCCAGCCACTCTTCCCCAAACCTGTAGCATTGCATGGGATTGTTTTGATTCAATGCCAGGACCCAGCATTTAGCCTTGCTGAACCTCAGATAACCTTGATAACTTTATATGAAAAAAATGACTGGCCTGGTAGATGAGGGGAGAGCAGTGGATACTGTTTACTTGGACTTCAGTAAGGCCTTTGACACTGTCTCTGATAAGGTCCTCATAGAGAAGCTCATGAAGTATGGGCTGGATGAGCAAACAGTGGGGTTGACTGAAAACTGTCTGAAGAGCCAGGGTGGTAATCCATGGCACAAAGTCTAGTTAGAGGCCAGTAAATAGCAGCGAACTCCAGGGGTCAGTACTGGGTCCAATCCTGTTCAACCTCATAATTAATGATCTGGATGATGGTGCAGAGTGTATCCTCAGCAAGTTTGCAGAAGACACAAAATTGAAAGATGACATGAAAGACATGAGGATCATGCTGCTATCCAGAGGGACCTCAACAGGCTGGAGAAATGGGCTGACAGGAACCTCATTGCTGTTGAACAAAGTGTCAAGTTCTGCACCTGAAGAGGAATAACCCCATGCACCCTTATATGTTGGGGCTGACTGGCTGGCAAAAAACTTTGCAGGAATGTCAAGTTGGTGGACACCCAAATTGAACATGAGCCAGCAATAGGCCCTTGTGGCAAAAAAGACTAACAGTAACCCGGGCTGCATTAGGTGGGGTGTCCTGGTTTCATCTGGGATAGAGTTAATTTTCTTCATAGTAACTAGTATGGGGTTATGTTTTGGGGTTTGTGTGGAAAACTGTAGATAATACAGAAGTGTTTTAGCTGTTGCTAAGCAGTGCTTACACTAGTTAATGACTTTTCCAGCTTCCCATGCTCTGACAGGTGCAGAAGAAGTTGGGAGGGGACTCAGCCAGGACAGCTGATCCCAACTGACTAAGGAGATATTCCACACCATATGACATCATGCTAAGCATATAAAGCTGGGGGAAGAAGGACGAATGGGAGGAATTTTGGAGTTATGCCATTTTGTTTTCCCAAGTAACTGTTACATGTGATGGAGCCCTGTTTTCCTGGAGATGGTTGAACACCTGCCTGCTGATGGGAAGTAGTGAATGAATTTCTTGTTTTGCTTTGTTTGCATGTGCGGCTTTTGCTTTCCTTATTAAACTGTCTTTATCTCAACCCATGAGTTTTCTCACTTTTACCCTTCAGATTCTCTCCCCCATTCCATCATGGGGGAGTGTGCAAGTGGCTGTGTGGTGCTTAGTTGCTGGCTGGGGTTAAACCATGACATGGGGGCATCCAGCAGGTTGAGGGAGGTGATCCTTCACCCCTACTCAGCACTGGTGAGACCACATCTGGAGTACCATGTCCAGTTCTGGGCCTCTCAGTACAAGAAAAAGTGGACATACTGGAAAGACTCCAACAAAGGGCCACTTGGACTGGAGCACCTCACATATGAGGAAAGGATGAGACAGCTGGGACTGTTCAGCATGGAAAAGAGAAGGTTTAGAGATGGAACTCATCAGTGTATACAAATACCTTAAGGGAAGGTGCAGAGAAGACAGAGACAGGCTCTTTTCAGTGGTGCCCAGTGACAGAACAAGAGATGATGGGCACAAACTGAAACACTGGAGGTTCCCTCTGAACATCAGGAAATACTTTTTCACTGAGAGGGTAATGGAGCACCTGCACAGGTTGTCCTGAGAGATAACCCATCCCTAGAGATATTGAAAGTCATCTGGTCATGGTCCTATGCAACCTGTTCTAGGTGGCCCTGCTTGAGCAAGGGGTTCAACCAGGTGACCTTCAGAGGTTCCTTCCAACCTCAACCATTATGTGATCATGTAATGATGTAAAAGCAGTTTTTTCAATTATTAGCAGCACATAATTAATGAGCACAATACTTTCAAGAACAGTATCTGCCACAAAACAGATAAACCACGCTACAGAACACTTACAAACTGTTAGTAACCCCCTATAAATTTTTGAACATCTGCTGTAGCTAATTGCCAAAAACTCTAATCCCATAGGCTCTCTCAGAGCTGTGCACACCCCACACGTATCCACATCCACAGTAGCTGTGGGGCCAGGCCCCTCCACCTTGGTAATCCCCTTGTAACTGTTTAATCCTACTCATGGCTATCTTCCTTTTAAACTTTGTTCAGTTTTGAGGCATATAACCCCACATATCAGACATTTTTGGTGCTCCAGTCACATGCAGGGGTTATACTCCTGTTCCTGTCATACCATTTGCTGGTATTGAGGCTATGTGTGCAAGATGGGCACCCCACAACTATTCATGATGTTCGTCCCTTATTGCAGCTCTGTTGTACCCTGTCACAGTTTACATAGCCCTGGTGAGGTAACTCTTCATACAGGTGTATATTCCTCAAATATAACATGTGATTGCTTCACTTTTTTTACCAAAACCTAACATTTTAACAGATGACTAAAAAAATACTTTAAAGTGTATATACTAAACATGACAATTACTGCAATCAGCAAACAGCAGCAGGAGGATTAGAGAGAGCAGCTGGTTAGATGAGATTCCAGCTACCTGAGACTCGCGTTGGTGAGGTCCAGGGTAATAAGGTTCCACTGTATTTTCTGAACTGTTTGGGAACAAAAAGTAAACAAACTCTCAAGTTCTAGGCATAATCAACTTTGATCATCTGTCTCCCTAATAAGTTTTTTAATGAAATACCCTCTGAAAAAAGTATGCCTGAAGAAAACCCCCACCCTTACTTGTACTTCAAGAACAAGCTCGTTATTTGCTTGTTTCCGTTGGCTGAGTTGTATCAAAGCAATGGAAAGCAACAGTTGAACCTCGCTGTGTACCCTTGATCAATAAGCTCAAAAAGAATCTGAAAGCAGTGAATAGTGTCAGTGTGTAATTTTTAACCCACTGGAACTCATCAAGGCCAAGAGCCTGTAGCTTGGAATTCAATCTAGTAGGACTGCTAGAGGGACAAGTTATTTTTCCGTGCTGAAAGACTTAAACATAAAGTACCACAATCCTTAACTATTGCATTGCTGCCCCTTGCCCTGGGAGCCCAGAGCTTTGAGCAGTGTGTCTGGACACAATGTGTCTGGGGAAATTAACCACCTACAAAAGTGATCCACAGAGATAGCGTGTTGGGAAGGGAACCAAGCAAGTATTCAGCTCTGAGCACTGCTGAGTACTTTGAATCTTGCTGTTCTCAAGTACCTGAACCTGCCTTGATTGAGAATGCAGCAGACAAAACTTTCTGAGGAGTCCTATTTCCAGTCCTCACAGAAGGGCTGTAGCTGAGATGATTTTTTTCTTTCTTAAAATTTTTTGAAAGCCATTGTTTAAAACATGAAGACAATCTGTCTCATTTTTAGTGGTTTTGTTTTGTTTTGTTTTGTTTTCCCCTACAATGACTGAGACAGTTATATTCACTCACTCAGGATATGAGACAGCCAGATGTAATTTCCCCTTGAAGGCCCATTAATGCCTGTAAATCTCCCAAGGCAGGAATAGATACAGATAGTAGTAAAATGTTAAAGGACAGACATGGATATAAGAGGGGCAATGCAAGCTGTTGACTTCAGGGCCACTCTGGAGGCCAAGAAGCTCTCTGGTCTCTGCTGCTATCAACATAGGGAAAATTAAGCATTCAGTAGAAGTAACCTCTGCCTCCTCCCAGGCTTTCTTTTCCTTATCCAAGGCTTCAGATATGATCCCTGGATGAGTAAATCCATGACTGCACAGCCACTCCTCACTCACCAGATCTGCCCTCTGATGCTTCAAAGGCAGATGCAAAGGAAGGGGAGGCTGAGAAGTCACCCTGGGCTCTGAAACTGCTGCATCTCCATATGCTCTTTAAACTGCAGAGTTTTTTAAGCAAATTTATCACTGAACCACTTCCCCCTGGTCCTAAAGCTTCCAGGGGCAAAGACAGGATCAGCAAATGTGCCAATGAGGGGCATACTCATCTGCAGCATTCAAGGTCTTGCATCATAACTGTGTGCTTCTCACCCATACGCAATCTGGAGAAACTAAATTTGTACAGGAAATGTGCTTAAGCATCTCTAAAGCCTGGATGAAAAATAGCATTCAGTTTGTGACCTCCTCCCCACCATGTATCAGATATATTAAAAAAGCCTGACAAAATAGATATAGGTATTAGGTTATTTCTGGATCTCTCCAAAAGACCTCATATACAGGCTTATCTTTCAGAGTTTACATCACTTCAAATAATATTTTATTGTATAATGCCAATTATGTAATCACAGGTATGAGTTTCATTTTAAAAGCTAAATGAAAGGTTGTATTGCAGTAGCCTGCAATTCTGAAAACAATACATGCCACTAGTAGAACAATAATAGTGTTTGGTGAGAAACATTAGGCTAATCTGATTAAATTTAACTTTATTGGTTTTTGGGAATAACATAAATCATTTAATCCTTCTCAGTAAAATAATAGTGATTAACCAAACACTGTTTGTTGATGGCTGTCTAATCTATAATTCACAGAAGCAAGTCATTAAAGAAGTAAATTTATTTTTTTTTTTAAAGGTTCCTGTCTGAAAACATATTTTAAAAAATACCTGGGAATGTAATCATCTGAATTCTGGAAAATATTAAGCTAAGACTGATGCTTTCCTTGCAGTTTAGATAAATATTTGCCACTTCATAACACTTCTGGCTGACAGTGGTACTGCACTGTAACAATGATGGACGGTAACTATCTATTTATCTATCCACTGGGAAATATAGACTTACCACATTGTAGTCCTGGGATGGAGAAAGGAAGAAAAATGAAAACTCAACAATTTTCCCAAATGTCAAAGTCTAAGCTGTAAATTGTGAAGCCTGTTTTTTTTTACAACTCCATATCAGCATGGGACAAATAGAAAATGTATGAACAAACTCAAAACACATATAGTTTAAGAGTATGCGTTTTCGTAATGGGTCAATGTACCAGTCAAAGTTTCCCCTTACAGAAAGCATGTTGAGCAGAATAAGCTGTGGAGGTGGCATGGCATTGCTGAGCTTCATGTTGATAGCACTGTTGTGATGTTAAAACTTGGAGTATGGAAAGAAAACCAAATAAATCTTCTCCCCAACCTTGCCCAAAATCCTTTCAGGATGTTACAAGAGATGAATAATCAACATCAACAAGCACAGGAAGCAAGACAATGATGTTGTCATGCGTATTGCTCAGAAGCACATGAAACAGGAACAAAAAGTTGGGAAAACTCTGGACAGCCCATATGTTACTCTGGTATATATAATAAAACAAAAATCTTGGGTACTTTGCATGAGGAGTTATATTCTCATAATTCTTGCATGCTAATTGCAAATGTTTTTAGTTAGTACAAATTCTTATATTTCATTAAAATTAGCAAGTAAGCGAAGTAATCCTTTTTTAATATTTCCAGTGTAAACTTAATCATGATGCCTGATAATGACTAAAAGTTATAGCAGTACGTACAAGAAATACAGAAAGAAACATGAGTGTTTGATACATTAAAATGCCTAGAGGTTTCTTTTTTTCCTAACAGAGCTCTATAACTTTTCCTCAAGTTTATTGTTTATTGTATAAATTAATAAAAGCTGTACCCAAACAAATAATTTCTGCTTCAGCTTTGAGTCCACAGATTCTTGGTAAACATCACTACAAAGGGTAAATAAAGCTTGGGGATTCTGGACTATTCTAACTCCACTGAAAAAAACTGATTTATAGGTTCCTCTCCTAAAACTATTTTTGGTCTTATAATTGACTGTTCTTTTTCTAATTAATGCCAGGTGATCTCTGTAACTCCTTTGTTTTAATGTATAAATTATTCTTCAAAGGTTTCTTTTCCACTTGTGCAGTGTTTAAAAAAAATCCCTGTGCATAATGAACCTGTAAAATCTGCTGTCAGCTTAATTGAGAAATGGTCATTTTTAACACTAAGTGTGCTTTAGGGAAAGTTGTTCTGAAGAATCATTCTTGAAGAGAATATGTTTTAGTCTTGTGTCATCATACGATTTACCATGGCAATGTAAGTCTTGCTTTAATTGTTTTGATTTAAAATCAGAAAAAATATTTTAATGTTTCCATAGACTAGACAATATATCAGTTCTTACACTGTCACTATGCATAAATCACAGTTATTCTATGTCTTTCTAATATCTGAACTTAAGAGAGGAAAACATACATGACTTATTTTAATTAAAATTACTTTCATCATTACATATTACAAAAGGAGAAAAACACCCCAAGGAACCAATTTCTTGAAAAGAAAAAAATAAATTTGAAAAATCCTAAACTTTGTTTATTATTTTTTGTGGTTTGTAACTATGCTTGTTGAGTAAAAATATGTTTTCATAAAGAACTAACACATTTGAAAAAAAGTTACTGTGGAGTGACTACACATAGAAAAAAAACCCCAGTTTAATAGTATTTTTTAACTTCTTTTTTGAAGAGGAACAATACTTAGAATAACAATTGTACCTTTCCATCTGGTAACTAACTTTAAATGTTATTTCTTTATTTATGCTTTCCATTATCTGCTGGTGTCTGGCTGGAGTTCTCAGATTATCATTTTAACAAAGGCAGAAGAATTAGAAGGAGGTCTGTATATATCCAGTAAATAGTATTTTGTAGAAGTCAAATAATTTTGTTAACTTCCTACCATATGGCTCTAGCTTTCCCTTGTTCTGTTATTGGAAGTTCTGGGTTTTGCTCAAAAATTCAGAAGAAAAATCTGCTACCACTACAGAGGTGAGCAAGAGGGAGAAACCAAATGTTCTTTGCTGGGCTTGAGATCCATGTTCCTAGAAATGCCAAGGAAAGTAGCCTTGTTGGCAGAGAGTTGAGTAAGGGAAATATTCACATTGCCAATTTTGGCCCCTAAAAGTTGTGTAGGTGCATGATGTAGTCAGTGGAGAAAATTGGGTAGATTAGCAAAAGCAGCTCCTAAATTTGAAGCCTGGACTTGAGCAGTGTGAGTGTGACCTCTGTGTTGGACAGGCAACCAACAGTACTTTCATATGATTGGGGAGAGCCAGGCATGAGTGGCCTAAGATATATGTGCAAGATGAGGAGGCACAGGCATGTCTTTATATCTACCTGTAATACTATGGCAACCCAGAACAGAAGGACTTCTGCCAGGAGACTGCCACAAAATCCCCTGCCTGTAGCCAGGGCCAAATGCTTTACTAGAGCACTAAATTAAATCATGGTGTTACTATATCCAAACCAACAAATGTCATCTTTAACAAAGTTATAGCAGCTCCCTGAAGTGTTCAGCCATAGTACATGACTATGCTTGGAGATACACACAGAAGCTAGGTCTTGTTTACTTCTTTATTCAGATAATGATTCAACCAGCATTTTGAATGGAAACCCAATTTTTATATATATATAACATATATATATGTAGGTTTGTACTTGAACATTAATTTAAACTCCACCATCTAAAAACTAGAAAGTCTAGAATCATTCTAAATATATTCATCTAGAGATCCATAGACACTTGTGAAGTGGGTAAAATAAAGAGAAAGAAAAAGGGAAAGAAAGTCCAGGTGTTGATGTAAGCATACTAGAAATGTGTTTCTTGACTTGTCTATGTATAAATCACTTGTCTCAAAGAATTGGTTCAGGATAAAACTATTTTTTACTGTTTTATTACAAAAGAAACCAAGACTAATTGATTCATTCTTTCCCATTACAGCTTTAACTACAACCATGTTCATGTCTGAGTGGCATTTTTCTGTTTTTATATCCCCTTGTATCTGCTAAATACTTTGATGGGTGCATTCTGTACCATTAGAAATCATTGTGAACCTGTTTGCAGACACATCCTGGCTGGCTATACTCCTTTCTCCCTTTTTACTTCAGTTTTTTTACTTGGTAAGCTCTTTAAAGAAGAACAATGAACTATTCTGAATTTAAACAAACCTGTTTGAATTGGCCATTAAGTACCAACATAATACAAATAACAACACTGTAATATTCATCATGTCATTACTGTTAAGAAAGGACCAAACAAAACAAGGTACAATGTTTTTTCTTTGTAGCAAAGTTAGTTTAAAAGGGGGAAGGAATATTTTTTAGGGGTAAAGATCCCACAGAGATTTTTCAGCTGTGCTGAAGATTTTTATGTGAATTTACTTGTTTCTGTTGTTAAAACTCAAATTCTGTCCTCAGACAGATTGTGTAAGAAAAACACCTACAACCCTTTAAAAGACATCAAAATATGTGTTAATTTTTCAGTCAAATTTTTCCTGCACAATCTGTAACTAACATAACGTAATAACAGTAATTTTCCCCTAAACTCCCTAGAACACAAATCCTAGCAAGAGCTATTGTTCCCAAAAAATATGTTACAACTTATTTTTTGTGCAAAAGTTTCTTTGTTTTGGGTTTATCTGAAGATCATTTAAGAGGCAGTAAACTGATATAGCAAGCCTCAGATCTGAAATTAAGGCTGCAAATAGATCCCCTGTGAGGACCGTAAATGACTTTCAGATAGCTCGACATAATAGCTCTGTTACCAGTGAGGTCTCAGAAGTTAGAATAAAACTTACTGTTCCTGTTGCATTGTTCAGTAAGGAAACATGAAATAAGTTTTACTTGATACTGTATGGTTTATTTTTCTAAGATAACTCACTGGAGTTTGGAAAAAAAAAAACAACACAACTTTAAATATAAGCCTGATTCTTCCAATTTTGCACTGAGAGTGGGTTCTTGATCACATAAAGTGTTCACCTTACAGAATCTGGCTCTGTAATATAACACTGTTGTCTAGTACAGTAGCTTTAATATCAAAGACAGAAATCGATAAAATGGCAAAAAATACCAGAAAAAGGGGAAAAGTGTTTCTCTAGCACACATTAGAGAAAAATAACTAGAACATAAGGACAAACCAAACTGGAAAAGAATGTGAAATTATTATTTTTTAATAGGAGATGTCCAAACACTTCTAATCAACAATTCATGTCACTAAATCCTGGAATACAGGTAGCTATTTGCTGTTGCCTCACTGCCAATAACCATTTCATAGCTCTTTTTGTGGCCTGTTTTGGGGCCTAGCCTGGGCATTGCATGGTGTGACAATAAGTGTTTCACTTAGAAAATTCAGAAGAATAAATGAAGGAATTGCGGGGGAGGGAGGGAGAGAGGGGGAAAATTGTTCCTTATGCTACAAATAAAAGCCAAAATACTCTGACCAAAATATTCATGAATGTCTAGTAACTTAATTAATCTGATGTTTTCTGGATGCAAACCCCTTCATGGTCTTAACAGGGACAACAATGCTATCTATAATGCTTTCACTATAATTATTGTGACTCTTCTGCATCCATGATACATTTATGTTTTTTAAAACTTAAACAATTGAAGTAAAAAACTATATTTTTTTACCATTCTAGAAAAAACACTGTAATTAAGACCAAGCCTTATAGTCTTCTAAAATTGTTTTCTTCTACAGAGAATTTAAAACTGGATTTATTAAAACTCAATGCCCTGATTGCATGTGAGTTTTTTAAATGAATTTAACTGAGGAGAAAAAATAATATATCCCAATGTCATGGGTTTAGCTGGGATAGATAATTTTCTTCACTGTAGCTGGTATAGTGCTGTGTTTTGGACTTAGTATGAAAATAATGTGATAACACACTGATGTTTTAGTTGTTGCTAGGTAGTGCTTACACTAGTCAAGGACTTTCCTAGCTTCCCAGGCTCTGCCAGGTGCACAAGAAGCTGGGAGGGGAGGCGATACAACCAAGAGAGCTGATCTGAATTGGCCAAAGGGTATTCCATATCATGTGATGTCATGCACAGTATATTAACTGGGGGAGTTGGCCGGGGAAAGGAGCGATCGCGGCTCGGGGACTGGCGGTGTCAGTCAGCGGGTGGTGAGTGGTTGCAGCTCTTGTGGATTTTTTTTTCCCTTTTCCCTTTTTTCCCTGGGTTTCGTTTCTCTCTCTCATTATTTCTTTTTATTATATTATCATTATCATTATTATTATCATTACCATTACTATTCTAACTATTTTATTTTAATTATTAAACTGTTCTTATCTCAACTCACGAGTTTTCTTGCTTTTGCTCCTCCAATTCTCTCCCCCATCCCACAGGGGTGGGGGCAGTGAGCGAGCGGCTGTGTGGTGCTTAGTTGCTGACTGGGGCTAAACCACAACACCCAAACAACGTGAAAACATAACTTTTTTCATGGTTTCAAAAAAATACTCTTAAATTACAACAAAAAATTATTTACTTTGCCCCAGACATGAAAAGAGTGGTGCAATTTCAAGAAGGTCCATGTAAACACAGCTGGTTTAATGTCAGAACATATACCTAGTCAAAGCAGAAACAATTCAGAAATAATTTGAGGCCAAGTTCATTTTTCTCTTAGGATTTATTCATGTTTTTGAATCTTCTTCTGTAATCAGTCCCAACCATAAAAGCTCATTAAGTATGACATAACAAAAAGGAAATTATAACAACCTCACTTCTGTAATGCTTTTGGAGTTTTGTTTGGGGTTTGGAGTTTTTTTGGGGTTGGCTTTTTTCCTCCCAGGATAGCCTCTCCTCATTACATTTTCCAGTATATCTTCTCAGCCACCTGTTTAGCTTTTCTATCCCTCGTATGTTTTTTAGTAGCAGACAGCCAATTTATTGCTGCTGCAGAGGTGTTAATCAGGTTTATTATGACAGCACCTCCCCTGTGGCAGTCAATGTACATATTAGGAAAATGGACAACTGATATCTCACACAGCTTGCTATCAAAGTAGACAAGAGGAGGACAATCAGAGAAGAGATGCTACCTTTTTGGGACTACTTCCAAAACTTTTGGTGAAGGGAGAAGAGTTTAGTTAGAGTGTGTCACTGAGAAGGAAAGAAAAGAGTGGGAGTAGTAGAGAGACAGGTATTGGAGGGAAAGAGATGAAGAGGACACGAAAGAGATGAGTGGGGTCTTTTATTCAGCTTTCCCTTATTATACCCTCCACTACCTGGTCTAGAAGACTGTGGGAGGCCTGAGGGCCATAGAGCAGCGTATAGCTACCTAAGTCACAGTAGTGCTGGCCAGGCATGCTACTATTAACATTGCAGCTATGTGTTGGCCTAATTTTGTATGATCTGTTTTTCATTCATTTACACGCTGATTATTTCAAATAATTTTTGAGAATGAAGTTTTTAAAAGAATTTTTGCTATTAAATCCTTCAGTATTCCTCAAGATCCCTTGCTATGCTATAACAAGTATCTGATTTTCCTTTAACTCATTGGTTTCATCACAACAATAGCCTGTATAACTTCTGGTAGGTTACTGTTAGTTATATTTTATCAGTATACCTTTCCCATTTGTGTAAACTCAAATGAAAAGTTGTGGCTCCCCAATTCATGATCAAAAAAAAAAAAAAAACCAGGAAGAGAGGAACTTAGAAAACAGCACAACATAGGCAAAAGTGTATATAAAGAAGGAAAACGTCCAAATGATGAAACAGAGTCATAAATTAGCATAATAAAAGCCTTTATTATATACAAGAACACACATATTTGCTTCCAAGCATTGGGGACATCAAACAGTTATTAAGGATATCTTCTACCATCAATGATGTTTATAGATTTCCAGGCTGATTTTTCTAGATTATCTTTTTTTAATTTTTTTTTTTTTTGTCAAAGATACTTTAGCCTATTTTTACACTTTGGAATCAGACAGAGGGAAGAGAACTAGAAAGAGAAGCAAGGAAGTAATGATGAAAGCAAAACTGTGTGACAATTCTTTTCCTTTTAATGATCTCGTTGACATACATTACAGTAAACACTCTGAAAGCCTTTACGGATGCTCACAGTGGAAGTAGACTCTGCTCTTCTCTTGATACCAAACATCTTCACAAAACATAATTAGAAGACTAATAAATATATTGTCCTTGTATTTTCCAGCCTCAGATTTCATGTATAATGAAGAGATGAAGCATCAAGTGTTCAGGTACTGTTGGAAAAAATTTTACAGATTACTTCTGTTTCACAATACCAAGAAAATCAGACCACTGCAATTTTCAGTAATTTGATAAATATTATAACAGCAGCATGCATGTTGCTGGAGGTTGGGCTGTGGTGGTGCTTTCATTATAAAGCACATTTTTCAAGCATTTAATAACTCTGATATCATAAAACTTTAAGATGCAGTTTGATGCTTTTTTACAAGATGAGTTCAGAAGTACTCAAAGTTAATTAAAGCTAGGCAAGCATTTACACTTTTGAAACTCAGGAATAGATTTTAAACTAAAATAATTTTGAAAAGTGTTTTATATTCACTTTTTTGTTGGTTTTGGTCAGAACTTCCTTCCATCTGCTACCCCATCACACTGGCAAGGACTCCTGTGGTCATTGCAGTATCTGTGCCAACCCCCTTAAATGGAAAAGCAGAGTTTAAGATGAAAAGTTTGTCATATGAGCATAAAGATGGTGTAGGTAGTACTCCAAACTGCAATGAACCAAGTCAAAGAAAGAGGATAAAACACTAGTTTACTTGAAGTAGCAACATCAGTGGACAAAGGAAGAGGTACAGATGTCATCTACCTGGATTTCTCTAAGGTCTTTGACACAGTCCCCCAGAACATCTTTCTCTCTACACTGGAGAGATATGGATTTGATGGATAGACTGTTCAGTAGATAAGGAATTGGCTGGATGGTCACATCCAGAGGGTAGTGGTCAATGGCTCAATGTCCAGATGGAGATGAGTGATGAGTGGTGTCCCCAGGAGTCCGTATTGGGACCAGTACTGTTTAATATCTTCATCAGCTACATAGTCAGTGGGATCAAGTGCACCCTCAGCAAATTTGCAGACATACAGGATGGGGGATGAAGGGATTGAGAGCAACCCTGCTGAGAAGGACTTGGGGGTACTGGTGGATGAAACGCTGGACGTAAGCCAGCAATGTGCGCTCACAGACCAGAAAGCCAACCATATCCTGGGCTGCATCAAAAGAACTATGACCAGCAGGACAAGGGAGGTGATTCTGCCCCTCTAGTACGCTCAGATGAGACCCCACCTGGAGTGCTGCATCCAGCTCTGGAGCCCTCAGCACAAGAAAGACATGGACCTATTGCAGCAGGTCCAGAGGAGGGCTGCAAAGATGATCCGAGGGATGGAACACCTCTCCTATGAGGAAAGGTTGAGAGAGTTGGGGTTATTCAGCCTGGAGAAGAGAAAGCTCTGAGAAGACCTCATAGCAGCCTTCCAGTTCCTGAAGGGGGCCTACAAGAAACCTGGAAAGGAAGTTCTTACAGGGGCATGTAGTGATAGGACAAGGGTTAATGGCTTTAAACTAAAAGAGGGTGGATTCAGACTTGATATAAGGAAGAAATTTTTTACAATGAGGGTGGTGAAGCGTTGGAACAGGTTGCCCAGAGAGGTGGCAGATTCCCCATCCCTAGAAACATTCAAGGTCAGGTTGGACTGGGCTCTGAGCAAACTGATCTAGTTGAAGACATCCCTGCTCACTGCAGTGGGGTTGGACTAGATGACTGCTAAAGGTCTCCTGCAGCCCAAACTGTTCTCCGATTCTATGATTCTATGAAGTTAGTAACAATACTCATTCATTTCAGTGCAGCCATTCTTGCCTGCATTGCAACTGTGCATTCTTCTCTGGAGATTTTAAAGAAAATCACCATTTAAGACATACAGCAAGTGGCCTCCTTGCCTTAATAAAGGAACAGACTTTACCAGCACAGCCTGTTATGTCATTAGCTAGACCACCTCTTTGTTTGCAGAGATGATAGAATAGTTTTAGCATTACAGTTGCAAATGTTCCCCTTTATACTAATTATAGAAATGTTTGCTGGAGAAGGGAAAAAAGTGCACGTCTCCTTGTCTAAAGGTGAATGCTTTAGCCTAAATTTCTAACTATGAGCTTGCATACCATGATTGTGCTGGAGAGTCTGATGCTGACATAGTCACATTTACACAGTCTGGGCAATTGGAACAACTTTGGTAGCAAAAAGGAGGCTTCAGATAATCATGCACCTGCTAAAGTGGGCCCTGTCATAAAAGGGGATTGTGGTCTCCTGTTTATCCTACATAGGCATGTATTAAAGCAGCACATTGTGGCTCATACCCACAACAGGAATGTGTAGTTTTCCTCTCATGGAGACTGGGGTGCAGGAAATACTCTACACACCAGGCTTTTGCCCCAAGACAGTAATGCATACATTGAGCTCTGTAATCCAGATATAACATGAAAGGCTACAGAAAGCACAAAGAATATCCAATAGTGGTTTTGCTTTTTCCCTGAGGATTTCAGTAAAATGCCCCCCTCTTTATAGCAGTAGTTTGTGAGATAGCACAAACTTGGCTGGGATTGAGAATTGCTGCTGAAACTTCAAAGTGGACGTGGTACATCTGTTCAATGGATTAAACACTGTCCCACCACTCTCCATGGCATTTTTACTGTTTATAGCCTCCTTCCCCTTCCAAAATTATGACTTCTTTTGATTTGACTTAAAGACACATAATTTTTCCCAGTACAGGGAATCCAGATGCATCATTCAAAGTAAAAGCCTTCATTAGGTGGCAGGGGTTTTCCCAGTCAGGTGATGCACACTGGGCACTGACACATCTAACAGCAAGCTCTGGTTATAGCATAGAAACACAGAATCAAAGAATGACAGAGGTTGGAAGGGACCTCTGGAAATCATCTCATCCAACACCCCTGCTTGAGCACGTACACCCAGAGCAGGGTGCACAGGATCGTGTCCAGGAAGGTTTTGAATATTTCCAGAGAAGGAGATTCCACAACCTCTCTGGGCAGCCTGATCCAGTGCTCTGTCATCCTCACAGTAAAGAAGTTTTTCCTCATATTCAGATGGAACTTCCTGTGTTCATGTTTGTGCCCATTGCCCCTTGTCCTGTCATTGGCCATCACCGAAGAGAGTCTGGCCCCATCCTCTTGACACCCACCATTTAGATATTTATAAGCATTGATAAGATCCCCCCTCAGTTTTCTCTTCTCCAGGCTAAACAAACCCAGGTGTCTCAGCCTTTCCTCATAAGAGAGATGCTCCAGTCCCCTGATCATCTTCATAGCTCTCCTCTGGACTTGCTCAAGCAATTCCCCAATCCTTCTTAAACTGGGAGGCCCAGAACTGAACACAGTACTCCAGATGTGGCATCATTAGGGTGGAGTAGAAGGGGAGGATAACCTCTCTCAGCCTGCTGGCCACGCTCCTTTTAATGCAGCCCAGGATACCGTTGGCCTTCTTGGCCACAAGAGCACCTTGCTGGCTCATGGTCAAGTGTGCTTAGCTAATTTAGCCATGACCTCCTTAGTAGTTTTGATACTCTAATACTTAATTTATTCTTCAATAGAAATATGTGCTTTTTCACTTAGCACATTTCTTCATTACATCTAGTTAGAAACAATAGAAATCCAGGATTTGTCTTCCCAGCAGTGCTAAGGATTTCTGTGTGACCCTGATTAAGGGATCTTTGTTTCAGCTCACTCACTTGTGTAGGCATTGTAGTAAGTATTACATACAGGCAATTCAGGAGAACTGAATTGCAGAAAAAAATTTTATTTTAATTTTCAACTTAAAAAAAAATTTTGAATTGTCAGTATTCTCCTTTTCTTCCCATAAACTTTCAGCTGCCATTGATCTACTCAGGAGTAGCAAACAACATGCACAAATATTGCTTCTATGATAATTTCACCTTTTATGTTGAATTGTAAAATTAGCAGTTTGACCCATCCCAGATATTAGGTAGCTCTGCGTCTCCTTCTGGATTATATTTCTCTTACATTAGCCAATCAAGGTTATGAACTGGGAATATTGCAATAAAATGCAATACACATTTTTTATAATATATTTAACATAAATTTAAGCAGTCTTAATTGCACACACAGTAGTAAGGACTGAATTTGATTTGAATGTTCTCTGCAGTAAAAAATATTTTGAGAAGTACTCAGTGAATAATATGTATGATTGACCATATTCTAGAGTTTTGCATTTATCTCCAGAACTGTACAAAATTCAGTAAGTCAGTTATTTCATGTCAATTATTTGTTCAGCTTACTTTCAGGCTTTCTAAAAATTGAGATCCTGATATTTTGCAAGAAAATGTCTTTTTTCAATAGTTTTCCATCTTTTAATTTTACAGGGCATGGAAGGACTTCAATCATTACTTGCAATCCATGCTACAAATAAAAATGTAGAGAGAGAAATACAAAGAGCTAAGGTAATTCTGAACAGACGATAATTCCAAATCATGTCTATTGAGTGACAATCTCTCTGTCAGTCTCTAGAATAAACCTTGCCTAGCAATAAGTGGATACATAGGTGAGAAGACACCTGCTAACCTTATGAATTCATTTGAAATTACCTTTTCAAGGTATGTGTGACTAAGACACATCTAACACTCTATTTCATTCCTAATATAGCATTAAAAAATATGTTCTGCAAATTTTAATGATGCAGAAGCATCCTGGGACTCTTAACTCATAAACGAAGTTCCTTATAAGCAGTTTAGACAAAACACTTACCATCCTTGGAGTGAAAGGTGGACTTCGATTGGCACAGCTGATCTACCATATAATGCCATTTTTAAAGACGCCATAGTCTGAGAGAGAGGAGAGAAAGCCTCTGGAGAAAGCTCCTCTACAAATCACATCCACTGCTCAAGGATCTGATAATTCCACTGTACCTCCAGGACTAGACACCTTTTCAAAGCCAGAGGGAAAAATACACATCTAAGAGTGCTAAAGTCAGAGACAGATTTTGGCTTACCATATAGATTTAAAGTGCAATTTATTATTGTTAATACATAAAAAAGAGAAAAGAACTGCAAACTTTCTTGAAGCCAAAAGAAAATGAACCAGAAGGAAAAAATAAACAGACAGACCAGAGAGGCACTGTGGGTGAAAGCACAGTAGTATTAGGAAAAAATGGTTTTCCCTCTTCTGTTCAGTATAATGATGGCATAACTGTTTTAACTTGCTTAATTACCATTTATTAAGCAATACTGTGCATTGCCATGGGGCTATGTCTACATTAGAAAGCAGTGAAAATATGTAGAGCAAAGCAGTCAGCATGTAGGACCCCACACCACACACAGTTGTGGGGTTCCTGTTGATGGTCCTACAGGACCAGTGCCAAGGAGCATCTGCAGACCAGTAAGGGCACTCCAGGACACCCTTTTCCACTTCACCTTCATATGGCCTGCAGTTGTACAGCTGGCATGCTTTGTGTTGGGCAGAAGCTGGAGGGGAGGAAATGCCCTTTCTTGGGAAGTTGTACTAAATGTGTACCACTGGAGGAACTTTGGGCTGGCACAAAGATGTTTTGCAAGCATCCTGCAACTGCTAGAAAACTTCTGGAGAGAATGGGAGGCTTTCCTAAATCAAGGAGATCTCCAAAAAAGCCTTAGAGGTCATGCTGAGGCTTAAACTCTGCTGGCACCCAGAAGGGGCCATTTAAGCCAGGAAGAGATCAAGAATGGCTGTACTAGAGAGCAAGGCAGAAGAAATTACTCATATCCTTGCATGTGTATAGTAAGCAGGGAGCAAGATTTTTAAGTCTTTTCTTTGTTTTGTTTTGCCTACAAGAAACAAAATTTTCTCTGGTGAAAAATGGTTTGTTCTCCTATTAGTTTGTCATCTAATCAAACAGACCTTTAGAGGTTGTGAGCCTTTTGATGGTCTTTAGGTTTGCTTGTTTCCATCTCAAGACTGGTAAATACAAGTCTCCTTGTAGTCACTACTGTAAAACAAGGGTCTACATATTTCTTCTCCAGCTGAAAACACTTCAGCTTCAATTGGCTGGGAATGTTATAGCTATTTTTAACCTCAACTGCACAACATGTAAAACTCAGAAATCCAGGTAAGCATATATGTGGGATATACACTCATCCAAGTAATTATGGAATTGGCTGAATTATTTTGTGTGCAATTCTACAATATTAGCCAGAAGGGGGCAAATGCAAAAAGATGGCTTCCCAGAAGGTCTTGTAACAAACATGAAAGACTGAGATCTAAGTGTGAATATATTCATATGACTGTGAGACGCTATTGTATGTCTACAAATGGATTGGGCATTTGCCTGTGAAATCATAACTATACTTGCTACATGAAGAAGAACAAGTGATAAGAAATGATGACATATACAAACAGAATAAAACAATTATCTGGATAAATGAATGAAGGGTCAAAGACTACAAGGATACCAATGAATAAGACACATTTTTTGTGTAGATTTAGGGCAACAGAACTAAAAGCAAAGCATAAAAAAGAAGAAAGCCTGTTTAAACAGTCTCTGGTCCCTTGAAGAAACAAAAAATCCGAATGGAATTTATTAGATGGAAGAAAAGTTATCCTAGATGAAATATAGAAACTGACATAATAGAATTCTGTTTATTTATATAAAAGTGAGATGCACTACTCAAACAAGACTATATTGTAGTTTCTATAAAACAAATCTACAGTAACATAAGAAGATAACCCAGACAGATCCTTTCATCTCTTTTTTTGTCTTATTCAAAGTCTGAAGCAACAGATAAAAACTTCAACTCTTCTTTGAAAGCCTTTAATTACAGTATCTATTGACCATATTTTAAAGAAGCAGCATGAAAAACAGAGTTAGTATCATAATCTGTCAGGCATAATTGTCATTGCGTAACTCATAATGAATTCTTGTGTCTATATTTATTTTATAAAGTTTGCTTTTTGGCAAAAATCAACAAACATTTAAGTAATAAAAACTTGAAATGTTCTTTCATTACCTTACTAACATCATTAGCGTTAAGCTGGAAACAAACTCATGAAAAATGAAAAAAGCTTGTAATAAATGTGAAGTATATCTCAGCTCTTTTGCTGTCACTGGATGCAATTAACATAGGATGCATTGATAATAAATAAATCTTGATGCTGATATGTGAGCTTCTTGGGCTACTTGAGTTTACCTGACTTTTAAAATTTTAATTAAAAATAGCTAAGTGAAAACATTTTAGTTATAGTGTCCAGTTATATTTTATTTCTCATACAGAATTATCCAGGAAACTAATGGTGATATTTGTGTATTTGCATGTGTATGTGTATGAGATCAATATCAAAAGGTGAGATGAAATATTAGTAGGTTTTCCCCCACATAGGCATGAACTCTAAGTGCCCAGGTATCACTCAAAATCATACTATATACATACTGAAAAGTATTTTGAATTTTTTTAAAATCAGTTTAATGATGGGTATTGAATTGCACCTGCAGCCTTTTGAATTTTCTGTAGTTATGCTGAAGTCGCTAGGTAAATAAACCTTGTTTATTCCTTTTCAGTGGTTAAATGGACTTTCCACTGGATTCTCAGAACAGCAAGAAAGTAAAGCAACACTTTCTGAAAAAAATTTAGAGATTCTTTGTGCTTTTCATTCCAAAGTCTGGAACAACGAGACAACATCTAAATTCCACTGCAAGTGCAGCTGCAGCATGTCCTGGCTCTGATCACTGAAGGCTGGGTCCCTTTCAGAGCTTCAGAACAATATTTCTTTCCTGAAGAAAACAGAGTTTGCAGAAGGATGGTGCATAACTGTTTATTACCTTGACATGGAGTGGAGGTGAGACTGATGTGAGCATCTGGCCTGAGGAGGGAGAAGGCAGCCTTTTATGCCCTAAGAACCTGCAGAAGTTGAGAAACAAAGGACTGAATTTGCATGTGGAAGAACAAGAAGAAACAGTGGGGAAGAGCAAAGTAAAAGGATGGCCATTGCCATCAGGATTCATAATATATTTGCTATTTGTAGCATAACGTATTTGTTATGTGTAATATATACCTTTGTTCCGTTATCTAGAAGATATCTGTATATTTGTAACATACTAGCCAGTAGAAGGAAACAGCAAATACCATGCTGCTTTGACACTGTGCACGGGCTGTTTGACTTTTTTTTTTATTTTATTTCATCATTATATCTCTATTCTGTATGTGTGAATCTTTTTTCAATTAAAAGCAGAGCACTCCCGAGAACAGAACAGACAATCATACATACTGGGTTATTTACATAAAAACAGCTGATAAAAAAAAATTAAAATCCTGTATTAAAAAAGACAGTTTCTCAACCTGACTTTTTTTTTTGGGGGGGCAACATTTTGGGTAGAAAGATACTTTTCTAAAGCTGTATGATAAGGTACATCATAGAGACACAATTAACCCAGACTTGTAAGAAGTGTGGACAGTTTCTATACCCTTCTGTTGTTGTCGATGTTATCTAAAATTTCAAAGTAGTTGTAAAGCAAAGCTGTGAAAATTCTTTACAGCTATTGCCTCCATCTGCCTACAGTATCTAGGATGAAACTGCCAAATCAGAGTATGCTCCCATTGTAAACTGGCTGTGTTTACTTCATGACAGTGCATAAGACAGGTTTTAAAGTTTCATAACTTACAGGGTAATTATAATTAATGTTGCTGTAAGTTATGGTAGTCATGCAATATTGGTAATGAGATTATGTGCTGGTTTTGGCTGGGATAGAGTTAATTTACTTCACTTTAGCTGGTATACTGCTGTGTTTTGGATTTGGTATGAGAATAGTGCTGACAGCACATTGATGTTTGGTTGTTGCTAAGTAGTGGCTAAGTGTTGCTAAGTAGTGCCTATACTAGTCAAGGACTTTTCCAGCTTCCCAAGCTCTGCTAGGGTGCACAAGAAGACAGGAGAGGAGGGGGCATAGCCAAGACACCTGATCCAAACTGACCAAAGGGATATTCCATACCATATGGCGTCATGCTCAGCATATAGAGCTGGGGGAAGAAGAAGGAAGGGGGGGGACATTTGGAGTGATGGTGTTTGTCTTCCCAAGTAACTGTTACATATGATGGAGCCCTGCTTTCCTGGAGATGGCTGGACACCTGTCTGCCCACAGGAAGTAGTGAATGAATTCCTTGCACGCACAGGTTTTGCTTTTCCTTTTCATTATATTATTATTTTTGTTATTTTTGTTATTATTGTTATTATTACTATTACTATTATTATTACTATTACTATTACAGTTGNTGGAGCCCTGCTTTCCTGGAGATGGCTGGACACCTGTCTGCCCACAGGAAGTAGTGAATGAATTCCTTGCACGCACAGGTTTTGCTTTTCCTTTTCATTATATTATTATTTTTGTTATTTTTGTTATTATTGTTATTATTACTATTACTATTATTATTACTATTACTATTACAGTTGTGCTTTCCCTATTAAACTGTCTTTGTCTCAACCCACGAGTTTTCTCACTTTTACCCTTCTGATTCTCTCCTCCATCCCGCCGGGGGGAGTGAGCGCACAGCTGGGTGGTGCTTAGTTGCCAGCTGGGGCTAAACCACAACAGATTATAATTATTATTTCTTTATTTACTTGTCATTGACATGCTGACAGCATGTATCTCTTACCAAATGCACATGGCAAGCATTTACCTGTCCCAAAAGACAGGTTGTCAGAGGCTGAGCTCCTACCAACTTTATTCACCTTTAATAGTGTATTTACTCAAAAAGAGTCACAGTATTATCAAGGGACGTCTCATGGCAAGGATGCAGATTATAATGAAAACCTGTGGCAGGTGAGAAGCCTGCTTGGTAGATGAAAAATTGGACAGTCCTGCTTCATGCTTTTCCCACTGTTGTTTTTCCTTTGTTTTGGGAGTGAGAAGTTTCCCTCTCCATCCAAATGAGCTGCTCCCTGTCCTTTCCCAGCATCTTTCTCTAATGACCATGATTGCCTGACAGCTGTGCAAGCAGCCCGGGAACAGCCGGGCAACAGCAGCTGGCAGTGAAAGGTAGGGCAGATCCTCTGCCTGGCTGTGGCACCCAAAGCTCTCACCGATAAGGATGTTTGCCCCAAAGCTGATAATACTCTGCAGAAGTTATCACTGATGAAGATATATTAAGATGACCATCAGCTGATGGCAGTGTGGGGCAGCATGTGGGATCTCCATCCCGCGGTGCCTGGGGACGAGGGGGCTTTCTCACCGGTACCTGCATTGGTGGTGTCTGGGGAGCAGCAGGGACACACACTGGACTGGAGATTCCATGTTGGCCTTGGAAATGGGATAAACAGGGTAACCTGCTCTCTCCAGAGAAGGAATGGGAGCCTGTGACCCACACCTGCTGTGGGACTCTGTGTGAGCAGAGGGAATGTACAGCTCTGAGTGTGTCTGTGGGATTAGAGCCTGGTGGTATTAGTCCTAGAAGGGTACTTAAAAAGTTGTGTTTACTAAAATTTTGTAAGTCTCCTGTGGTGTGGTTTATCCGTTGTACTGCACATATTGATCTTGAAAGTATTGTTCACTGGTTGCTTGTTAAATACGTGCTATTCACAAATCAAGAAATCAAGTTTTGATGTTGACTGGATTTAAAGCATAAGAACTGAATAGTTTTTCCCTGATATTCACAGCATCTTTGTGAATAACTTCTTATTTCTGTGACCCCTTTCTTTCTCTTTTCCAAGAAATCTTCCTTGTTTTATTGAAATCGTGCTAAAAGTCTCTTTGGCCATGCTTCTCTATGTAAAACAATATGAGTTTCCTTCTAGTGTAAATGCCATCAAAGGTGCCTTTTGTGCAACTTGCAAATACATGTCCATTCTGAGAAAGCATACACAGCTATCCAGTGGATCTCTATTCCCACAGCTTCTAGAAGCAGCTAAGATATCCTGTCTAAGAAGACAGTAGCTGAATCTCCTACCAGACATTCTGTTCCTCTGAACGTTATCTTCTTACTTTCAAAATGCAGTTCCATCACTCCCCTAGCTGATGGAAATGAGAGAAACATGGAGAAAGGAGCATATGAGCTTAAGTTTGATAATACCTTTTGGCAATATCTTGAGTATTGTGGTCTTGTGTGACCCGGTCACATAGTCACAGAAATATCTTATTATCAGAGACCTGAATTCCTCCAGCTTAAGAAGAATGAAAAGTAAATAATTTCTTCTTGTGGGTGAGACTGGTACGTGGCCACATCAGCAATTTTATATGCAACTTGATAAAACTAGTCTGAAAGTATACTTTGTGGTGTAGTTCTGCAAAAAAGGACATCCACACTTGTTCCAAATACACATCTAATATCTAAAAAGAAATTCTTTTTACGTTCAGTGATCTGAAAATTTCTCACTAGCTGTCTTTCCTGTTGTACTCCTAGGCTAAAGTTGCTTCTAAGACAGTCATTTTCACTTAAAGGACAGTCAAAAGCTATTATCATATGTATGCATAGACTACAGTTCTCAGATCCCCAGACCTTGACAAAAACATTTTCTTCCTAAAACAAGACTGTGGATTATTATTCAGTGAGGTTTATGCCTGTGACAAATTTCAGCTGCCAGACCATGACAGTTCCAGGAAATCATGCATAGCTTTAAATATTGGGTTATTTCTTTTATTTATCCATTCTTATTATGAATCATATGTGTTCAAATTCCCAGGGGAAAAAACAGGAAATTTCAGCCCCATTAACTGAAGTCCTCCACAAGGTTAAAAATATCTGAGGCAAGGTTTTAATGACAATCTTTGCCAACACTGCTATGTCAGTTAAGAAAAACCCATGGAATTTACACATATAGCACATAATCTTCGTGCTTTTTCTGGGAGAATTTATCTTGATTTCTGGGAACAGTCTACATTAGCAATAGCATAGTTTTGTTAATGTGATCTACAAGCGATAATGTTACATGACACTTTATCACCAATGATATATTAACTGGAGACTATAACCTGAACATAATGAACACAAGAACATAACTCCAGTACCATGTCATAATCTCTAGAAAGGAGTATAATTGTTTGTCTGCAAGGATTGAGTGGCCTATGAAATTCATCTCTGTGCAATGGCTAGGCCCACATTTTATTTAACCTTTCTCTTCTATTTGCCCTCATTGACAGCTTGCTTGGTTTTAATACTGAGTAAAGTTACTCAGTCTACTCAAATGTTTCCATTAGATTCTCCTTCCAAGTGGCACTATGGACAATTACACCTCCTAGGAAGGCAGGTACTCATTGTCAGAACAATGTCTGCCGTCACTGGAGCACAAAATAGTCTAAGTGGCTTGTCAAATGAGGGGGGTTCATGAAGATTTTAAATTCAGTGTAGTTCTTTACCTTTCATGCTAAAGAATTTTGCTATTGCCTAAGATCTGAGATAAATAAATTTCAGTAAACTCACTGATACACTGGATAAGCTTAGAGTCAAATCTCCTTTCTCTGTCTTTTTGCTTGTTTGGATGTCTGGTATTTTTGTTTGCTTGTTTGCTATGTGTTTCTTTTCCAGGTCCTTTTCACTTTTTCTGGGTATTCTTATCTCAGAAAACAATCTTTCATTGATAAAACATATCTAACATTTTTTTTTTTTTGTTGTTGTCTGCTTTTCCCCTCACTTCTTTTATAGAAG
>WEKW01002309.1:43686-72075 GCA_013389905.1 Sula dactylatra | reverse complement strand
TCAGAAACATAGCATAAACATCTTACACCCTGAATGGGAGCAGTACCTGTAGTTTAATTGTCTCTTTCGTCATCAGTGTGTCAGGATTTGTATATTTTATCTTACAGAATTAATGATGAAAAAACTTATAACTCCTTAAATGTTTTAAATATTTTTGTAGCACTTCAAGAGTTTTCAGGAAGACTGACACAGTAGGGCATCAAAATTAAATAAAAAGTTGTTAAGAGAAAAGTTTATAGTTTTCTGTGTTCTCTGTGATTGATGATGTCTTTTCATTCTGCAATCAGTGGGACATCATCAAGTGATCCAACGAAGTACTGAAATAAATTCATTTCTAATCTTACCGGCAGTTATAGTTCTGCTGTTGAGCTACACAAGTTGCATTATTTAAGCAAGGCAACAATTCACATGGATTCAGTATTCTGTCACAGAATTTGCCAGTGAATATTGGCAGGCAGATACATGCCACATCCTATAGAAGAGAAGGAAATTAGAAATAATTATTTGTTGTAACCAAGGTAATACAGAAATTAGTATTTATTTCCACTAGTATAGAGACTCTAACTCTCATATGAGACAGGGTCTCATATTAAACAGTTTACAAAGAGAGAACAACAAACAGTCCTAGCCCTAAATATGTTACAAACATAATTTAGGACAAGTGGAATAGGCCTTCCAGAACAGATTATACCAGAGTTGGGTTTGCTAGCTGGAAATATACCAGCTCTAAATTTGGCTGGCTTTGTGATTTCATAACTGAATCAAGAAGGAGCTTTATAATTCATTTATGTTTTTTCCTCATTTCTGAATTTGTTCCAATGTAATGTTTACATCTGTCGAACAGTAACAATGCACAAGGCACTTCAGATACCAAACAGTATTCTCTAACTAGAGTAGGAAAGAAAATGGTTTGTATCCTTTTTCCCCTTCAATATGAAGAACAGAGACTATATTTCTTTATGATGGTGAAAGACATCTGTCAGTTACTGCAATCTGTAATTTACAGTAAGAACAGTAAGTTATTATACAAAACAAAATATTTATTTGAGCTGACACTCTCACCCTTATTTTTCTCTATAAAATAATGTTCTTTATAAGCCTTTTAACAACAGAAAGTAAAGCAAAAATATACAGGGGTTCATTCCCCCAGTGAAATTGGCAGAGTTCAGGTGTTTCTTCAGGACTGGTCTTAAAGGCATGATCAGGGAACATTATTTTAACATCTGTTGAGAGATTTCTATATGTGTGAAACAAACTACTGCATCTGTTTGTCTATAGAAATGATCATACAAAATAGTATGTGCTAGTTTATCTATTGGACAAAATATTTAGACAGATTGAATAATTTAGAAATCTATCAATGTGGCAATTTAGATGTCTTTTTCTCTCTTTGTGAGTGAGTATGTATCTGGTAAATGATAACTGAGCTCTTGAACTTTTCTTTCACTATTTTGATTTTGTATAGTCACTTCTATTTGCAATAGTCATGCTAATGAAAGAACATAGACACTGCAGTTTGATATGACTACAAGATATGACTCTATTATCAAACCTTTGTGAGTCTGCATGAATTTATTCTGTTTTACAAAAAGAAAAAAGAAAGAAAGAAAAATAAAGAATTAAAAACACATACCACAGGAAAAACAACAATAGGAAACAACCACTAGGTAATAAATGTGACTGGTGTATCATGTTTAATATATGCTTTATTAGAGACAGAAAAAAAAAATGAAACAACATCAGTAGTTTCTTAAGTGACCTTTAAGAAACTGAATAGAAAATGTGGAATTTGGGCTTTTTAACTATAGAAATATTAGAAACACTACACATTCAGACAATGCTGTATTTCTTCATGAAGCATCCAAAGCTAATTTAAAAAGTTACATTAGAATTATATGTTTTGGCACTTTCATGGAACTGATCCTTCTAGAAGCTATGTCAAGGCATATGGATGCAGGGAGGTGATTAGCCAACATGGTTTCACAAAGGGAAAATCATGCCTGACTAATCTGGTGGCTTTCTATGACTGTGTTGACAGACTGGGGAAGAGCAACTGATGCTATCTACTTTGACTTCTCTAAGGTCTCTGACATTGTTCCACACAGCACTTGGATATATATGGGTTTGATGGATGGACTGACTATTCGATGGATAAGGAATTGGCTGAATGGCTGTGTCCAAAGAGTTGCAATCAACAGCTCAATGTTGAAATGCAGATCAGTAACAAGTGATATCCCTCAGGGGCCCATACTGGGACCGGTACTGTTCAATATCTTTAGTAATAACATAGACAGTGGGATTGAGTGAACCCTCAGCAAGTTTGTGGATGATACCAAGCTGAGTGGTGCCGTTGATTCACTAAAGGGAAGGGATGCCATCTAGAGGGACCTTGACAGGATTAAGAAGTTGACCCATGTGAATCTCATGAATTCAACAAGGTCAAGTGCAAGGTCCTGCACCTGGGTTAGAGCAGTCACCAGTATCAATACAGAATGAGGGATGAAAGGATTAAGAGCAGTCCTGTAGAGAAAGACTTGGGGATACTGATGTACGAAAAATTGAACACGAGCAAGCAATATGGGCTTACAGCCCAGAAAACCAATTGTATCCTGGACTGCATAAAAAGCGTGGCCAGTGGGTTGAGGGAGGTGATTCTTCCCCTCTACTCCACTCTAGTGAGACCCCACCTGCAGTGCTGCATTCAGCTCTGGGAATGCAGCACAAGAAAGACATGGACCTGTTGGAGTGAGTCCAGAAGAGTACCATGAAAATGGCTACAGAGAAAGGCTGAAAGAATTGGGCTTGTTCGGCCTGAAGAAGAGAAAGCTCTGGGGAGACCTCATTGTGGCCTTTCAGTATATAAAGGGGGCCTAGAAGAAAGATGAAAAAAGACTTTCTACCAAAACCTTTAGTGACAAGACTAGGAGCGAAGGTTTTAAACTGAAAGAGGGTAGGAACAGATTAGGCATAAGGAAGAATTTTTTCACAATGGGGGTGGCGAGACAGTGGAACAGGTTGCCTAGAGAAGTTGTGGATGTCTTATCATTAGAATTGTTCAAGGTAAGGTTGGATGGGGCTTTGAGCAACCTCATCTAGTGGAAAATGTCCCTGCCCATGGCAGGAGGGTTGGAACTAGATGGCCTTAGAAGTGCTTTCCAATCCATATCATTCTATGATTCTATGATTCTCTAATTCTATGTTCAAATAGGGATCTCTGAAATTTATACTTACATTTGGCAAATCAACACATGTACCTCTGTTCTGACATGGACTTGAAGAACATTCGTTGACATCAATTTCACAATTGTGACCCAGAAAACCAGTAGGACAATCACAAACATATCCAGACTGAATATATTGGCATATGCCCCCATTCAGGCATGGCTGAGATGCACAAGGATCACTAGGTTCCTCACAAAATGGACCTAAAAGAAAAAAGCATACAAATTAGAGAGTGTTTGAGTGAATAATGCTTCTTGATATGCTGCCTATAAACAACACATTGTCACTATGTTGTGTTTCCTTATTATTTCTCATTAATTCTATTTTTTAATTTTAGGAGGGATTGAGAGGCTTTTATTTATTTTGTTTTTCTTAATTTGTTTATGCTGTGAAGCTCCATTTACTGACTGGGACACCTGTAAGCTATCACCATTTAAAAAGCAAGGAACTTAAAATATTCCTGTACGTTTTGTTTGTTTTGGTGAATAAACATGGTAGAAACCTGTGGGAGTGAGTAAACTCATCTGTAGCAAAGGGACTATGAGAACTGGAACCATAACCCCCAGAGTCACTGAAGAGTCACTGAACATCTCTTTCACAGCAGTTATTATTAAGGGAGGTTGTTCCCTTTCCTGTTTATAGATCCAGCCAGTAGTGAAATTGAATGTACTCTCAGTAGGTCCACACACAATCATGCATGAATGCACATACACACATGCACACGCCTGACAAAATACAGACACAGTGACCACATGGATCAACATAGAGAGGAATGTCTTTCCCTGCACCACATAAACACAAACAGCACTCACATGAGCATGAAGAGCAATGATGCCTCAAACTTTTTCCTCCTCTCTGGCTAGTCAGTATTGAAGTTCACCAGCAAGCGCACACACTCCCTCACTTTCTTAATGCACAAATAAACCCACATTAATGGATCCCTTAAATGTTAGCACAGGTTTTAAGTCTGTCTGATATACATACCTGCATCCCTGACCTCTTGCCCACTTGCTGGCTCAGACCTTAAGTCATTCCAGATCTGGGTATCATTCTAGTTGCTGGCTAGTCCACCTTAACCGCAGCCCTCTAGGAAGGGTGGTAACACAGAAATAGTAAAGAAAGGAGACTGCAGTGATCAGATGCAGGGCTCAGTCAGACAAGAGTAATGAGCTGCAGCCTGCTTACACTCAGCCAGCCCTTTTCCCTTCGTTTTCCCATATTGTACTTCTCCTGTCCATCTTGATCCCTACCTTTCTTCACCCTTTTCTTCTCCCAGATAAACAATCCTTACCTAGGTGTTTGTCCCCATTGGCACCGGTTTTGTCATCTCCATACTGAAATTCAGTATTTCTGATACAGTTACTTATCTAATCTTGGCTATGTGGGATTACTGATATGGTTACCCAGTTTCTGTGGAACCCAGTCATCACTCATATGCTATCTGTAATGTTAGTCAGCCACTCACTCAGTGATTTGTTAAACTCAGCAACTTCTCATGTTATGTCCAGTAGTTTCCCATGCTCTGTGCAGTTATTGTAACCCCAGGGAGGGGTTTACTGATCTATCTGCATACCTCAACAGTTATGAGCTGCCTAAGTATTTTGGACAATTAACTCTTTAATTGTGCAACATCAAGGATACAGCAGAATTATAGCAGGTAAAAATTTACTTCCATTTACTTCTGGAATATTATGTAACAAATATGCTTTTAACATATCCTGTACTTTGGTACTGTGATTTAAACCACCTTGCTAACACATACTTACGGATTACATCAGAAGCATTTTTCAGTAATTTGCTGTAGCAATATCATTAGCTTTATAATAAATTCATTCTGAAGTAGTAGTATGTATTGATTCCATATTTTGTTAGTCACTCAGATCAACTGAATGAAAAATAGACATTCATAAAACCATAAATTATACTTTACATAAAGATGTATACTTTTGAAATGGTAACAGAATACTTTTAATTCAGAATTGTAGACTGCCAGATAAACATAGCTAATTTGTTCTAAATCAATTTATAGATAAGTATGTGAGCCTCTAATAATTTTGTTACCAACACAGAGTAGCTGTACAGAACAGCTGTAAGACATGGAACATTTATATACCAGAATAGCTGATGTAACAAACGCTACACAAGAAAATCCCGCTAGCAGAAAAAGGGTCAAAACACAATTTCCTTTTTATCACTCAGTTCATTGGAAATAGTTGTTCCAATAAGGCAAAATGAATTGGATCTATCTTTCAGTACATATTATTCACTTCTCTTTAGCGTCAGAGGACATTCAAAGAATCTTTTGTGAATTTGTTGCTATCCCTCATCACCACAGTAACCAAATTACAGTAAAAGTATGTTGCAACTTGCAGATGTTAGAGCTTGCTAATAGGAAAAGCCAAGGCCATTCCTCAGAACAAGGCCGTTGACTGGTATTAGTGCCCATATAAGAGAGTATTTGCAGCATGAAGTGATGTGGATTGGTCAATTGTTTCTTATTATTCAATTTAGTATTTAGCTGTCCTGTTATACTTCAGTACAATATTTTACTCTGGCAGTGTTCATAGATCAGGTTGTGTATCCGTACTTATCCCATTTTTTTTTAACTTTGATTAGGCACATTTGACAAGAATGGGTGCTCCTGACCCACCCACATTACTAAATAGGGGAAGGCTAATCAGCAAAACAGTGACTCCAACTGCTCTACCCAAAGGAAAGCCAGAGAGTGTAATTCCACAAGCCAAATGGATTAATGAGTTGTTCCTGCTGTTATTTCTACCCCTGAATCCATTCAGTCCTCCCCATTTTTTCTAAGATATTCTTAGCCTTTTGTTAAAAAATAGCATTGGATGGGATCATCAGGACAGGGAAAGACTAAATGAACAAAATAACACAGAACAATGAAGGCCAGTTGGGGAAACCAGATGAAGAAGGTGCCTTTTTGGTAATGCTGTGACCATTTGAGCAAACTAGGAAAAGAGCATTGTGCTGTTAAAAAAAAAAGAGAGATTGTAACTTTCTTTTAGGGAATTAGCTAAAAGAGGAATAGAGAAAAGCCTGAGAAGAGATAAGGAAATGTTGTTAATCACAGCATGGGAGATGGATGTATCAAGGGAAAAAATGCATGGTTCAAGGATAGCAAAAGAGGTGTTCAACTTCTTTTCTCTTTGGCATCTCCTTGCAAAGGGCAAAAATTTATATTTTTCTTTTTATTAATTTGGAAAAAAACAGTGCGGATCATTTTGAATGAATATACTGAGGCAGCAACTGCACTCATGGTCTAAAATATGTCACATCTTTCTCAGGTCTATCTAGAGTGAATTCAATAAAAAACTCTACCAACTGCCTAATGTCTTTTAGGAAGAATTCAGTCTTGAGCAGGAATGCTTCCTTAATTGTTAATGCTACATAAGTGTCTTTGACATTCCTCTACTTTATAGTTTCTTGTATTCAGCATCTTAGATGAAAAGCAAGAACAGTGCTATTTCACCTGAACATCCATGCCTGATGAGTTTGACAAACCAAGTCAATAAAAGGAATTCTGGAGAATTGATGTTTTGAGCTTTTTATTCTATCATTCCCAAGTCTGATGTCACACTCAATCTATTTTTTGAAGAAGATTGAAAGGTGACTTGATTACAGCCCTTGGATGGGGAAAATATCAAGCACTAAAGGGATCATTAATTCAGTGGAGAAAAGAGTAACAAAATCAAATGACTGAAGAGAGAAGCAAAATGAAATGAAGTTAGAAACACCTCACATATTTTTACTAGTGAGGACTCTGTACCAGACTACTATTACAGAACTGGATTCTACAGCTGCTGATGTCTTCACATCAATGCTTTTTGAAAGATACTACTTTAACCATATACAAGACAGAAGCCTTTGTATATAGGTAAGCAATATAACAACCTTTGGTCAGAACAGATGAACAACTGGTCCTCTAAACCTGCAAATCTATTTATTCACTTTGACTCAAAATGTATACAAAACCTCCTGATAGTTGTGTAAAATTAGGAATTCATTCCAAATTCCCATTGAAAAATGTACATGTTTTTGTTGTCATGAATGCCTCTTGTTTAGGTATGTTAACTTGATAGCCATGCTAACAGTTATCGACCTGTTGAATGCTGTTGTTAGAAGCAAGGTAAAGAGGGAACAGGATCAAAATAGATCTGTGTAATCTGAAGCCAAATGTAAACCCCTGAAGGAGAACAATATTTAAGCAATGAACAATGCAGCTGGGAACAACACATCAGTCCAACTTGCAGGTGTATATTGAAAATGTTTGTATGAATTCTGGACACCCAAGACTTGAATTAAAAAAAAGTGCAAGGCAAACTCTTTTAACTGCATAGATTTGATGCATAATCTCCTATTTTACTTTGATATCAATAACAACATAATATAGGCATAATATTTGATGTAGGTGCTATGTATTTCTGTTGCCAACAATTTCAACAGAAGTACTTCTTCCCTCAGTCAGACCCAAAAAAAGACATTCACTGCAAAAACTGAAGTCCCTTTAGTGTTCACTGATGAATGATTAGCTACTCAAAGCTATGATACATTCTTCAAATTCTTAGGAAAAATAAATGCAGAAACCTTGTTCTAATAGGAGATAGCTGATTCAAGAAACTTCAGTATGAAAAAACCCCAGTTATCAGCTTGATTGAATATCCTGATTAAAGAGGAAAATTCAAGAAATTAACATCATCAGTAGGATCAGTTCACAATGGTCTTTCAATTCAGTGAATTTTTGTTTAATTTGTTTCAATAAAATAAAAATTGTGGAAGATTAAAAAACAGGAATTAGTGAGTTAATGTTATCCTATAGACCAATATGAAGGAGAATGAATTTTAGTTTAAGGAACTGAACCTTATTTCCAGTATTTTCTATTGCTTTTATAGGTGAAGAGAATAAAACCCTTCACCAAAACCAAACCACCACCAACAAAAAAAAAAACAACCCCAGCCCTTCCTTATTTGATTAATTATACCCCTTCTAGTCTTCATTAGTTTCACTACCATGTTATAATGATAATCTATTAATCCGTTCCTGACACCTTTGATAAGCATCAGTCAGTTCGTTAAGATACCACAGTGTAATTTACATAAACATCTAGGGTTACTGATTAAAATAAATAGTTTTTATTTTTAATAGTCTTTCTGGTCTTCATATATAGATATAAATAATATACAAATATAATATACAAATATTTTTCTTTCCAGGGAGTAAAATATGCAAAAGATCATCTTAGCATACTACACTTTAATATGATTTCAGTACTTTTGTTTTGTTATTCCTCTAATGAAAAATCAATATTTTCTAGAGCAGTTATGTATAAGGCACAGTAGACTATTTCAGGAAACAGCATATGTTACACCCATATACATTCATTATTTGTACTTTAGTTAGAATGAAGCAATAATATTTCAGGGTTAGCATAAAAATGAACTGTTTAGTGGGAGAGAGATTTATTTTCAGTTTAAATGAAACAAGTGGTTGCTAGGAGTTACAATCAAGGGCCAAGATAGACAGTAGGCAGTAAATAGAATAAAGCCTGGTAATGAAGACAAGAATGATAATTCAATTAATAAAAATATTATTAATATTTTAATATGTTCAGTTTCACAATTGAAATTATAGAAACCCAACTTTTATGTCATGTCTTTCTTATGTCATGCCATTATTAATGTTTAGCACTCTTGTTCACTTTAAAACTAATTTCAAAATAAGGCCCTTTTAATCCGAGAAACATCAGATTTCAGTTGATTAATTGAAAGTATTTCTGCAACTAAACTAATTACTATCTGCATAGCTCAGTTAAAAATTTATTATAATTAGTCCAACTCAGTTCACTCTTCATTTTTACTTTCCTGAGATTCGTCGTATTTTTTCTGTTTATAAACATCACTGAATCACAAGCTCTTGTCTTGTATATCTAGACCCTGAAAGATACCAATATTTTTATTGGTGCACTAAAAGCATTAATGTTTGAAATATAAATACAGCATTTGCATCTTCATATAAACTTCTAATCAAAAGCAATGAATGACACCTTTTTCCCTGCATATGAAGTTTCAGTATAGTTTGAATCAAAATCTACTTAAGGCACTGTAAATCTAGGTCTCAGAAGAGAGTGAGTAAAAATCTCCATGAAAGAGTATAAGGGATACAATCTCAATCTTAGAAGAAATAGGCAGTATCAAAGCTCTCTAATGTTCTTTATACAAAAGCTCCAATCAGCACACTTGAAAACAGACATTTTGGAACTAAATGAATGAATAAGAACGTTAGCTTATATCAGAGGAAAGCCTATTAGAAAGAAAATTACAGTACTACTGGAAAAACTCATCAAGAGCCCTTGTAAACTTTTAGTTTTACTTCTTATCTTGACTAGCTACAATGTTCAGAAATTCTGAAATAGCTGAAACAATTAGAGCTGGGTTGATTCTGAGCTGATGCTACCCTGGCCACTGGTAAGGCAGTGGGCATGGGCTGTCACTGTTTCTGGAAGGCTCTTATTCCCTGGGGCAAGAGCAAGGCATCACCCTAGTTATAACAGATCAATAAACTATTCCAAGCCTAAAATCAGTTTCTAATGCCTCAGTTTGTAACAGAAAAGGGTGTCCAAGTCATTGCTAGGGGCAGTAAGAGAATAGCCATAAAGTTCAAATTGACAGCTATGACTTTTGTCATGAACATCAACGCTGCCCACTCACAGAAAGTCTAGATTTAAAATTGCCTTTCTTCTTGCAGCCAGTTGCTGGTGTTTACCACACACCAGAATAAAATAAAATATAAATTCCATTAGCAGTGAATTCACTAATATTCCATGGTTTTTAGTACAGTAAAATGATATGATTACTTATCCATCTTTTGGGAAGGTGTTTTTAAAAATACAATGATTAATCACTCCTTTTTCTAAGTCAACAGTTTCTCCCGATAGTATTAATTCAGGTCCCCAGCTGCCCCACAGGTAACAAGACCTTTCCATGCAAGGTGTGTTCCTGACAGCTCACATATTTCTGTGAGAGGCTCAATTCTTCTGAACTGTTCCACCTCTTAGAGACAGGGAGGTCTCTGCTGGTATTCATGGACAAGCACTATGCCTGACATTATTCAGTATGGATTCTAAAGGTATGAATTGGAGACACACATTTTATTAAAATCCTAAATGATAATAGATCAAGTCAATACACTGATTGGGACAGAAATCTTCTTCCTTAAAATACAAAAGCCTGTGTGATTTCAAACTGCAAAATTACAAAATATGAAAATAAACCTGCACAAAAATATTAAGTGTATAACTGTACATAAATGGATACCAGACACCAACAAAGTGGCAAATGCTTTGTGAACCAAAACAGAAGGAACTCTATTGGTCAGCAAAGCTAAGCTTTATTTGCTCAGTTTTCAATGGATAACCAAATACTTTCTCATTGTTCACAGGAAATAAAACATCATAGTCATTGGTGAGAGATTTGAAAGTGCTGTTTTATATACATCACTAAATAGACTAAAAGTATGTACTTCATACCATTCTGAGTAAATGACAGAAATGATTCAGGGAAATTTAATACCAGAATGTCTCCCAAGTGAAGGTAGGCAGGCTGTGCAAGGGTACACCTTGCTGGACTGCATGAAACCTAGGAATGCAGCTGGAATAGAGGGTGAATAACAGAGAATCCAAGAGGTGCAAGTTCTCCCTGGGTTTGCAGTGTACAGATAATGGTTGATTAATCTAGTATGAATGGGAATCAAGGTAGAGCCATTGAGCAGAAAAAGTTATTTAGAGATATTTGGCAAGTTTGTTGTAGAAACAAATAGAAAAAATTTCAGTTACAGAATTTTGTTGTGGGTAAAGCAGCAAGAATAAATTGAAGAGAAAAAAATTTCACGGAAGAGAGAAAGGAGTAAAATGACCAAAAGGGCATCTTAACTTTAGCTGTTAATACTACTAATACAGGGATGTATATTTCCTGATTGTCAAGAGCTGTTGCAGAAAATAAAAGCATTTATTAGTAAATGATAGTGCAAAATCCTTAAAGAAGAAAATAAACTTATATTTAGAACAAATACAATCCAGCCTTTTCTGCTTTATTTCCTGCGTGTTTACGGCCAGCTAGAATTGAAAAGCAACATCCCTCCTGAAGAGCTTAATAATATGGGAAAATGAACATGCCTCAAGGAACACTGTAAGTCTATTAAATTCTCAATGGGCAAGGTGTAACTTAAGACTTCTACAGATGTCTATAAAAATCCCATTGGAAACTGAAAGGTCCTGAACCTTTCTGTTCTTTGTGAAACAGGCAAATCATATTTCTTTCTCTTGTGTTTAGTGGAGTAATGAGTGGAAACTTCAATACTTCTTAGCAGCAATGATTAGGTGCCTGTTGAAATCCTACCACTTTTTTTTTTAGTGGTGGAGACATTAGGTTTTCTGTTTCTCTTTAGGATCTGAGTTGTTCACTTGTCTTCTTAACTTGCCTCTTTTCCAGAGGTCAAAACTTTGGAAGCTCTTTAGCTTAGGTATCTATTTCACATCAAAGAAAACAATAAAATAAGGTTGTTCCATGTCCCATAGGTATGTCTGGAACTCAGGCCTTCTCTCTTGAATCTTTGAACAGCAATTTTTAGCTGAAACTTTGAATAAATGCTTTTCTGAAACTGAGATAACTTGATCATTATCCATAATGAGGCTAAACTGTTCTTAAATCTTTGTTCTGTAAACAAGAATTAAAGCAGATAATATTTTCTTGATATTTCACTAACCTAAGGGTGGAAGGGAGAAAGGAAAGGTGGGAGGTAGAGATTTCCTAGTGGGACAGCTGTAATCTCTAATATTCTCCACAGTAAGTGTGATAGGCATCTGCATAGACTAAAAAAAATACTTCATTAGATGCCAAAGCAGTCTAATCTGTAATTCAGGGTATTTTAAAGGCCTTTAGTTTCTAAAATATATCAAAATTATTAACTGTGAAAATAGATTTCAATTTATTCCAGAACTGATACACTAAAAACTTAGTAAGAGAATGGTACATATCTTAATATATTTCATTTTTCTATTACATATTTATGAAAGAAGATTATTTGACTTCACATGGGTATGTTTAGTCACTATTACAAGTAAAAATAATTATCTGTTTTATACCTCTTCTGTTCATATTTACCTACTTGCCAGCCAATGCAGGATTACAAGGAAGTTAACCATTCAACAAGATTAAGATTCTATTTATGTTAACATTTTATTTCTAAAAGACTACATCAATATTTGGATCTTTTCTTTCCAAATATTACACAAAGTGAGAAATGTGATATAGTGAAAAAGAAAGAAAGAAGATACTACGATTTAGTGGGAAGCCAATGTACGTACAACAGAATCCCAAAATGGTGAAATCTGCATTTTAAAGGCTTGTGTAAATATACTGAGTAGGAAACAGAGAGGAAAATGTTGTGATTAATAAACAAGTGAGTTTAAAAACTAGAAATACCCATGATGGAGACATTACTACAGGGGAAGGTAAAAAAAAAAAAAGTAAACACAATATAAACTTGTGTCTAATTGCAGCTCTACCTACTCCATTCAAACAGCCAGTCTGCTTGCATCACAAATAAAATATGCAAAAGATGTGTTATAAAGCATGAAACCTAGAAATAGGTACCTTCTAATTTAATAAGAGATTCTAACCATTTGAACATGATTTGTGGTCTGTTATGAGGTCAGATAAAAGTTGTAAAGGTATAAAATCTTTGATATCTGTAGTGGAAAAGTTTAATAGCAATGTTTGAAATGTATACGAAAGATTTAGAAAGATCACACCTTCAACAGCATGCAGAGTCACACTGGTGTATGTTTTCAAGACTATATTAAATGACTGTGTAGTATTCTTCCCATAATTTAAAGTGTAATTTTGGCTCCTACACTCATATTAAATATTTTTATTTTTAAATCCAGTATCAACTATTTTGAAAAGCAGTAACTTCATGGGTAAAATAAATGTAATGAAAGGCAGTGACAAATTTGGCTTGATCTTCTTCCTAGTGAAAAGTTGAAAAGAAAATGTGTTTGCATTTGTCATCATCATTGTCTCTGTATTTGTTGAATACCTGAGGTCAGCAGAGTAAATGACAGACAGAGCTTGTCTGCTTCTAGTTGGGGCAATGTAGAAATTTTTTACATTTTTATTTAGCTCTGTACTACTGCTTGAGATTCACAAAATCATGTGACTGTTTAATTTTACCAGATCAGTACAGCCCTGATAAGTAACATGTATAGTACAACCAAACAAATTATTTTCTCAGATCTTGAACACTCCATCTTACTCACAAAGATTACCTTAAACCTTAGATATTATAGTAATGGAAGTTATTTAAAAATTAAAGAAATTTGAGATTCCTGCTAATATACTGGTGAAGTTACCTCTTCAATAGACTTATTAGGAACATTAAAAATACTCTACATTATTAAGCAAAAGAAGTTTTGTAGGAACAGAATAGCTTTTGTAGACCAAAACTAGGTTTTTATTTGTTTGCTTTTTTCTCAACTGTTTCTGTCAAATTAACAACTGTATTTTTGCTTCCACCAGTCTTGATTTAGTTGTAGATATTGTTCCTCATGGCTAAAAACCCTATGACTATAATGTGGAAAATCAATATTTTTAAATTAAATTGAACAAATTCATTTTCTTATAGACTTTTTCTTTTTCTTTAAAATGGAGACTGACAAAGGGCTAAAAAGAGCAAAACCCTTTCAGAAGGCATTGAATGCACAGAAGTTTTGATGAGATGTCTAATATTATGTATATATAGGCCAGAATTACTCTGAACCACTCAAAATACTTTGGGATGTTTTATTTTATGAATGTCCACAATAAAAATAATAATTTTAGCCACACTATGTACAATCTGGTTATTTATGATTGTTGGCACTTACCTTTCTAACACCATAAAACTAAAAGAGATTTTAAAGAACACATAAAGAGCCTGAGTGACATTTTTGAAAACGTGTAAATAACTTGACATACAAAACAATTGTGCTATGTGAAATATCTCACTTAGAGGTCTCTTCTAGTACAGTTGGACTATTTCAGGTCTTAAAATATCTTGTATTAAGTAGTGCTGGCAACTCCATATTGAATTTTAGATTTGATTTTTGAGGTGACTTGGATACTTTGATATCCTATTAAATCCCATATTCAAAAATGATTTAGACACCTTTAGAATGGAAATTCTATAACTGGCATTGTAAAATATGCTGATAAATGACAACTTTAGATGGTGGAACACATAAGTCAACCAATATATTTTTGAAAAGTGATTACTAACTCTGTGCTAACAGGCTTACTGTAGCCTGCATATTAATTTATTCTGACTGCCTTCTTGACAGAGTTTTCTTTGGTAAGATGACATAGGTTAGTTTTGATGAGTTATTTTTAATTCATTTATGCAAACATGCAAAATCATAGAATCATAGAATCATTAACGTTGCAAAAAGACCTCTAAGATCATCAAGTCCAACTGTCAACCCAACACCACCATGCCTCCTAAACCATGCTCTGAAGTGCCACGTCCACGTATTTTTTGAACACCTCCAGGGATGGTGACTCCACCACCTCTCTGGGCAGCCTGTTCCAGTGCCTGACCACTCTTTTGGTGAAGAAATTTTTTTCCTATTATCCAATTTAAACCTCCCCTGACACAACTTGGGGTCATTTCCTCACATCTTATGGCTAGTAACTTGGAAGAAGAGACCAACAACCACCTCACTACAACCTCCTTTCAGGTAGCTGTAGAGAGTGATAAGGTCTCCTCTCAGCCTCCTCTTCTCCAGGATAAACAACCCCAGTTCCCTCAGCTGCTCCTCAGAAGATTTGTTCTCCAGACCCTTCACCAACTTTGTTGCCCTTTTCTGGACACACACCAGAACCTCAGTGACCTCCTTGTAGTGAGTGGCTCAAAACAGAACACAGTATTGAAGGTGCAGCCTCACCAGTGCCGAGTACAGGGGCATGATCACTTCCTTACTCCTGCTGGCCACGCTATTCCTGATACAAGCCAGGATGCTTTTGGACTTCTTGGCCACCTGGGCACACTGCTGGCTCATATTTAGCTGGCTGTCAACCAATAATCCTCAGATCCTTTTCCACCAGGCAGCTTTCCAATCACTCTTCCCCAGGCCTGTAGTGTTGCATGGGGTTGTTGTGACCAAAGTGCAGGACCCAGCACTTGGTCTTGTTAATCCTCATACAATTAACCTTGGCCCATTGATCCAGCGTGTCCAGATCCCCCCGTAGAGCCTTTTTATCCTCAGGCAGTTTTGCCGAGGGAGCACTCGATCCTCTCATTCAGATTATTGATAAAGATATCAAACAAGACTGGCCACTACATAGCCCTGGGGAACACTGCTCGTGACAGGCTGCCAACTGGATTGAGTCCTGTTCACCACAACTCTCTGGACTTTGTCATCCAGCCAGTTTTTTACCCAGCAAAGAGTACTTCTGTCTAAGCCATGAGCCACCAGCTTCTCTGGGAGGATGTTGTGGGAGACTGTGTCAAAGACTTTGCTGAAGTCCAGGTAGACAACATCCACAGCCTTTCCCTCATCCACTAGGCAGGTCTCCTGGTCGTGGAAGGAGATCAGGTTGGTGTAGGCAGGACCTGCCTTTCATGAAGCCATGCTGGCTGGGCCTGATCCCCTGGTTGTTCTGCATGTGCCTGGTGAGCTCACTCAAGATGCTCCAAAACCTTCCCCAGTACTGAGGTCGGGCTGACAGGCCTGTAGTTCCCTGGATCCTCCTTCCAGCCCTTCTTGTAGATGGACATCATGTTGGCAACCCTCCGGTCATCTGGCACCTCCCCTGTTAACCAGGACTGCTGATAAATGATGGAGAGTGGCTCAGCAAGTTCCTCTGCCAGCTCCCTCAGTGTTCTTGGGTGGATCCCATCCAGCCCCATAGACTTGTGAGAGTCCTGGTGGCTCAGCAGGTCATAAACTGCTTCCTACTGGATTATGGGGGGGTGTGGGGGGGTGGGTTTGTTCCACTTCCCGTCCTTGCCTTCCAGTTCAGGGGGCTGAATACCCTGGGGATAACTGGTCTGATGGTGAAAGACTGAGGCAAAGAAGGCATTTAGTACCTCAGCCGCCTTCTCATCCTCGGTGGCAATGTTCCTCTCCACGTCCAATAGAGGATGGAGATTCTCTTTTGTTTTCTTTCTGTTCTTAATGTATTTGTAAAAACATTTTTTGTTATCCCTTACAACAGTTGCCAGGTTGAGTTCTAGCTGGGCTTTTGCCTGTCTAATTTTCTCTCTGCAAGACCTAACAAGAACCCTGTACTCTTTCTGAGAAGCCTGACCCTTCCTCCAAAAGATACAGTTCTCAGTTTTTGGGCAGTCATAATTGTGTTTATTTGCTAACTTATCTCAGTATCATTTTAGTTAATCTGGTGTAAATCAGAAGAAATCTTATAAAACCTGATGAAATGCTATTGATAAAATGCATCAGGAGATGTAATAAGTAGACTCTGCAATTCCTCAATTTGCTTTCCTACAGGGTAGAAGTCATCAAATCAATAGTAGATTTTAGATATTTGGACACCAAAAGCCTTAGACTAATGCCTATTGAGATCCAAATAAAGAAACTGACCTGCAACATGAAGTTCCCGAAAGACTTAAAAACTGGCTCTAACATGCCTGTACTATGTGCCCAAATATTCAGGAATCATGACTACAAGATAATAAATGTAAACCTTTTAGAACTGTAAAAGTATTCAGGGTTTTTTAGGTGTTTTGTTTTATCATCATCATCATCATCATCATCATCATCATCATTCAATCTTTTGGCAGTAATATGTTCAATAATTCCTCTGAAAGTAGGATAAATTAAAGTTGCAATAATTTAAATATTGTTAGTGAGGAATTCAGTCATTTATATAAATCCAGGAAGAAGAGCCTTAAATAAAGCAGCAGCTGGAAAGTTGGCATTTTGGTATTTCCCTGCTAATATACAGATTTTCTAGGAGCACATGACAGGTGATTAACTTTGTCCTCTCTCCTCAAAGATACCACAGCCAGCTGACTGATGATGAAAGATATGTATGGGCTGAAAAATTAAATGGATTCATTAGAATACTTGGGTACTTTCCTCCATAACAAATTATATCATGTGTAGTTTGGCCTTCCCTCTTGTTTGCAGTCAAAGCTGTATTGCGTGAGAAGACAAGATAGCTTTGGTAAGCAGGTACCAAGCCACTTACATCTTTGTACATCAGCTCTAAATCAACAAAATACACTTGCAGTCAAATGCAGCTCACAGCAAGAGTATATTATACACAGCTGTAAATATTGAACTTGACAAAAATGTTGACATATTTTCACCACTGTCAAGTTGTCAGATGGAATTCTCAGTAATATACTGTTGTTTGAACCCTTTAATTCCCCCAAAGAGCTTCAACCTCTAGAACTCAGTAATTCTTATGAATCCCTTAACAAAATTATTTTCAAAATGAGTTTGACAGATTTGAATGACTGAAGGCAGTGATTAATTTGTCTCTATAGTTTTGCAGTTAATTGTTAATTATTGTTAAAGATTGTATATCTTTTTCTAAACTGTAGTAGTGTAGAAACAGGTTTCTAATTAAGCAAGAAGAAAGAACCTGACATGGGGAATAATCTTAATTAAAGACAATTGATGGTTCAAGTCTTTGACAAAGGAAACTATTCAAGATATATATACTTTTTTTTTTCCCATGCTCTGGAGAAATAACAAGTCTAAATGGCAATGTTCTTATATTACAGTGAAAGAGGATTTTGGCTGAGATGAAGTCCTACTAAGTTACTTAACAATGTTCAGAAACATGACTGTAGATTTGAGGCAATTACTAAAGACCTGGGAAACAGATCTTCAGGAAATATATCCACCTGAAATTCAATAAGCAAGGTAAGGGTTAAGGAAGAGATGTAAATGATAGGAATATATTCTAGGAAGGTGTGAAGGTATGCCCCTAGGCAACTGCAGAGATCAGGGACATGCTAAATAAGGGGAAGCTTGAGGCAGCAATGGGGATTGAGTATATTGAGGAGGAGGAGGAGGAGAGAGTGGGTGGTATAGAAAGTGAGAGCAAAAAGAGCCCTTGAATCTCAGGAATAGAGGGGCCCATCACAGTGACACAAAAGCAGTAGGATGGGCTGAGCAGCTACCAACAACCCTGTTTTGATACCTTCTGTGTCCTGGGAGGCAGAAGAAGGAAAGAAAGTTGAGAATAGCTGTTAAAAAAAGCAGTTTATAACCTTTATGTTGTTGGTAAGAAAAAGATGCTGTTTTCAACTTGAGTATTTCCATATTGCTGATTTTTTATCCTAGCTACTAAATTTTAAGAATATTGACTGTCACAAAAAATCCCAAGAGGGCTCAGTTGTGCTAATGCCTAAAATGAAGGCTGTTCATATGGATAAAATGTGTGATATGTTGTCAAGTGACCACATGACATAATCTCATAATCCAAATTTATCTTCTCATCTTCTAGATTATGCATTAATTTAATGTAATGAATTAATCTAAGGAAAAAATAATCCCTAGAATTACCTGTAGAAGAAAACCAGAAAACCAAGATAAATATTAATTAAAATTAGATAACTAAGTTTTGTACATCTGTACATTCTGTTAGAATTGTGGTGGAAAGGAAAAAGTCTGCTTATTGTAGCAGTTGATAGCATTATTAAACTCTGAGAAACAGCAGAGTATTATACCTTTTGCAAGAAAATCAGCTTTTGAAAATTCAAAGCTTCTTAGAACTGTAACTTTAGTCTCCAGTGACCATTGGGCATATTTCCATTTCCTGAGGCCAAATCTGACATCCATCAGCATTATTTAATGGTACAAACTGGGAGTATTCAAATCCCTGTATATTGGGCAGAGCCTGGCAGCACCTGGCAATTCTGGAAGCACTGTAGATGTAGAGTGTACTCAGTGCCTGACTACATGCCAAGGCACTAATATTGAGAGACAAATGGGATCTGGGAGTCTCTCATAAAAAAGGATAGTCATCCTCAAAATCTGATAGTACCACCATGGGTTTATAGCTCTAACATAGTGAAGTAATACAAACAAAAACAGGCCTGGTAGGGTAAAAGAGGCCTTAAAAATTGTAGACATAGCATGCAGCATAGGGCAGTACAAGTATGGAATAGTAAGAGGTGAAGCACAAGCTTGGCACTGGATACACCACAACTGTAAACAACTAACCAGTGAACAGTTAAAGAAATGCGGACCTGGAGCAGGACAAAACTGGTCTTAAGGGCAACAAAAAGAACAAAGGAATAGTATCCAACATACATAAACCCCACCATAAATAGCAAATTCAGATGTGATGTGGAACTGTAGCCCAATGAAGAAAAAGAAAGGTATATAAGAATGTTAGCATGCATATAAAAATGATCCTAAGTAGATCCTAGAACAAGGAAGATTAAACCATCGGCACAAATATATTCCTCCTGGTGAAGGACTCCAAATGCTCACAATAACACCATAACACCCCTGCTGCCAACAGCAGTAAAAGGAGCAGAGAAAGGGTGAGCATGGCATCTGGAAAAGGGTTAGAAACCAAGAAGTATATATATAATTACAATTTTATTTGTATTATTATCTCTCTTATGAGGAAAGGCTGAGAGACCTGGGTTTGTTCAGCCTGGAGAAGAGAAGACTGAGGGGGGATCTTATCAATACTTATAAATATCTGAAGGGTGGGTGTCAAGAGGATGGGGCCAGACTCTTTTCAGTGGTGCCCAGAGACAGGACAAGGGGCAACGGGCACAAATTGGAACACAGGCAGTTCCATCTAAACATGAGGAAAAACTGCTTTACTGTGAGGGTGACAGAGCACTGGAACAGGCTGCCCAGAGGGGTTGTGGAGTCGCCTCCTCTGGAAATATTCAAAACCCGCCTGGATGTGGTCCTGTGCACCCTGCTCTAGGTATACCTGCTCAAGCAGGAGTGTTGGACAAGATGATCTCCAGAGGTCCCTTCCAACCCCTTTCATTCTGTGATTCTGTGATTATGGAAATATTTTCGCACAGATAACACTTAAGGTTTCAATTATACTATAATTTTATGGCTTTATATATGCAGTGTTTTTTCCAGAGTCCTCTGATTAAATATCAATACATACTGACACATAATGGCAGCAAGATAACAAAACCAAATGAAATGAAAGTCAGGGAAAGTGAAAAAAACCCCATCATTAATTAATATTGTAGACACTTACTGGTTAATAAAAAGACCTCTTCAGTAGTAAGCGAGAACTCTACAGCATCAGCAGACTATTTTCTCTCACCATTTGGGAGGTCTGCTCTCTGTAATGCAAGTTTATACGACCTAACCTGGGCCACCTAAAGACTAGATGTTCACTCTAAACCCTGTTAGAACCATGAGTTTAAACTAGACACCTTTAGAAGATGGTTCATTCCATCTAAAAAACATATCTAGGACAGATGTAATGAATTGTTCTTGGGATACCTGTTTTCCTTCTAACTAAACAGGGTAAACTAAACAAATATTTCAGGTTAGAGGGCAAACTAAACAAATATTTCAGGTTAGATACCAAGCTCTAGACAGCTGATGTTGAATAACATGTGGCCAGTCAATGAAGATTATCTGAAAGTTTGCCAAATGAACAGATTAAAGCTAATCAGAGAACATATTTTTACCACAGATTTATCTTTAGACATATTCATTTTGCAGCAAGCTTCAAAGGCTAATTGATAAAAATAATCTTTCTCAGTCTGTTGGTTTTACTGCCAAGGTGGTAAAACATGTTTTGAAATGACTGATTACTGTTTGGAAAAAAGCCAATGAAATGATGTCCTGCATCTTGGAAGAAAAGCCACTTCAAATATGAAGTATTTGTGCCTATGCATTTAGGGATTTCATTCACACATATATTAACTAATAAATTAAAATGGACAGTGGTTAATGTAATCTTTTTATTTTTCCTATACAGTATTTTTATTTTCATCTGTAATCTCCATTCATTCTGAAAATGCTCTGGACTTAAAGGTCCAACGTTACTTTTATTGGTATTAAGTTTGAATAGTTCAGCAAATAAGTTTTAGGACTTAAATTCATTTAAAAAGGATTTAAATCTATCAGCAAAATGAACAAAGGAATTCTCAAATCTTTCTGAAAGCTGTGAAAAGCTTTTGAAATAATGACTTTTTGTCATAATTCACAGGTTGTCATTATCTCCTTGTAAGATAAATTTGGCTTTTGTTTATTTAATAGTCTGTATAGCCAAAATTTATTTGTATGTAAATGTAAAAGCCACACTATGTGATTCAGTATCTGTTATTATTAAAAGTATCTAAGTCTGCAAGTGTTCAGTGTGTTTACTTTTAGAACTCTATTAGGAAAAATATAGTTTCCCTATTTACATATTTTTTGAGTAAGAGGAAATGATAAGATGTGAGTGAATATGGCTTTGCTGTCTAGAGGTTAGGGAACTTAGGTAGCAGCTATGAAATGCATAATATGTCCAAGATTCTTGTCTCTTTCACAGATAAGGATGAGGGTCCTGTCCTCGTGTCCAGAGTCCAGAGTCAGACTTATCTCCCTCTCCCTCTGGACTAATGAATTCCATGGAAAATGAGATAATTTCAAAATGTCATTGTAAAAACACTCTCACTTTATATAAATATAGGTTGCTCTTAATGATATAGACTTGGCATGTGTTTTACTTCTGGGGTTATTTCTAATTTAAAACTATAAGTGGTTCTAAATCTCAGTATTCACACTTAGTTTAAAATTATTTCACCACTGTTATCACAGGGTGCAAGGGCAGGGACATTAGGAAGTCTGTAGTCAAACCTCCTGCTCAAAGCAAGATAAACTATGAGGTCAGACCAGGTTAGAAAGGACTTTATCTAGTTTAGTCTTCTAAATCACCAAAGATGGAGACTGTATAGTCTCTCTGGGTAACCTGCTCCAGTCCTTGACTGCCCACACAGTGAAAAAGATTTTCCTAATATCGTTAGACCCTTTCTTGTCTCAACTTATGCTTGTTGTCTCTCATTCTCCCACCATGCACTACTGTGGCAAGCCTGACTCCATCTTCTCAATATCCTACCTTATAGGTATAGATGGATGGTATTAGGTCCTGTCATAGGATCGGATCTTGAGCCAGGACCCTAAGGTGTTAAATTTCAGACACAAAACTGCAAGAAATCCTGAGGGTCTTAAAGGTGTCATTTGTAAACAGTAATAATAAATTGTATCAAAAGCCATAACAGTGAATAATAAATTAATTTCTTGTTTCTAGGAAAATCAACTTTATTTTATATTGCTTGAATTAATAGCTTGTACTAAACCAAACATTTTGAGATTTTAAACACGTCAGTCTTCCCTATACTTATTCTGAAGAATAAAGAAAACTCTGCAATGAATTCTAACATCCTTTCTCCATCAGTGGTAATTAATGACTAGCCTGGGGAGAAAGATTAGTATACTGAATAGAGGTGTTATCAATCCTGTGACTTTGTGTCTGGAAATATTTCCCAGAGCACAAACTTCTGGTGACATGTCATTATGCAAGAAACTTAAATTTAATTCTTAAAGGATGTTTGTATTCCTGGTAGAGGGAGTTCCAAATGAAAAAGTTAGGTACTTGTTAGGTCATTTTTTTGCTACATGTAAAATGACAGTGTAAGTTAGTATATGTTAAATTCTTTTAAAAAGCATTTAAGTGAGCAGCATAAAGGAATGCTGTCTGTTATAACTTCCCCTGTCTACTGCACTATGGATTAGAAGAAAGCTGCTGGAGGGAAGGGCTGAAATCACTCCTGAGTACAACTGAAGCTGCAGGAACCCAGGCAGAGCTGTGAGCAACGGGGTGAGCAACATGAGCACAAAATGAAGGATTTGCGAAAAGCAAACAGACAGGGAGCTAAAGCACCATGGTGAAGGGCAGAGAGACATTTTTCCTATGGTCACAGGAAGTAAAGTGTAGAAATTGTTTCAAACCAGAGAACTGGATTGACAAAAGAACTGGGGAACTGATAGCAAAATTGGAGGAAAAGACGCAACAAAGAACTTTTTATTTTAATTTTTATCATAATGTCTCTCTTTAAAAGTTCATTGTTCTCATTATGCTTTTATAAAACATACCTTTAGCAATTCAGAGCCCTTCTGTATTAAAGAGAAAGTGTAGGCAGGTCAAATTCAAAGCTCTGGCTGAGTCGGGTTTGTGTCACAGTTGCTAACTTTATTTTTACCACTCCATAGCAGAAGAAGGTAGTATATTATAGTATTGCAGAGTATTATTAACATACACATACACTCAGCACGAGGTAGCTAAAACAAAAGGGGTTTGGGTGGTTTGCTAACTAAATGTACTAATTAACTTATTCTTGACTTGAAGGGTCAGAAAACCATTTAAACAAAGCAAAATTAAATATTTGAGAATATAGAAGACAAAAAAAATGTGGATAGCACTAGGAAATGGCCATGTGTTCACAAATATTTTGCTTATAGCTGCCTATCTGATTTTAAAACTACTCGAGTTTTAGAGTGAACAAAAACAAATGCAATGTTAAGTAATTAATTGAAGAGTGAGAGCTCTTCAGCCCTATTCAATAAACAGTGTTATCAGTCAGGACAGCTCCATTCAATCTGCTATGTTATTTTTTAATTCATGAATTCTTAGGAACTGAGTCTGAACTGTAAGCATTAGCTAAATGAATTATTGAGTTATTTAAGTGCTACACACTAATGCCACTGTTTCTAGTACTGGATGACTAGAGCTACATCTCCAAAGGCACTGCTCTTGAAGATGGAACCAAAAAGCAAGAAAGTTTCTAGCTATACCTTCTTGTCTCACTTGTAGCTTAACAACCACTCTTCTATACCTCTTCTGCTGCTGTTTAGGCTGAGGCTGAACTGGGATGATATCAAATGAGAAAGGTAGGATGGATTTAACTAGATCAAGAACAAGAGGAAGTGACAAAATTGTATAGGGGACACAAAGGTCAATACGGTGCAGATTTTGACTGGAGAAAAATCGATTCTGCTTATCTGTGTTCTGAATTTGGTAGAAACTGAGAGCTATATGTTATGCACAAAACATTATGGGCAAAATCAAACACACCATATGATCCAATAATTTACAGTTAGTTCAATTAATGTTTTAACTGTCTAATCGTCCATAATCTCTACTTAATATAGAAACAACTAAAAGCCCTAAAATACTTATAGAATAAAATTTACTAATATTTCCTTTCTCTCATGTAATGCTCACCCCTCCATTGTCTCTCTGGATCACAAGCTTGACAGTTTCTTTCTTTCTCAATAAGAAGGGAGTAAATGGTCAAGCCTTAGCTATGAGATTTATGGGCATCTTGATGACTTCATGATGGAAAGTATGATGTTCATGGAAGGCGTTTCTTCTGTGTCAAATCTCCAGGGTTTTCGTGTAGGGGTTTTCTCTGAAATTTTTTAATACTTTTTCTAACCACAGACTATTCCTTCTCCTGGAATGCCAGCTGAAGCCTTGGCCCTGAGCCCACCCAGCCCCATGCATACAAAGGGCTATTGTTTGACTGGCACTGACTGTGGGTGCGTGGGATGGGTAGTGTCCCCACCTCCTCAGAGAGGTAATCCCCAGAGCTGAAGCTGAAGCAGGAGAGGAAGTAGTCACTGTGTCCCCAAACAGTTGTTAAACTTGTGAAACCCAGGTCAGGCTAAGGTGAGGTTAAGCCCCTGTACTGCCAGGTCAGTGCACAGCCTGAAGGTTTCTACTGTTAACAGCAAAAATCACATATTCAGTGCATTTGCACAAGCATTACACTCTCTCACAGGTGCAAGATACTGCCAGCCAGCTAATCAGTAGGATGTTTACCCTCTAACTGGTAAAGAAAAAGGCAATCTGGTGCATATATACTGAAGGACTTAAGATACTGTCCTGGTTTTGGCTGGGATAGAGTTAATTTTCTTCATAGTAGCTGGTATGGGACTATGTTTTTGATTTGTGACCAAAACAGTGCTGATACATAGGGATGTTTTTGTTATTGCTGGGCAGTGCTTGCACAGAGTCAGGACCTTTTCTGCTTCTCAACCCACCCCACCAGCAAGTAGGCTGGGGGTGCACAGGAAGTTGGGGAAGGACACAGACAGGACAGCTGACCCCAACTGTCCAAAGAAATATTCTATACCATATGACATCATGCTCATCAATAAAAAGCTGGGGCAAGAAGGAAGAGGAGAACGGTTGGAGTTATGGCATTTGTCTTCCCAAGTAACCATTATGCATGATGGAGCCCTGTCTTCCTGGAGATGCCTGAACACCTGCCTGCTGATGGAAAGTAGTGAATGAATTCTTTGTTGTGCTTTGCTTGCTTGTGCAACTTTTGCTTTACCTATTAAACTGACTTTATCTCAACCTATGAGTTTTCTCACATTTACTCTTCTGATGCTTTCTCTTATTTCACCAGGGGGGAGTGAGCAAGCGGCTGCATCATGTTTACTTGCTGGCTGGGGCTAAAACATGACAGATACCCAATTTAGAAAGCACTTCAGATTATGTATCAACCTATTCCCTTGCTATCCAAATCTGTATCTTGTTGATTTTACTCATTCTGCTAAGGAAAAATGTTCAGCTGTCATTTTATTCAGAACACTGATTTACAAGATAAAGAGTAAATAACCTTGTAAAGTTTCATCCATCCTTAAAGCTCACCTATTCCAATAAGCCAAAAAGTGGGTATCTTTAATCCTTTCCCTTCATTCTGCTATATTTTCAAATTCTGCTCACTTGCAGTGAGAAGCAGAAAAGGCCTTGACTCTCTATAAGCACTGCTCAGCAATAATATAAACATCCCTGTATTATCAACAGTGTTTTCAGCACACATCCAGAACATAGCCCCATACCAGCTACTCTGAAGAAAATTACCTCTATCCCAGCCAAAACCAGCACAACTGTCTTTATCTCAACCCATGAGGTTTTTTACTTTTACCCTTCCAATTCTCTCTCCCATCCCACTGCAGGGGGAGTGAGTGCATGGCTGTGTGGGGCTTAGCTACACCCTGGGGTTAACACACAACAACCATTTGGAGAAGAATGTAGAACTGTACTGTAATGTGACTGAAAGCTTACTTCCCATATTCCTTTTTCACCTTTTCACTATGTATTGTTTCCAGTAGAAATTGCATTGTTCAAGTTTCCCCAAGTGGAGCCATACTATGTTTCTGCAAATTTCTTTGTTTTGAAGCAATATTAGAATGTGTCAGTACCTTTTTTGGGTAATTTGACCTCAAGAACAAATCACATCATTGCCTCTTGAAGTAAACTGTGTTTTTAAAATACTATAATTGACAGTTTTGTTTTGGTTTTGCTTGGTTTGCTTTGGTTTGCTTTTTTCTTACCAAATTTGTTCTGGTTTTGCTGTAGCTCATTTTGTCTTGTTTTAAACCTTGATTTCCTTGAGATTTTCTCAAAGAAATGGAAAGCTATCCGGATGGCATAAGTTATGAGATAAGCTGGAGGAGATATTAATGAGTTGGAATTTTTTAGAATTGTCTTTGGAATTGATTTAGCAAGGGAATAAAATTTATGCAAAGTACACAGGCACGTATTTAAATTCTATTTTATTCAGTGGGATATAAATATACTGGAATGGGTCACCAAGTCAGCCACCACTTTGAGGTGGACACTTCTTTACAGTGAGTTCCTAAATAACATCTGAAAGGTTTCTAAATTTAAAAAAAAAAATAAAATAAAAGGGACAGATTTTATTAGATTGTGAGCTAGAAAAATTAGTTTTTTAACAAAAAGAACTCAAAGTAACCCAGCCAGCTAGAATAAAAGGAATACATACATGTTTTTTTTCCTCCTCCATAGTTTCTCTGCGGATTAGTTCTCATTTCTGAGCTTGGTTTCTTGGCTAACTGAACAGTCACCCTAGACTCTAGGAAGTTCTTTCCAACACCACTGACTTCTGGCTGTCTGATCCTTACTCCTCTCCAGTAGCCTTCTGCATAAACTGCAGCCTCTTTACTCACTGTCTTTTTCTCCTGTTTGCTACACTGCCATGTGGAAGCTTCTCCCCTAAGTCTGCTCAGTTGTTCACCAGGGAAGAAGCAATCTTCTTGTCTTTTCATTTTTTAAAAGGGACAGAACATATCAGCTGAGACCAACAAACAGTAATGACTCTTTTCGCTACCTACATTTTTAAGGGCTCTGATGGTGGGTGCCATTATTCCATAACACTCATTTTTGTTATTTTAAAATGATGCTACTGCTGTAACTCTAACTCATTTACAGCCCTCTCTCTTCTACCTGGCCTGTGAATGTACAGCCTTATATTCTTATTAATTTACTATCTTAATGCATAGTACCATTAAATTGAATATTCCTACGAAAACTATGAAGGTACTGTTGATCTTGCGTCATGATAAATGTTTTCTATTACTACTATTACTATTAATTAACATATGGAAGATGCTTTTTAAAAGGATATTTTCTTAATCTCTCTAAATCTCTTATGCCTGTGAGAGATGTGTATGTGTATTTGTGTACAGAGGCTGCTTTTAAGAGATTCCATTAAGCAAAGCTGTAAAAGGACTATAGTTATTGATGCGGTCCAACTATGAAGTATATAGAATGCTACCATCTATTTATGCATTTGGAGGAATATAATTGTGATTGGAGGATTATATTTATGAATATTTAGTATACTGTGATTTTTTTGACTGTTTTTGACTAGGTAGATAAAATTTTTAAACACTTCTAATGTGAATACACATATGTTTTGGTTATTGGGATTTAGGTTTAATGCACATAAGCTATAGCTGCTTTTGTGTTATTATGGTCAGTGTGCTGGAAGGTTTTCAAGGGATTTGGACTCTCAGAACACCGACCTATTATATTTATAAATCATTGTGAGTCAAAGTTAAAACAAGAACTGAACACTTTGAAATACATCAAAACTCCCAGGGTCCAACTTCCTCTCCCTGAAGAATGATAAAAGGTCTCTTGGTTAATAGCTTGTTCAGAATTAGAAAATTATTCTGGAAAGTAAACTAAATAATCGATCAACAATCATTCTCTACCCTGCATTGAACTTTCTGCCTACTTTGCAGGCAAGACCACCAATGTCCAGGATGGATTCCAAATGAA
>WEKW01002309.1:0-43673 GCA_013389905.1 Sula dactylatra | reverse complement strand
TAATTTGCAAACTATTGGAACTTCTTTATTTGGAGCTCCTGACCTGAACTACTCTGCATAAATGAAATGTATAATCAGGAATTTACAGACCAATAATTTGTCCACATAGTAATGGACGGAACAAGAAAATTCTAAATTGAAATGGCATGGTAAAAGACCTGAATATATTACATTTTTTAATTATACAATGTTTCTTTAAGACCTTACTTTTCCAGAAATAATAACTGAAATGCTTTCATTCAAATTTACTTACAGGAAATACTGGTCTCTCCAATTGCATTTGCAATTAGCTTTTTTAACACATAAATTCAGTTAGGCTGCCATTATTTTGAAACAATGTGAAAAGATTTTCTTAAAATGAAAGACTGCCTGATATAAAAAGAAAAGAGGCTTTGCTTTCATATGGCACTATCCTATATTCTTATGACCTTGATTCATTACTATGTGGACAAAGTTAAAGTCAAGACAGTGCTGAAAGGTGTACTATCTGTTAACTTCAAAGTGATTAATGACAAGACAAGGTATCAGGTATCTCAGAGTTGAGAACCCATTAACTTGGGAGAAGGCTGAAAAGCCAGAGGGAAGAAATAAGTCATAGTAACAAAAGGAGACGAAGAAGCAATGCAGTTCCCTTGACTATAGATTGATATGCTCCTGTAGCCATGCTTAGTGTCAAAAGGAATTTCAAATTACTGCTCGTCTACACTCTGGCTTTACATTCGAACGAACTACCACAAGTTGACCAGCAAGCACTAAGGGCTTAAGTAAGAGAAAAATAACAGATGCCAGCAGCAAACTAAATTATTCTCTAGAGTGAGTTCATATGTACAACAACAAAAGTTCAAATATAGGAAAACTAATGGTACTAATTTTCCCCATTAACATATTTTAAAAAAAGGAATTTAATTGTATTGAATAGAATTACATATGTTCGATATATGTTAAACCGATAAAACACATACAGAATTATTTTTTTTCAGACTCTAGAGTGTTTAATCCACTCAACATACTGTCAGAATAAAACTTACAGGTTTACCTTCTGCAAGGATATCCATTGAACAAAAGGAAAACATCTAGAATGAATCAATCTCAACAGCAAACGTATACAATTTGCTTTATATTTTTAACTTCTCAGTGTTTGCAATGATTTCCATGTTTTAAAAAATCTTTATTCCTCACGTAGCGCAACATTTCTCTACAGGGATGAACTCCGTGTATGATTTCTTCTGTTAATAGGCATCCACACGATCTTCTGTATTGTACAACTGTTTAACACAGTATATTAAGACTTCCTGTATTTTGAATAAAACCAGTTTCAGAACATTTCTAATTATGTTTTCTTTTTATAAAGCAATAGCAACAAAAAGCCCTACTGATATAAGCAAAGCATTCTTTAGTTGTCAAGTGTTGATAAAATGATGCCTGCTAAGTGATCTTCTACAAAATTAATTGAGTAGAGAGTACCAGCAGGTTTTAAAGGCCAATAATAACAGTAATAAACTGTGAAACTGTAGTTTTTTGAACTGAACTAAGCTCTTTATTCCTGCAGTGAAATAAATTTCTTTTGGACAAATCAAATGATGAGTGTACGCCTACATTCTATATCAATGTACAGTAATGGAACACCTCAAGGTACAGTGATTGGATCTTTTGCGGGCAACTCAAACGAGTGCCAAGTCTAAGCATGGAAGACAGTTTGTGGATATGGAAAGGAAGCAGAGACTGCAGCCTAGAGCTCATGAAAGCTTCAGTGTTGGTGGCAGGACTTTGGCAGCTAAGTTCTTTCTTTATGCAAAATTGTGATAAAATACCCCCTGAACTGCTACCACTTAATCATCAAGGCATCCACACTCCATAGGCATCATGATTTTGGTTACCTATATTTGTCTGATATGCAGATGCCATATTTAGGCTTGAGCTGCCCCAGTTTGATATCCTCCCTGCCTGTCTTCAGTGGTGTAACTGAGATAATGAGCTAAACAATATTTATTCACTTCTAATCAAAGTAACATACACCAAGAACATCAGCTTATCTATTTTTGACACTCTAATGCTACTATACCCATGTTCAGTGAAGATACAAGAATTAGGATCCTCTCTATATTCCCCCAAAAGTTTGACAAGCTATACACTATTAAAGAAATTCTTGCATATTAGTCAGAAAGAATTCACTCTGCCCCATAAGAAGCAACAGTTATAGGCAATCATAGTTAATTTTAATAAAACTGAGCTATACCCACTTCCTGTGGAGATCGTATTACTTTTACAAAAAACTTACTGCAGAATGCTTGTATGTTTGCTTCACAACATTTTTTCTTGTGTTTAAAACACAAAGGTTCAGAAAATATATTTATGTAGAAATACAATTACAGTGATCTAATACTCTCAGTGGATATAAAAGTTCACTGTACTGAGGAACTTCATTATTTTGAAAAGACTTAATGATCACTAAATGGATATAATTAAATCAAGTTTGATTTGTAGGTAAATAATAAAATCACAAAGTAAAAAAAATGCATTTAAATCTGAAGTACAGAAATAGATGTGGTTCGGCTAATTTTTTTGCATAAAAATAAATATAAGCTTAAGCCATTTGTTCATCTTACCCAATAAAGCCATGGTTATCTTACAGCTATAATTCAGTCCATTCAAAACATACTTCTTGCAGTTCTAAATGTGTATTCATTTACAGAATGCTGTTTGACTTGGGGTTTTCAATTTTTTGTAAGTGATCACTGAAATAAATCCATAAAATCATGCTAGTCACACTGAAAAATGAGTTTGATACAAATAAGAGTCTACAATCACAAATTAATGAAATATGTTGGGGACAGCTTTTTGCTGTGGAATATGGATTTCAAAATACTTCAGAAAAGCGGATGCAATTCAGTGAGACATGCAGAGTCTACAATTAGATGAGAATACTCATCTATGCAATAACAGGCTAAATAACATTTTTTAGAAAAGAGCTTCATACTTTTAGAGCACCACAGAAAAATGTGAATCAGTAATTTCTTGCTGTTGCAGAAATTACTTGTATAAATGGAAATATTTGCTGTATAAATAAAAAAATATTTTGTGTAACCTGTGAAATGTTTTTTCCTCTACTTTTTTTCTTTAGGCATAGTTTCTAATCTGGGATCATAAAATCATAGAATCAGAATAGTTTGGGTTGGAAGGGACCTTTAAAGGTCATCTAGTCCAACCCCCCTGCAGTGAGGCATCTTCAACTAGATCAGGTTGCTCAAAACCCCGTCCAACCTGACCTTGAGTGTTTCCAAGGATGGAGCATTTACCACCTCTCTGGGAAACTTGTTCCAGTGCTTCACCACCTGCATTGTAAAAAATTTCTTCCTTATATCTAGTCTAAATCTACCCTCTTTTAGTTTACAGCTATTACCCCTATCATATTGCTACAGTCCCTAATAAAAAGTTTGTCCCCATCTTTCTTATAAGACCCTTTAAGTATTGAAAGGCTGCAATAATGTCTCCCTGGAGCCTTCTCCACGCTGAACAACCCCAACTCTCTCAGCCTGTCTTCATAGGACTGGTGATCCATCCCCCTGATCATTTTTGTGACCTTCCTCTGGACCTGCTCCAACAGGTCCTAGGTGCCTGCTGGATTTTGAATAGAAATTAAGGCAACAGTGATGCTTTATAGAGCCCTAAAGGCTCAGAACTGCCCTTAACCCACTGTGGCACTGTTGCAGTTCTGAGCAATGGACACATGGCATTTTTTAAATAACCCAGATTTGTAGAGGTTTCTGCAATTTATACTATCAAACATGAGAAAATTTTACTAATTGACCATATTCAGATGATTTGCACTTTACTACCCACTTTTTTCAGTTAGCTATGTCAATAGATAATTAACAGCCACAGATAGGAAAATTGGAATGGGATGATGCAATATTTTCTTGCTATGATCGTGTAATTTGAATATCTTTTCTAAAGCAATGCTGCATTATTCCTCTTGTTCTTGATTATATTAACTCACGCAAGGCAGAAAAATAGAAAAAGTGGTAGGCAGATGTCATAGTTGGAATTTAGAAATTCTTGGCCAGCAAATCTTAACTGGAAGACTTTGAAGTTGCCTGGATGGGCAAACTGGAGGAAGATGAAGAACAGTACGTGATTACTGACAAGAGTTCTCTACCTAAGGAACTGGCAGGTCAGCTGTTGGTATTACAAAGAACCGGCTGTTTATTTTGCTACTATTGAGGGAATACACTCACTATGATGAAAGAACACAGGAGGTCAGAAAACTATATCTTTACAATGTCATGAAGCTGATGGCATGAAATGACAAACCCTTGACTTCCTATTTAAAGAAAAGACCTAGATAAGCATAGTTTTAGGGAAGTAAATAAAAATAGTATCCTACTGAGTTTCAGGCGGTCATTGTTAATATAGTACTTCAACAAGCTGAGAAGCACGAGTTCTAGATTCATACATAGTCTAGGCATAGCAATTTGCTGGTTATATCACTGTGAGGCAATTTAGAATTTTCAGATGTCAGAATTACCTACGTGTGATACAGTTTGTTTGCCAGATGATCAAACTATAGGGTACTATATGTCACAAAATAACTGACAATTGCAATTCAAATACCAGTTGTAACACATTACAGGGTTCAGATTCCATTACTCAGAAAAGCAGAGAAGAAATTAATGGAAGTCATTCCTAATGTTGTTTAGCTTTTTAAAAGATCAAATGGAAAATGTTAAATAATCAAGCTATCTGCAAGCAACTGGAAGACAATAAAGATAGCATATAATAACAAACATAAAAGACAACATGGAGTTGTAGGCTACAAATCTTGTGAAATCAGTCTAGGTTTGTGAAGGACAAGTCTTATAATGCCATTTATATTACATTTAATAGCGCATTTTGACATTGCTTTCCATAAATAGTTGAAGAAAACATAACCTGTTTCTATCTCAGTTAGATTACTAGCTCAATTTAAAAAAAAACAGTGGGGGAAAAAAAAAAGTAAATCATTACAGAAAGTCATGATTAAAGAACAAGGAGTATCAAAATTTTAATGAACATGATTTAAAAAGACAATTTGAATGAACTTGAGTTCAACTTAAGGAAAAAAAAAGCTCAGGGATAATGTGATGGCAATTTTCAAGTACAAGAAAGATTTCAAGATTTTCCTTCTAAGAAAAATTCTGTAATAGCTCTAATGACCAAAATGGAGTAACCCTTTCCACGGGCAGGGTCATCATGGAGTGCTGCACACTGCCTGGAGGACCTTTCAATGCTGCAGAATTTGGGGTTACCATAATCTATAGAGATACAAGATCATCTATACTATTTTCTCTTCATTTTTTTAGCTGTGATAGATATAATTTTAAAGTATCATTTAGCATGATATTTTACAGAGTCTGAGTGCATTTCTTACTTGAGTCATAACAGACTAGCACCTCCTGATAAAAAATACCTTAATGACAGGAAGTGCTAAAAAAGACAAGAGGCACACCAACTAGGAATTATATGATAGTTATCTTGTGGTAGCCTAACAAAAGAAAATATTATTTCTTATAAGGAATGTTACAGTTATAGCTGATCCTGCACTGGAGAAGAGGGATGGAATAGATGATACTGGGATGAATTTAATGTTATATTTCTTTGATTTTTTTGCTGGTCAGGATGCAAGTCAGGCAGCATGTACCGCCTCAGAGGAGGTTCTTTGCTTTGTCAAAGGCGCATGTGTGATTTTTTTTTTTTTAAATAATTTCATCAGAACATTGCTAAAGAGTAAATATGGCACAAAGCTTGAGTAAAATGTAAAAACTGGCAAATAAGAAATGAAAGTTTTAAAATACTAATGAAGAAAAGTATAAATGTCAACAAAATGCAAAATGGTATCACATCAAACACTCTACAGTGTCTTTAAATTATATATGCTCCTATGATGGTGCTATTGCACAACATTTCAATGGAGGTGATAAAATTTTGTCAACTGATGGAAGAGAAATCTTAAATCACTGGTGCAAAGTGAACAATTCAACACCATTAAATCACTCATCTATCATTTCTAACAAAATGCTAAATGAAACTTAAGCTACCCATCAAGAAGCAAAAAGTAGCAGTATCACCTTTGTGATATGCTAAAAGCTACTGAACAGCTGCAATAGAGCCTTCAACAGAAACTTATGGTATTCCCACCAAAATATAGAAATATACAAGACACTAGTGAATCAGAAAGACTGTGCTTTTGACAAACTTCATATAAAGAAGATTTTTTTCACATGAAAAAGTGATGTTCATCTGTACAAAGAGAAACATGACCTCTCAGGCATGATAACAACCATATTGATTCTCTCAGTGATAAAAATATTATAAGGAGAATTATGGTTGACAGTGCTGATGCTAATAAAGTTCTAGCAAATCCATTCAGTTTCTGATTGTACTGGTTTTGGCTGGGATAGAGTTAAGTTTCTTCATAGTAGCTGGTACGGGTCTGTGTTTTGGATCTGTGATAAAAACAGTGTTGATAATACAGAGATGTTTTTGTTATTGCTGAGCAGTGCTTATACAGAGTCAAGGCCTTTTCTGCCTCTCACACCACCCCACCAGCAAGTAGGCTGGGGGTGCACAGGAAGCTGGGAAGGGACACAGACAGGACAGCTGACCCCAACTGTCCAAAGGGATATCCCATACCATATGACGTCATGCTCAGTATATAAAGGTGGGGGAAGAAGAAGGAAGGGGGTACACATTTGGAGTTACGACATTTGTCTTCCCAAGTAATTATTATGCATGATGGAGCCCTGTCTTCCTGGAGATGGCTGGACCCCTGCCTGCCAGTGGGAAATAGAGAATGAAATCCTTGTTTTGCTTTGCTTGTGCGTGCGGCTTTTGCTTTACTTGTTAAACTGTCTTTACCTGAACCCACGAGTTTTCTCACTTTTACCCTCTGGATTCTCTCCCCCATTCCACTGGTAGGGAGTGAGCGAGCAGCCGTGTGGTACTTTGCTGCCTACTGGGGTTAAACCACAACAGTGATCAAGCTGACATGATTTGAACAACATGGGAAATTTACAAAATATTATGTAGTCAATCCAAAACCTTCAGTACTATCAGCTATCAGGTTCTCTGAAGGCTTCAGGAAAAAATTCATTTTTCAGTGAAGTTTTCAGATATATTTCTTTTATTTCATAATGGGTGAGGGCATAGTCCTTGTGTAAAGCAGACTGCTTAGGTCTTTCAGTAGCACAAAAGTTACAATGTAATAGCTTTTTCTATAGAACAATCTGTAGTACAACCTGTAGGTTATACTTAGTTAGCATAAAGGAATCTATATTTGTCATTTGTCGGCATATACATGAAAGAGATTTTGTGCTAAATCAAAATTTATGTAATTGGTGTACTGTCGGCCATTCTTTGCCAATGATTATGCACATATTAGGATGTATGCCATATATCATCAAGTCTTTTGATCACAAAACCAAGTAATTCAGCCTGCACATCAACATAAAAGAAATTAAGGTTCACATCCAGCCTCACAACACTGACAAGCTAGAAGATGCTGAAAAGTCAATTAGATCTGTGCATTGCCGCTGAACAGCTAAAAAATCTGTGGGACAATTTAAGTAGGTTGTCAATATAACTGATAAAATATACAGGGATGACAATACAGATGAATTCAAGTTCTGTTTTGGGATATTAAAAACTCATCTTTCTAATAAAGAGAAAAAAATATTTTGAATAGAAGTGTGTTCTATTCATTTTTCAAAACCAGTTTTATGTAATGTGCAGAAGTTAAGAAACTTGCAGTCATCACAGTAAACATCTCAATGCTTTCCACATGAGTCTGTATGAATGATTCTGCTGATATAATGTGACAGAATATAGTTTTGAATATTGAGATCAGCAGCACAGCTGTATGCTTCTTTAAGCACAAATATGCTGGTGCAGGCGTCTGTATGGCAGATAATAGATTGCTCAAACCTATTTTCAATGGCCAGATAATATATACATAAATGGCTGAAAAGAAGGCTGATGAAACATTACATGGACACGCTCAAGATAAATCTTCAGTGGAGTGGCAGCAGTACCACCACAATGTAGAAAGCTAAAGGCTAAGGGTAATTTGCTGAGTCAGAGAACCTATATTGATATTGCCAAGGCCTTCAAGCAAAAACTAATTCAAACCATGTGGACAAAAAAAACCATTCAAAGTGACTGCAGTGAAGAGTACAAAATATTTTTATGGCATTTATTACACTAATTGGCTACAAAAGAGTACAATAAATTAACCATGGCTACAAATTGCAATGGCTACAAAAATGAGACTAATTTCTCATGAAGAAGCCACAAAACTGAATCTTCCCATACTGAATTACTAATGGCTCTGTAAAAACATTCCTGGAAAACCCATCTGTCTAAAGAAACTCAGGAAACACTTTCAGATTTAGGATATTCTGATGGAAGTCTGGCACTGCAGATCTTTGGGGGAGGGGAAAGGCTTAGAATGAGTAAAATTTACAGTAGTGGCAGGTAAATGTAGACCAAACTATCTAATTTTTGTGGAACAAAGTGTTTGTGAACTGCTCCCGTTTTTATTTTAATGATCTATTTTTTTAATTCTTCTGGAAAAGTCTAGTAACATATATACTGCAATCAAATTAGCTAAGCAAGTATAACTACTACCATTTCTGCCTGGATGTTGATGATGTTATTTAAAGTTGGTTTTGTAAGTCTGACCTACTATGTCAAGAAAGACAGCACAAGATTTATTCGCGGGGATGAAGCCAAGTGAAATAACACACATTCACGTTAAAAAAATATTTACCTTGTTATCATCTGTGCTGCTGGTATGTTATTTTCTTTGGCGTATAGTAGACAATAGGTAGTTTAGTGTGAAGGCTTTAAAAGAGATAACTAACCTCATTACAACTTATGGATATAATACAAAGTCTGTCCTGCCAGGAAATACTAACTTATTTATTTTATTATTGTGTACAAGTTAGCAGTGACACTATTGACTTTTACCTCTTATGGTTACCATAGCAACTAGATTATCATGTTAACCATCTGCTATTATTAATTTATTTCTTTTATATTTTAACTAAAGATCTTAATTTATTTTGTACTTCTTTAATAATTATTAATAAACTCTTAAATAATCCTTAGTTTATTCTACAAGAACAACAAGATAATCCTTGGTTTCTTCTACAGCACAGTCTATTACAGTTTTCTTTAGTTGTATAATTTAATCTTCTTTTTCAGTGTATCTTTCTCTCCAATCATTTTAACTGCCTTTTCAGACTTCCTTTTTCCAATTAGTATTCACTGAGGACTCATAAGAAAATGATATTGAGTGAGATGAATTGATAATATTACATGGTGTTAACAGGAGCACATTATACTGAAAATGTAATGCTACTTGGTGGAACAAATTTGCATTGGATGTCCTAAACTAAATAAAAAATCAAACCAGAATGAGTAGTTCTCTTTTGGTTGTTTAGTTGCCATAGATGCAGGCAACTAACAATCTTCTGTTGATAAATACAGGTTAGAGTTGATTCACAGGAATACATGAACTAAAACTTCATGGACTGTAGAGTCCCATGCCTTCTTGAAAGCACTATGTTGCATATTCACTTTTATAACAATGAACAAACTACATTTTGGGAGAGATGGGATCTATGTGAATAGGAAGGGCAAAGGTATTATTTCCAGTAGGATGGCTGACTTGGTAAGGAGGGCTTTAAACTAGAAAGAAAAACAGGGGAGGGAGAGAGTTACCAGCAGTCCTGGATGGACAGGGTTGACAAAAGCCTGAGGTGATGTGAATGAAAGGGAACACAAAACTAGCGAAACATGGCTTAAGTGGGATCACCTCCAGTATTTGCATGAAAGCAAGGAAGTGCCTACAAAGCATTACTATGGAAAAAAACAACAGACCTTTGGTGGGAAATCAGCACACTGGAGTGTTTCTCTAAAGTACCTGTGCACAAAGGCACACAGCATGGGGAATAACATGAGGAACCGGAGATCTGTGCACTGTTGTAGTGCTATGATCTTGTTGGCACCACAGGGGCTTGGTGGGATGGCCATATAACGAGTGCTTCAGTGGAGGAATACAGGCTCTTTAGGAAGGACAGGGAAGACAGAGATGAGGAGTTGCTATCTATGTGAGAAAACAGGTGGAATTCATGGACCTCCACCTGGGTATGGATGATGAGCTGAGTGAGAGCTTATGGATGAGGATCACAGAATCACATGACATGAACCTCATGATGTTCAACAAGGGAAACTGCCAAATCCTGCACCTGGGGAGGAATAACCCCAAGCACCAGTACATGCTGGGGGCTGACCAGCTGGAAAGCAGCTTTGCAGAGAAGAACCTGTGGGTCCTGGTGGACACCAAGTGGAACACACACCAGAAATGTTCCTTTTGCCTAAAAGGTTAATGTTATCCCGGGCTATGTTCAGAGGATTGTTGCCAGCAGGTTGAGGGAAGTGATCCTTCCCCTCTACTCAGCACTGGTACTGAGGCCACACCTGGAGTACTGTGTCCAGTTCTGGGCTCCCCAGTATGAGAGAGACATGGACATACTGGAGAGAGTCCAGCAGAGGGCCACTAAAATGATTAACAGACGGGAGCATCTCTCCTGTGAGGAAAGACTGAGAAAGCTGAGGCTAGAGAACAGAAGGCTCAGGGGGGATCTCATCAATGTATATAAATACCTGAAGGGAGGGTGCAAAGAAGACAAAGCTATCCACTGTGCCCTGTGACAGAACCAGAGGTAATGGGAACAAACTGAAACACAGGAGGTGCCATGTGAGCATCAGGAAGAACTTTTTCACTGTGAAGGTAACAGCACTGGCACAAGTTACCCAGAGAAGCCGTGAAGTTTCCATCCTTGGAGATATTCAAAAGTCATCTGGACATGGTCCTGTGAAACTGGCTCTAGGTGTCCCTGTTTGAGCAGGGGATTTGGACCTGATGACCTCCAGAGGTCACTTTCAACCTAAACCATTCCATGATTCACTTTACAATTAGTCAGGTTGTTTGTTTTACAAGCTAGACTTTTTGTTCTGCAGGACATTCACAGCAGCACAATTACAGAAATCTTTCAAACTCCACTTAGAAAACAAAATGTTGTATTTCTTCTCACAGTGAATTTTGCTAGAATACAAAATATTTCATGTAGTCTTGTCTTCACTCCTTTGTGCTTTACTTGCATGAGTTAATTATTTTTGCATGAGATAAGCAGAACTTTACAGAATATATGTCAGCTGAGTTTCTTAGTTGATTACTGTACTTCATAAAGGTGTGAATACCTCCGTATGTCAGCTGAAAATACGTTGAGTAAAATGTCACAAGATCGCAAATGCCTTTTTCATGATGGTACTGTACTGGTAGGTCTGTGTGAGTTTCTTTGAGATCAGTCAATATACACAGGTTTTCACCTTCATCTATTGACAATCTTGTGGTTTTAATAGTTGGGTTATTTTTTTAAACTCTTCAAAAATTATAACATCTAATGCTTTTATTACTCCAGTCTTCGAGGTCACCCAAATCTTCCTGCAAAACTTTTCTAATTCTTCTGTTTACTGACAGAGCATCCTAACTGGTATATTTAGCAAATTTCATTACCATAGCTTTACCTTCTGTACTCAAGTCATTAACGGGTTGTTGTTAAGTCACTGCTGATCATCTCATGCATATTTGCCCACCTCACTTCCCTAAGAACCAGTCTATATAAGTTTACATTTCCAAATGTAATCACATTTCTATGTGGTTTTCCAACACAGATTTGCAAACCACAATGCTTTTGAACATTTATAGAAAAATATGTTATTTGATTTCTATAGCTTTTTTACCAGATGCTTGTAATATTAAGCAAGGTGGAGATAATACATTTTCCTATGAGAAGCTGCAGTAAAATCAATATAGATATAAAATAGTTCATCATAATAACACTCATTTTTATGAACAGGTAAGCAGTCAGGTACTATGATTTCTATTAGAATCATAGAATCATTAACGTTGCAAAAAGACCTCTAAGATCATCAAGTCCAACTGTCAATCCAACACCACCATGCCTCCTAAACCATGCTCTGAAGTGCCACGTCCACGTATTTTTTGAACACCTCCAGGGATGGTGACTCCACCACCTCTCTGGGCAGCCTGTTCCAGTGCCTGACCACTCTTTTGGTGAAGAAATTTTTTTCCTATTATCCAATCTAAACCTCCCCTGACACAACTTGGGGTCATTTCCTCACATCTTATGGCTAGTAACTTGGAAGAAGAGACCAACAACCACCTCACTACAACCTCCTTTCAGGTAGCTGTAGAGAGTGATAAGGTCTCCTCTCAGCCTCCTCTTCTCCAGGATAAACAACCCCAGTTCCCTCAGCTGCTCCTCAGAAGATTTGTTCTCCAGACCCTTCACCAACTTTGTTGCCCTTTTCTGGACACACACCAGAACCTCAGTGACCTCCTTGTAGTGAGTGGCTCAAAACAGAACACAGTATTGAAGGTGCAGCCTCACCAGTGCCGAGTACAGGGGCATGATCACTTCCTTACTCCTGCTGGCCACGCTATTCCTGATACAAGCCAGGATGCTCTTGGTCTTCTTGGCCACCTGGGCACACTGCTGGCTCATATTTAGCTGGCTGTCAACCAATAATCCCCAGATCCTTTTCCACCAGGCAGCTTTCCAATCACTCTTCCCCAGGCCTGTAGTGTTGCATGGGGTTGTTGTGACCAAAGTGCAGGACCCAGCACTTGGTCTTGTTAATCCTCATACAATTAACCTTGGCCCATTGATCCAGCGTGTCCAGATCCCCCCGTAGAGCCTTTTTATCCTCAGGCAGTTTTGCCGAGGGAGCACTCGATCCTCTCATTCAGATTATTGATAAAGATATCAAACAAGACTGGCCACTACATAGCCCTGGGGAACACTGCTCGTGACAGGCTGCCAACTGGATTGAGTCCTGTTCACCACAACTCTCTGGACTTTGTCATCCAGCCAGTTTTTTACCCAGCAAAGAGTACTTCTGTCTAAGCCATGAGCCACCAGCTTCTCTGGGAGGATGTTGTGGGAGACTGTGTCAAAGACTTTGCTGAAGTCCAGGTAGACAACATCCACAGCCTTTCCCTCATCCACTAGGCAGGTCTCCTGGTCGTGGAAGGAGATCAGGTTGGTCAGGCAGGACCTGCCTTTCATGAAGCCATGCTGGCTGGGCCTGATCCCCTGGTTGTTCTGCATGTGCCTGGTGAGCTCACTCAAGATGCTCCAAAACCTTCCCCAGTACTGAGGTCGGGCTGACAGGCCTGTAGTTCCCTGGATCCTCCTTCCAGCCCTTCTTGTAGATGGACATCATGTTGGCAACCCTCCGGTCATCTGGCACCTCCCCTGTTAACCAGGACTGCTGATAAATGATGGAGAGTGGCTCAGCAAGTTCCTCTGCCAGCTCCCTCAGTACTCTTGGGTGGATCCCATCCAGCCCCATAGACTTGTGAGAGTCCTGGTGGCTCAGCAGGTCATAAACTGCTTCCTACTGGATTATGGGGGGGTGTGGGGGGGTGGGTTTGTTCCACTTCCCGTCCTTGCCTTCCAGTTCAGGGGGCTGAATACCCTGGGGATAACTGGTCTGATGGTGAAAGACTGAGGCAAAGAAGGCATTTAGTACCTCAACCTTCTTCTCATCCTCGGTGGCAATGTTCCTCTCCACGTCCAATAGAGGATGGAGATTCTCTTTTGTTTTCTTTCTGTTCTTAATGTATTTGTAAAAACATTTTTTGTTATCCCTTACAACAGTTGCCAGGTTGAGTTCTAGCTGGGCTTTTGCCTGTCTAATTTTCTGTCTGCATGACCTAACGAGATACCTGTACTCTTCTTGAGATGGCTGCCCCTTCTACCAAAAGTGGTAAAGTCTTCTATTTTTTCCTGAGTGCCAGCAAAAGCTCCCTGTTCAGCCAGGCTGGTCATCTTCCCTTCTGGTTCTTCTTACGGCACATGGGGACAGTCTGCTCCCGCACCTTTAAGACTTCCTTCCTGAAGAAAGCCCAGCCTTCCTGGACCCAATTGCCCTTCAGAACTGCCTCCCAAGGGACTCTCTCAACCAGTGCCCTGAACAGGCCAAAATCTGCCTTCTGGAAGGTTATGGTAGTGGTTTTGCTGTCCCCCTTCCTTGCTTCACCAAGAATTGAGACCTTTATCATGTCATGGTAGCTAAGCCCAAGATGGCCTCCAACCACCATGCCTTCCACCAGACCCTCTCCCTTTGTGAACTAGAGGTCAAGTAAGGCATCTCCCCTGGTAGGCTCACTTACCAGCTGCGTCAGGAAGTTATCTTCCACACATTCCGGGAGCCTCCTAGTGATTTTCTCTCTGCTATGTTGTATTTCCAGCAGACACCTGGTAAGTTGAAGTCCCCTACGAGAACAAGGGCTAGCGATTGCGAGACTTCTGCCAGCTGCTTGTAAAATGCTTCATCTACCTCTTCATTCTGGTTGGGTGGTCTATAATAGACTCCCAGCAGGATATCTGCCTTGTTGTCCTTCCCCCTCATCCTTACCCATAAGCACTCGACCTTATCATCACAATCATTGAGCTCTATACAATCGAAACACTCCCTAACATATAGAGCTACCCCACTGCCTCTCCTTCCTTGCCTATCCCTTTTGAAAAGCTTATACCCATCCATTGCAGCACTCAGTCATGAGAGTCATCCTACCAAGTTTTTGTGATGGTGACTAAGTCATAGCTGTCCTGCTGCATAATGGCTTCCAGCTCCTCCTGTTTTTACTTATGCTGCGTGCATTGGTGTAGATGGAGTTGAGCTGGGCTATCGGTTTCACCCCCAGTCTTGGCATGCCACCCCTTGGCTCCTCTCTAGTAAGCCTGGTTATATCCCCTTCACCTTCAAAACTAGTTTAAAGCCCTTTCGATGAGCCTCACCAACTCATGAGTGAGAATCCTTTTCCCCCTTTGAGATAGCTCAACTTGATCTGCTGCCAGTAGACCCAGTGCTGTTTAAACCTCCCCATGATCAAAAAACCCAAAATTGCACCGATGGCACCAGCCTCTGAGCCACATGTTAATCAGGTGAGCATCAGTTATTGTTGTGCATAACTTTTTTGCTATTGTAGGTGCTATCAAAACACTTCCCTTTTCATGAAATCTGAGTTTGGTTAGTCAATCACTTTCTGTTGATATGTTCTGTGCATTATACTAGGATACATCAATGCAATACATGCTATGAAAGTTATTTACACATACAGAATTCCACTGTGGTTACACTTATCCAGTAAATAAGCAGGGATTTATGTATGCCACCTGAGCTGTATTGTCTCCTATAGTGTGTCCTGATGAGTGACTTGCAAGCTTCAGCCACAGTTTCCTAGAATTCAGCTGATGTGTTATTTCAGTCATAAGGTCTTTGGAGAAAAGATTTTTTTGCTTACACAGTCCTTAGTACAACAATGACTGGAATTACAGCTAGAATTAATGTAAGGTACTGAACTAAAAAAAAAAGAAAAAAAAAAGAAAAAGGGGGAAAAAAGAAACAATATCTTCTGTTTTTCAACTTCATAGCACTCTGCCTTATTTTCTTTCTTTTTTCCTCCTCCTTTGTATGGATTTCATAAGCCAATATTATCACACCACTGTGAAATAGTAACATCTGCCTTTTATTTTTGCTCATAAACCATGGATTAGATTTCAAACTATTTTTCTTTTAAAAAATTATTACTTGCTTAATGGTAAGAATTTTACACAGTCTGCTCTTCAGAGTGGCCGTATTTTTGCTGACAGTGTCACTTTTATTATTTCCTACAATATTTGTCCTCTTTCTAGAATTACTGTTATTTTTAATATTTGCTTTGTCAGAGTTTGTGAGACTTCAGTATGCTGTCTATACTTGTTTTCATACCACCTTTCCTTGTGTTTTTTTTCTCTCAGTAAGTGCAATTTATAACTCTGTAAGTGAAATGGCAGCACAGGCAGAACTAAAAAAAATATTACATCTCTATGTTTTCATCAATATTAACCCAATATATTGCAATGTATGCTTTGTCTTCACCAATCCAACTGATTGCTAAATATGAATAATGACAGTCAAACCATGAGCAATCTCTGTTTGTTGTATTATCTACCTATCTGTCTATTCATCCATCATCCTGGTATCCAACCACTTCCATAAAAATGAATAGTGATATATTTTGTGGATTTAATGGAGCCTTTGGCATGTCTCCCATTTCAGGCCCAGCATTGTGCTGGGGTAGAGCACTTTTGTTCTTGGTATTTGCTGTGGTTTATGGTTAACAAAGAATGTCACATCTGAGCTACCTCTCATTCGTCAGCCTCGTTGGCTACCCTAGACTCACATGCATAACTGCAATTCCTCAGACTCACTTTTGGCTTTTTGCAAAGTGTGGTTCTGTTTCTATTTCAACCACTTCCATTCCCCTTATTTTTCATTATTTTATCTCTTCTTTTGTTTTCAGTTATTTTTTCTTTAAATACTGATTACTAAATTTAAAGTGCCTTTTGCAGATTCCTCATTTCTATTCAGTCTATTAGCTATTACCACCTTCTGAGCTTATCTTCCATGAAGTCTCACAATCATTCAACTCAGTTCTATAGAAACAAATCTCCTTTCTCTGTTTTTTTTTCTTTCTCTTCTCTTCCTCCACTGTGTTCTCTTTTGTGGTGCAACCCTCTCTTCTTAAGTTATACAAAATGTTATTATTAAGTCTTGGCTCTATATCGTTCTAGTTCTTTACTGATTATACTTATAATATGAAACTGAGCATTGTTCTGGATAGTGTAGCTGTACAGGGCTATTAAGAAAAGAAAGCACGTGCTCTCTTCTGGTTCTGTGGAAGGAAGTGGAAATGCTCTTGCTGCTTTCTACTGCTTGTCATACTTCATATATATTTTACTAAATAAAAATTATTACAGCGGTGTACTTTGCAGCTGTAAGAGAAGCAGCATGTACCTTTCCCTTAAAAAACATTTCACAGAATTAGCTATTTCATAAATGAATGCTATTGTTGATATTCTCTTTCATGAGGCATCTAGCAGTTGTTGAAACAATTAACTAAAATTAACAATTAACTAGAATTAATGACCAAACATTTTCTCATTCCCTATTTCCCCATTTGTTTATACTGTTTGACTCATCCCCTTTTTCTTTGCTAATGAAATAAACCCACAGAATTTCTCCATCAGATTTCATGCATTTAACTAACATGCAAATTAGTAGCTTGCTTTCTGTAGATACCTTTGCTGTCAGTGGAGAGACAGACAATTCTAGGGGATACCAAGTAAGATCCAAATGTATGTCTCCACTGACTGCATGTTATTATTGTGCTATAATTTTAAAAGAATCATATTCAAAACTGTAACAAAAATTGCAGTAGTTAGATATTAATAATAATTAGTTGAGAAAGTGATACATATACAGTGATATGCTTTTAAACACCAATACTGTGCACTGTGAACTATTGCAGACTAGACATGTATGTAAAAGTGAAAAATCACAAGACTGTAACACGGGTCCCTGAGAGTTCAAAGCAGAAGCTTTGAAAGTACAGAAACATATCAAAGACTGCAGTGCAATGAAAACAAATGGCCAATTACTGATATAAAATTGTATAACAAGCTAATGAAGCTGCCCATAACTCATAGCATGGCTGGAGGTGCCTTTATAGTGTACACAAGACTACATGAAAAAGAACTGATTCTGAAGATGCCATGCTTCAGAATTGGGTATGCAGAGTTGATCACTCTGGTATCCTTCAGTGTATTGCTACATATCTAAGTATTGTTTTATTGTCATTAAAGGAAATTTTGTTTAGTATTTAGTCTGAAGCTTTTCTGGCTATGTTTGATGGGTCTGGTTACCCATATTTAATGACTGTCTAGTTAAACTAGATACAGCATTTGAGTTAAGCATACCCAAAATTATGCAGCTAATTTTACCTTCTTCAAAAGAAGTACAAGCATCTGGGTATTTTTTCACCTGTCATTGTTTTTTCTCAGTATACCAAAAATATTAATACACCCATACTCAGTGCCCTTCTGAGTACTGTTTTCTTCATGGTGCAACAGATAGAGACTTTACAACTCCTTGAGTTATTAAAAGGAAAATATATTATGTTCAGATGTAGTCTTTCTCTTTATGCTTTGTGTCTTCATTCCTGACAGAACAAGGAAACATATAGGGTTTTTTGCTTGAATGATTTTGGGGTTTAATTTGAAATAATGTTTAAGGAAGTAGGTTCTATTACACTGTAGCAAATACACACTTTTGCAACAAACATGTAACTGTCTTCAGGATCCTGCCTAGCATATGAGCTCATTTCACTGAAATAATAGATTTAAGTGTAAAGCCTAACTTCAGAAAGGAAAGAAAACAGAAGAGAAAACAAAGAATTATAGATAAGTCAGTTTACTATCAGTCCCCAGAAAAGGTCTGGAACAAAGCACCTAGAAAATAGCAAAGAGATTAATATATTTGGGGTAGGCTATACTAGGGAAGATAAGACTGAATAGAGCTATAACCATCTTCAGGTACATCAAAGACTGTTACAAATAGGGAAGACTGTTCTGTTTGCTGTGCTCAAGTCATAGTACTAAACATAACTTTGCAAAAATTTTTAAATCACTTGTTAAGAAAACTTTTAATGGTGCGGATAGAACAGAACAGCTTGGGAGATTATGAAGTCTCTGTCTTTGGAAATCTTTAAGAACATGTGAGAAAAATATTGGTATGAATGCTTGTGGTGCTTTAACCTTGGCTAAGGGCAAGTGCCCACCTTGTTGCTTGCTCACTGTCCCTCCTCAACAGGACAGGGCCAGAAAATAGGAAGAACAATAGGGATGAGAAAGCTTGTGGGTTGAGATAAAGACAGCTAGGTTTCTCACCAACTACTGCTGTGGGCAAACCAGACTCAACTTGGAGAAAAAGTATTTAATTTATTGGCAATTAAAATAGATTTAGGTGGTGAGAAACAAAGACGAACATTAAAACTACACCTTTCTTCTCTCCTTTCTCAGGCCCACCTTCACTCCATTCCGGACTCCTATACACCCTGCAGGGAGATTCCTGCTCCACCATGGTCTCTCCACCAGCTGCAGGAGAATCTCTGCTCCAGCACTTGGAACATGTCCTCCCCTCCTTCTCTCACCTTGGCATTCATAGGGCTGTTTCTCTCACATTTTTTTCTTCACTCCTCTATGGCTGTGCAATGTTTTACCCTTTCCTAAACACTTTTCCCCAGAGACACCCCCACCATGGCTGCAGTGCTTGGCTGTGCCCTGGGGTGGGTGGGTTGCAGCCGGCTGGATCCGGCTGTGTCCGGCACAGGGCAGCCCCGGCCGCTCCTCACAGAGGCCGCCCTGCAGGCCCCACTGCCAACAGGTTGCAACAGACATCCCCTATGACAATAAATATAGCTAATCCCCCTAAAGGTGGGGGATGGGTTATGGTTTACTTTTTGATATCTTGCCCTCTTCTTTATTTCTATGATAATTTTACATCTTTTTAAGTGATGATGGTATCAAGTAACAGTCCCTTCTTTCGCAAGTATGACAGCTCTTAGAAAAGATGATGTTTTCTTTTCTTTTAGTTATATGAGATTGTATTTGTCTATATTAAAAGCTATAGTTGCATCACCTGCAGCACCATTATTCACACTCCTCTGGTTTTAAAATTTTTACAGGTGTTGATTTCATGTTTTCTATCATACACAGAAACTGATACTGATTAGGTTAGGAACAATAATACTACAAGTTAATGATTTACTCCTACATCTGAAATGTCAATCAGTTTTGTTTGTACCTTTTACATACTGCTGTATATTTTAACACTTTACAGATGCTGTTATTTTTCAAAGTCTAAATTTAATACACAAACATAATGTAAGGTTTCTTCAAGAAGATCTGTTTTCCAGATGACCATTTTGATATGTGTTAATTGTATAGCCATCAAGAGTATTGAGATATTAAGCCTATTATTCCACTTCTTGCTTTTGAGAACTCATGATGATAGTTTATATAGTAAGGCCTTTATCAACATGTACCTCTTTTAAATCACATGAATGAAACTGTTTACAATCAGTTGTTGAAAAATATAGTTTAAATATGTAGTTTGGTCCAAAGCACATCATCAATGTTAAATGTTCAGTATAGCTGACTTATTTTCTAAGTTGAGAAAGATATCAGCACTATCAGGATGCCAAAGAAGACACAAGAAAAATGGCATGAGTTTTTTAGATGATTTAAAGCACAGAACAATAAATGTGCCTGACCTTATTAGTTATATTAAATCTGGTTTATCCCTTTTGTAAACAAAGACATTTTTCCACAAGTAAAATATAAAGATGGGAAATTAACTAATCAGATGTATAATTCTATGATGTCATAATTAATGAAACTAAGACACTGGAATTGTCACCAGTCATTACGTATGCTGAGCTTCTTCAGCCACTTGTCAGGCTGGGAATGTGAGTTTTTAGGAACACAACATCTTCCCAGGAGTATTAAGGATTGCAGAAGGCACCTCATTATGCAAGTCTTGAGATCTTACAGCATGAAAAAGTGAACAACAAAATGTTCTGATGAGCAGATGTGTACCATTAGCTTGCAGTCAGCTTTGACGACATAGTGAGGCCTCTGAGGAATCTCCTAATCTTTTCTTCCCACCCTCACTCCTTCTCTCCATCCCTCTCTTCCTTTCTTCCTTCTCTCCTTCCTTTTCATTCCTCCTTCACTTTCCTTCCTTCCTCTTCCTTCCACCCTCCTTTCTCTCCCTAATTCCCTTCTTTCCTTCCTCTCCCACTTCTCCTTTGGCTGATAACATTCAAGATGTATGTACTGAATTTTACCTCACAGACGTATGGCCTATAAAACAAGCTCCTACATGGTATGTGCATACATGCTGGCACCTTTTGTAATATCTGCATCATGTGGCATTTACAGTAGGTCACTCATCCCATAACCGTATTAAGCCATGTCCATTCTCAAAGCATATGCTTTGACTGTTTTAAAACTATGGTCACTATTTTTCTATCTGGGAACTGTTTAGGGCTTAGGCTGCAATTATCCTTATTGACCATAAAGTACTGTGCCCTCATAATATCTCCCGCTGATAATGGGTGGACTTGGCTTGCCTAGTAATGATCATGCCTTCCTGAAATATCAACAGGCTGTTAATCTGTAATGGCTTTTGTATTGCAAGGGTCACAACCTGTAACATTTCACCAAGATATATGCATCAGCGCAATTTAGGTGCTAGGACCTATAGGACAGTAAATACATCATTAATGGGCCCATCTGTTCTTTTGGAATTGTTTTAATCTGTATGAATTCTAAATTAATTTTCAGGAAAATATAAAAACCTTGTCAAATATTTTTGGTATCAGTATTGCCTTATGCAACTTCCTAAGTCAATAACATTTTCAGCCTGCAATTCCAACAAATACAGATGAGAGTCAATGTGTCTGGCTTTTTAGTCCTACATATCTCAAATGATATATCCCACTTGGTTCATCCTCCAGTAAAAATTTTCCTGGCTGCATGACTGAAATATCATGGCTGTTGGATACAACTTCCATCTGTGTTCTCTCGTGGATTTTGTAGACTGCAGACACACTCTGACTGTACCTTAGAGCTTCTATTATTATACCCATTGTCACAATATTATATTTGTATTGCTTAAATAAAAACTACTGTAGACCCTAGACTCTACAATATTGGGTTCATTTTTCTCTCTGTTCAGAGCAATTATGGGAAGTACTTGAGGAAAATGCAGGCAGAAACTCTACTTCCATTCGACACAGCCTACCTCTGCTCTGATCTCCAAGCTTCTTTGAACAGCGATTTGTATTCTTAACATGTCTCCTTAACAACTGTTTGCTACCATAATTGTTCTAAACAGAAAGTGAACTACAATTGTATTCAGATTAAAATGATCAGATAGCTTGTAAAGAGAAAATTGTTATGAACAGCTATGTTAGGTATCTGAAGAAAAAAATGGGACTGAGAAAATGAAAGGAAAAAAAAACTTTCTATGCCTTTGTATGCATACTACCTTTGAATATTAGTACAGAAATCCTGGAACACTGAGACTATAAAAATCTCTAAATTACTGTGGAACAAAATTTAACAATATACTTGTGTGGTTTAAAACTCAAAACCCTGTGGAAGTGTTTATTTTTCTCCAGAATTTTTCACGTTTGCTACTGAAGTTGTCTTTACTTCATCCAGAGGCAACATTTAGTCAGCTTTTTTACACAGGGCGTTTGAACATGCTAAGTATTTGGTTAAATGACTAAGGTTAAGATGAGATAAACTGGAACTTCTGTCTGATAAAGATTTTCACAAGACTTAAGATCTAGCCCTATCAAATAAAAGGCTAACCAAAAATAGATTCTGTGATAATCAATGCCTTATACTCATTCTGTTACAATGTTTGGGGTTTTTTTGCTTGTTTGTTGTTTTTTTTTAATGCATTTATAATGCAGGACTACCTCTGTGAAGCCACAGACTTTACCTTGTATTAATTTATAGGACATGAAAAGCAGGTAAAGACTGATTACAAAAGAGATCAATTATCTTTATACAGAACTGTTTAAAAGAAAAGGAACATCAACTTGACAGAAATCAACCTAAATTATATGCCTTGTAAAATTAAGCTTGCTGTAAAATATATTTTAACTGAATTTCAGTGAAAAAATATTTTTGTAGTTCCTTTTCTTTTATTATATATACAGAAAAAATGTAATGTTTAACTTTTTCTAGAACTATAATTTTTTGTATGCAGGCAACTAGAAAAGCTACCTGCACCTAGAGATTGCATTTATTTTTATTTCTTGTAACTTATGAACATTTAGATGTGCTTAAACCTTCCAAGGCTTTGTTAAAATACCTGTATTGTGTATATATATATAAAAGATAATTACTATAGTAATATTTAACATATTTATAAAATGCAGCATTTAGATCATTCTTATAAAGTCTTGCTTTTTTGTTAAGGCTGGTTTCATAAGAAATTTCAGTTTTAAACTTCACTTAAATCCAGTTGCAATGTATCATTTTAGAGCAAGTAGGTAATATAAATTATTGACTGAAACTCATGGCAAAAATCACTGTAGGCCACACAGTAATGCAGGCAATTACTCTTCTTTTTATATCCCAAAGTTATTATTGCTCTGTCTTTCTTTCATTTTAATAGAATTCTGCCTCTACCAACTGTAACATCAGACAAAAATTTTTAAGACTGGGATGTAAAGAAGTATGAAAGAAATAGCCTATGGCCCTGATCCAGCAAAACACTTAGGAAAGCATGTGATTGAATCTAGTCATACGCTTGCATGCTCATATGCACTTATAGCACTTGTATGAAGCTCTTTTCTTTTCTTGAAGTGTAGGTGAGCTTCAGTCAATAACACACATAACACATAGTTACTGAGAGTCAGTCTGTGTGTGTACCAATTAACTAAAGAAAGCTAGGGCTCAGTTTTGGCCACCGAGAAGTGGAATAATACCTTCATTTAAAACTTTGAAGAATTAACCATTTAAAAAATTATCACAGATTGTGTTTTAATTGTTGATTCTATTTATTCTGAATCCTTGAATAATAATAAAGGGGGAAGAAACAGAAAATCAACAAAAAGCACAGCCAAGGGGAGCCAATGAATTCCTGACCACAATAAAGTGGGATTTTGTTTGGTTTCAGAGGGATCCAAGATTTTTCCAGGATTTTTCTTTTTCTTCCTTCCTTCTAGACTAAGCCTGGAAAAAAATAACTGTGGCTTTTTCATTCAGTCAGTAAATATACCCTAGAGCAAAATGACTTGTGTTTTTGTCATCCTTGTTGTTCAAAGGACAGATGTGTAAATTGCCTTTTCTCTTGCTTTCTGTATTTTTTTCATTTGTAAGAGGAAGAGCAAGCATCCAGTCATCCTTGATATGTATTCATCACGATAAGGGTAAATAATCATCTTTGAAGTCTACTTAAAAAAGGTAGAAGGTAATCAAGCAGAGGCATGCCAGCTAAAGACTAGAATGACATAAAATTACAGCAAAGACCTCTTCCTTCTCTGGATAAAATGCTTGCAGAAAGGTATATATAAGTGAGGGAGACTTCAGATAAAACAAACAGGAGATAATTACTTCTTCACTGCATGTCTTTACTTGCTTCTCCAGACCTTCATTTTGGATGACGTCCCAGTTGTTAATGGACTTTTCTTTTTACTTTTCACTATCTCAAACTATATTAAAAACTGGGAGGATGCAGACAGAAATGTTAAAAGAAATGTAAAGAATCATTTGTCTGGAATCAGGCAATCAGTTTTCAAGAAAAACTAGACAAAAGATTCTCCAAAAGAAAATTAAAAATTACTACTGTGATGTACAAATGAAATCAGATTTTTTTAAATTATTAAGAAATCTATGGATTTACTGAGGAACTTTATTTTACAAAAGTATTTCCTAAACTCTAGTGAAGTTTTTCTATGGTAAATCAAAATCTATGTATGCTTTGAAGTATTTCCACATACATATATCATATAAAAGATAAATTTATTAAACTAATAAGTCAGATTTCAGCTTTTTTCCTCAACTGTTAGTCAACTAGAGATAAATAGTACTTGGCTTTACATTTTGTCTAGGAGATAAACAGATAACATTAGAATTATAAGTTCTGATGATTATTTGCAGAATTAATTTTATAATCACTGAGAAGTAAAAAAAGGTGAGATGCTTGCTCAAAAACTGAAATTCAGGCAGCAGCCATACCTGTGGCCCAATCACCTGCAAAGACACAGCTTCATTTCACTGTCCAGGTATCTGCTCCATGGGCATTACTCACCCAATAGAAGCATAAGCTCCTCTCTCTTTGCATAACTTCAGCAGCTTTTAGAGCTCCTTTCTTACCTTAACTGAAGCATTTTTTGCCTCCCAGTTACCCCCTGATCCCATGCAGAGACTCACGGTGCATCATGACATGGCTGGGTGAGGTGTGTGTGTCTGTGGCTGTGTTGGTGGCCTCTGAGATAATCAGAGACATTAGAAGATATAGCCCAGGAGGTGGGTAAGGGCATCTAAGTGGAGGAGTTCTTCATTCCCCCTAGATCCCAAGCAGACTTCATTATATGCATGAGCCTCATTTCCTTGTGGCCCTTTCCCAGTTCTGCACATCTTTCTCCCTTGTCTGTCCTTGGGATATTGGCCTCCCCTGTTAGTCCTCTCGCACAGAGCTGCAATGACTGAGGCCCCTGCCATGTACTCTACCTCCACATTCAAGCAGACATCAAAATACTGATGGTTGCATGTATATAGAGGGGGAGGATGGAGAGGTCTTTTGTTATTCCATATCAGAGAACCCTCTACAAGGTATAATACTTCTCTAGGAATGCATAGCATTTTCTCTTCAGGACACAGTCAGAAGGTTTTCCTTCATCCAGGCAAGGAGGGACTCTGGCCTCTCAAATACCAAAAGAAGGACCCAGCCACACCATTTACTGTGATCCATAGCAGCCACCTCCTTCTATGGCACCGCTGAATGAGTCTGCTTGGTGACAGAAACACCTGCAACTCAGCAGGCAGACTGTCAAATCTGCCAACGGTAGCAGGATCTTGGAGAACGGGGAGGGGAGGATTAGAGATTGATTATTGGTAGCAGACAGGGTTCTTGGAGGATGAGGAGGATGGGGGAGACCTCATCTGATATGAATTCATAAGCTGACTGCTTCCTTCTGTGCTGATCCCAGCTGATCACTCTGGGGACATCCATGAGGAGAGGTGAAGCCTCCTTTCTGGGGCAGAGTAGAAAGAGTATATTGCAGACCCAGCTGTAGAGCAGAATGCAATTAAAGTGGAGTCTATTGTCTCCTTGGACACCTCCATGGAACAGTGGGTGTTGCTGGAGTGCTCTGCTCTTTCCCTACCATTCCTTGTTTTTTCATTTTTGCCTTTGATTCTTGCACTTCCTCCCTTTATTTCATTTGTTGTTCCCTGTAATGATTAATTTATCGCAATGTTTTATTACTTTAGTTTTACCTTTCCATGAAAGGCTAAGGTTTTGAGTCTTTGTTAGGGTTGGGTGCCAGCCCAACCCTAAAGAAAAATCAATAAAGACCATGGCAATGGGAATTCATGGAGAAATGTGAACATGGCCACTGCTTGTGGTCCAATCTCCTCATGCTCCCTCAGCACCTCAGCTCTTATTAAGGTTGTTACAGGTTACTTTCATTGTTCGTGAATTTGACTAAACCGTTATTGAGCCCATTGGTATTGCCTCCCTGTATAAACTTAAGCGGCAAGTATTTTCATCAAACTTCTCTGTATTCTTCTTGAAATACAAAAACCCAAAAAGCAGTAATCAAGATATGACTGCATCAAGGTTTTACTTGTGACAGAATGTGCCCTTCATCCTGTTCTCAATGCCATTCTTGATGAAGTCCAATAATTTCTTGGCTTTTCTGGCTGCCAAAGAATGCTGAGACAAAGATTCCAGAAAGTTTTCAACAATAACTCAAGGGTCACTAAGTTGATTAAGGGACTGAATCATCTTTCATATGAGAGAAGGCTAAGAGAGCTGGGACTGTTCAGCCTGAAAAAGAGAAGGCTCAAGATGGGTCTTATCAGTGTGCATAAATACCTGACAGGAGAGAATGAAGAAAAGGGAGCCAGACTCTTATCAGTAGTCCCCACTGACAGAACAAGAGGCAATAGGCACAAACTGAGACACAGGAAATACCATCTGAACACGAGAAAACACTTTTTTACTATGACGGTGGTCAAACACTGGAGCAGGTTGCCCAGAGGCATTGTGAAGTCCCCATCTGTGTACATATTGAAATTCTGATTGGGCACGATGCTGGGCAACCTTCTATAGAACTAGATGATCTCAAGAGGTCTGTTGCAGCCTCAACATTTCTGTGATTCTTCAACTTCTTTCCTGAATTGTGTCTGAAAAAATCAGCTTCATTTGGAGCTGTTTTAAATAATTTTGACCTAGAATTATTATTTTTTATTTATCTAAACTGAAGCTCATCAGTCCTTTTTTCTGCTCAGTTTTATGCAGTCCTCCTGGGGTTTTTAATTTTGGTATGTCAGGTGGCTACCTGAAGGAACATGATTTTATCTGCAGATTTGGAAGTATCACTGTTCATTCCCTTCTCCACGTCATTGTTGAAGGTGCTGATTAAAATCAGACACAGTGATAGTCTTTAGGTAATGCATGACTGACTTCTCTCTATCCTGAAATGATGAACATTAACTCATACTCTTTGCTTCCTGTTCTATAACTGGCTTTTAATCCTTTCCTCCAGTTCCATATATCTTCATTGTTGTTGTTTGGGTTTTGAGTTTTCTTTGTTTTAAATGTTTGAATGGAATACCATTAAAAGCTTTTTTTTAAAAAAAAAAAATTAAAAATTCAGATATATTATGTCCATTGGGTTTCCTTTTTCTATATGTTTAATGATGAGCTAGCAGAATTTCAGCAGACAAGTGAGGCAGCATTTCCTTTTACAGAAGCCATGCTGACTGTAATAACATCCATGTTTGTTGTGTGCTCAGTGGTCTAATTTTTTCATAGAACTATTGAAACTGATATTTTTGATACTACACCAACAATTTAAGGATCTCGTATTCAACTGGTTTGAAATATTTCCAAACCTTTAACCTATGGCCAACCCTAAACCAATTACTCCCCATAACAAGCCAAAGTTTCCTACTTTTTCATTTTTTTCCCCAGCTCTACTTTCCTTTACTACTGTGGTGGTGCAGCCCCCGGAACACTCTGAGATCCCAGGATAATCCCTATCTTGCTGTTATCTTGGTCATAACAACTTGGGCACCAGGCAATCTCTGTCCACACCTGGGCCATCTGCTCCCTGACTTGCGTACCAGAATTGTGGCCAGAATGTAAAATGTTGACCAAAGCCAATCATCTCAATCCTATAAATAGAGATCCAAGAGGAAGACCTTTTGAGCTCTCCCAGACTACAGCAGGCTGTGTGACCCTGTATCTCCCCCTGGGCTGGGACACCTCTCAGAGTAGATTTTGCAAGGACTGAAGGATCATCTGCTGACAATTTCGTGAGGACTCAAAGGCCTGATCTCGCGAGGTTCACTGTCTGTGCGCTGATGAATGCTAGCACATAAAAGTGAGTAATTTATGAAACTCACAAAAAGGGAAATTTTATTCAGAGGTTAACCTTGGAGGGGTGTGGTGTGTGCAATTTGACTATATCTATATCTATATATAGATATTATCCCTATTCACTTAATCCGTTGACCAAGACTGATACTAAGGTTGGACCTAGCCGCACCTAGACTTCTCTCTGAAAGGAGTTTAGAATGCAAGGGGGTCTGTTCTGAACCTCCTGAATCAATGGGAGGGTCCTCCTTATCCCCTGCATCCACGATCCCTCTGTGAGTCATTCTAGCTTCAGCATACCTCAATTTTCTTTTGTGTATGTCTTCTATGTAAGTAATAGAATGAACCTTGCCATTCTTGAATCTTTAACTACGTTGCTATGTTGATAGTAATAAATTCCATCAAATTGCCATTTTAAATTGTCTGATGTTTTTAAAAATTATACAACCTAATACTGTGATCTATCTCAAAAACATTAATAAATCTTAAATTGCTAACTACAGCCATGTAACAAATCATATTCCTGACAATTTGGTGTAGTCGGCCATACTCACAAATCTGTATTTGCGACAACTACTCAGTAACAACTCAAACTCTTCTGTGTTTTCTTTCTAATCTATATTACTGACCCCTTCCATATCAGTACATCTATCTCTTACCAGTCTTCCATGTTACCCTCCATATCTTGTAAGTCTGCACTGAATATGGATTTTCATCTCCTTCCTGATCTGTTATTCTGTAGTTAATTTCCTACTAGTCTTCACTTACTGGAAACTTTCTTTTAGACACATGGCATGACACAAATCTGGTCTTCCCCTACTTTTATAGGCCTGTAATGAACTATTTCCCAGTGACTCCTGCTGCCAACAGTACCAGCTATAAGCTGTTCATGATCACCAGTCATCTTAGGCCTGGCAGACAGGGAGAAAGATAAACCTCAGATAAACCCAACCCTTCTGCTCCACATCTGTACTCTGAACTGATGTGTCCATGGTTCTGATGTCTCTAATGAGGATAGGCTAATACAAGAAAACTTGTATTTGATGGCAAATTATATGGCATTTGTCATTACTGCCATTTTAAATTTACCTCCGTTGAGGTAGAGGGTATTACAGAAATTCAGTAAAAAATATCTTTTGAAATTCTGCATATAAAGATAGTGGAGGATTTTTCTGTATAATGTGATTTACAGCTGGGAAACTCAAAATGAAAATTTAAACCTATAATATTAAAAATGTTTTTAGCTAAAAATATATTTTAGGCTATTATGGAGAATTTTGTATTACTTTGCACAGAGCATATATATTCTTATAAAGTGAAATGGTTAATTCATCATTATAATAGATTCTGAGAATGAAGATATTTTTTGAAGATTATATTTCGTTTTCCAATATTTTAATCTTTAAAAATTGAACTATTAAATATTCATACTTCTATAAAATTATAAATTCAGCTATGAACTATTTCAGACACAGTTGCAGTAAGGTCAGAATATTGCAATGCTTGTATGCAGACACTTGAACAGAAACCATGAAAATACAATGTACAGAGAGGGTTTTTTAATAAGGAATGTTAATCATGTCCACATAACAATGTGGAAAAGATGGAAATGAAAGCTTATTTCCTTTTAAAATTGTAGGTTTTTTAAATATAGAATTTAAGAGAGCAAGTATCACAACAACATTCTAGTTTTCATTAATACACTTAGGTGTATTACCCAAATTTAGATATCTATGACACAAGAAAATATACATGAGCTAAATATCTAGAAATTTCTTATAATTAGCCGTAAGCTGTAGGTTAAGACCAATTTCTCCAAGGAAACTGCTCTGAGGAAATAAGATTTTTAGTCTGTAGAGGAATGCTATAGGTAAGTTCATCTCTCAGGTTAAGACACCTAAATTTGCATAATTATGTGGTCACATGGTTAAGCAGATCTATGCATGCATGCTGTCTTTATGTTCCCAGTATTTTCAGTTGTAAAGTGGCTAATACCAGTCAGTGCAGGTTGGAGAGTGATTCAGCTAACTCTAAACATCAGGCACTTGGTTGATTAAATGTCTTAGCTCCATTTTGTGTTGACTAGATATTCACTGAATGAAATAGGAACTTGTACACTTAGCTCTTACACCCACATGTAAACGTTTAAATTTAAGAATTTTAACTGCCATGGACATTCATACACTAGAGTTTCAGTCACTTTACTCTTTAATATCTTCTACTCATTATTTCTAATTCCATGTTCAGTGCTATCAGTATTTCTTAGCTGATAACATCTATAAATATAAAATATTTTTTCTCACTACCTTTTGCAAGTCCATGTGCAGGTATTGTTTTGTTTTCCTGGAAGAACTGTAAAAAAATAATTAAAAAAAAGAAATTACAGTAGTAGAAAGTAATTTAAGAATTACTAATGAACAGCTGTAATGAAGGACAGGTATCCAAAGAATAAAGAGACTTTCTGTCCGTAAGGAGATGGGAAAGATTGAGTATGATTTGCAGCCTCATAATACCTTGTTATAGTCTTTCATCTCATTTCTGCACAGGATGGTAATACAGTAAGGAAACAAAGGGAGCTCATGGATTAGAAAAAAGATTTGTATTACTTAATACAGTGGAAGTTCTGTAACCTCAAAACAAACTCATTAATTTAAAGTTTATAGTGCAATTGCTTTAGTGATTTAATTTAGTTAAGATATAGTGAGAATTACATTGCTTCTCCAACTACTAAAAAACCCACAATCACTTATTTAAAAATAGATAGATTTAATTTAAGTAATAAAAAAAAAAGTTATTCAGTTAAAAATTCATTGTGGAGTACGCTATTATAATCTTGCAGGGAAAAGCACCCTTCCCTGAAGAAAAATATATCAGAAAATTATTCATTTGCGAGCTGGGGCGGGGGGGTGGTGAAAAGAAGATACCAGGATTTTACTTTAACTTGAACCAAATTGTCACATCAGTTATTATAAACAACATGGGTGGTCATATATCTGCCTTCACAAAAAGTATCTTCTACAGGCTTATGTGTTCTATGGACACTAACATAGAGCCTAAGTATGGTTGGATCTTGGATTTTAATGAACTTTGAGACAGTAATAAAAAGTAACTACCATTTTTTTGCTTTAAAATAAAGCAGCTATTAAACAAGATCTTCTGTTTTTTATTTTGTAGGGAGCATTTTATTTTTAAAAATCTAGAAAATAAAGTTTCAAATCATGATGTCAGGTAAAAATCTTTTTACAAGCCCAGATAATTAAATACAAACCGAAAGTCATACATAAACTTTTTCATCCAAATTTTTAAGATGACACTGCTGCCAATATTGACAATGTACTTTTGCAAAATTGAAAAGATAAGGAAAAAAAACATTTCCTGAACTGAGTTATCTTTTTGTATCCTGCCCTGCATTTCATCAGCCAAACTGTTCACTTCATCGCAGATCAAATATACATTCCCAAAGTATCTTATAATATACTTAAAATTTGTCCAGCATCCACAAATGTTTGCACATTACCATGTATTTCCAAGTTATTTTAGAGCTGAGAGTTTTACTTTTTTTATAATAGGGCAATTTCCCCATTTTACTGTAGAACTAAGTATTGTTATTCATCTCATGGTCAGTAATCTTCCCCAATTTTTTTTAATAATTTGTTACAATTCATTTTGTTAAAGACTTACTAGTTGGCATATTGGATTAGAGTGTCAGTGAAATGTACAATTTACCCTCCAAGACCTTGATTTACATTTAACCTTGGGAAAGGTCACTGGAATTTGCCTTGACATAACATTAATAATAGGGAAACTTGAGTGCAAGTTAGCTAACTCCTTTAAGAGGAACACTGAGCTGCTCAGCATTTGAAGTTACTCTACTTAGTAATTAACAGCAAACTACAAGAAGCATACATGTCTGGTATTGTCCCAGAGTAATTACACTTGTCTATTGTAAAGTGCTATCAGAGATATAATCAATCATTTTATTGATTGAATATACTTAACATCTGGTGGATATACTCAACAAGTATTAGAATTATTTATGAATCAATGATGTTTCTCTATTGATGAAAGTAAAAATAATTGTGTGATGCAGGAAGATTATCAAAACTCATAGGAAGTTTTGAAAAATAGAGTACTGAAGCATGTAATGAAATCTTGCCAGGAGAGTACATTTAAGAAAACTTAAATCTACTAGGTCAGACAAACTAATTCATGTCATTTGATGTAGTTCTGACAAGTCTTTGTCATGTATATCTTTATTACTAGCCAAGATAGATTGACCTGTATCGTGTTTGTAAATTATGGCTACTTGTACTAGAGTTATCAACAGTCAAGTGACAATTGCCTAAACTGCTTTAGCCTTGAAAGACGTGAAAAGTCCTGTCACATATTCTCCTCACCTAACTTAACGCCATTTACCTTAACTCAAACTAGAATATTCCTTCACTGCTGAAGTAGTCTTTTCAGGGCCTCAGTTCCCTGTATCACTCTCTGGAAACACAAGTCCCTAGAAAACATAGTCTTAATTAAGGTACCCTAATCAAACATGATGTGAATAAAAAGTTGTGAACTTGCTGACTCTGAATTTAAAAGAATTACTAAAGAAGCATGTATAGTAGCTAGATCAGAGAACAGGGAGATGGGCTTCACATTTTATTTTTACATCTGGGTCCTATGTGACTAATGGCTATTATGGCCTCTGGCATAGAATAGGTATGTAGTCTGGAGAAGAGCTGAGTCTCTTAATCATCAGATCAGTTTCACCTGTTATTAAGTTGCTTCACTCAGATACAGGGAAAGTGAGGACAGGTACTGCCTGCAGACCATGGTGAAAGTACAGTGGAACAAAGTGTCTACCAAATGGTAGTAAATGACAGAGGTTAAATGTAACAAATGACACTGAGGAAGACTAAAACTCTAACTTTGAAATTACTACTTTAAATTGTTTTAAAAGTAGGTTAAACATAAGCTGTAGAAAGGGCAAAGAAAAAAGCTGGAATTCTCTTACAGAAAGTATTTTATAATTAAATATTTTTGTGATACTTGAATCATGGGAGAGATGCAAAACCTTATTCCAGACATTTTACAGTACTTTGGAAACAAGCATGACATATACAAGAAGTGATGTGATTAAAAAAATCATCATAATTTCATTCAAACCCCAAATACAACACACATTTTATTCCTTATCACTAAAAGAACTATGGCCATTTTGGTGTCATTCATAAAAATGGCCAAAAAGCTTGACTATACTTTCTTCATTCTATAGTGACGTTGAGCAGTGATCAGGGAATATTTCACAGGATGTTTTTATAACTAAGGATCATAATCCCCATAGCCTACTGCTTTCTTTGAGGAAACTGTTATCCTTGGCAAAATGTTTTATTAAAGAACAAAACCAAAACAAACAAAAAAAAACCACCAACAAAAAAAAAATACACCAACGAAACAAATCACAAATGAGATTAAAATAGACAGGAAAAACATAACCTCTAATTGCCCTCTTCTCTTCCCCATTCCAATGTCCCTGTTGCTATCACCCCTGCCCCCTACAGAAACACTAAAACCCAAATTTCATAGCAGGAATATCTCTTCAGGCTGACCTTTGTGCTGACCTGTCCACCTGGTGGACTCTGGGGCTTGAGGAGCCTCCTCCCCAGCTGCTGGAGCCCACGTCAGTGCACTCAGAGACCTGGGAGACCCTGTCGCCTAGGCCAATGGATGCAGCTGTTGCTTTCCTGTTTACTCAACAGTTACTCAACCATTAAGCAAAGGTGAACGTGTATGCCAGAGATGCATACATGCAGAGGACACTAACACAGCCAGCTGCATAGACTGCCCACAGACAGGGGTACAGAAAGGGCACTGCCTTTAACAACACCCACATATAAGACTGCCAGAACTCACATTAAATATATGTACAAACAGCCAAATCCCAGTCCTTCTCTCTGACTGATCAGGATTGAAGCTCACTAGTGAAAACACACAGCCCCTTACTCTCTATTTCAAAAGGACAGACACATTCCTGGACCCACGGAATAGTAGTGTGGGACCTCAGCTCATCTAATATTGATGCCCAGATCCCGGGCCTCCTACTCACCAGATAGTCCAGCTTGAAGTCTGCTAATGAATTACACACACACATACATGCATGCACACACACACCAGGTTAGGAGAAAATATAAACATTCTGGTCTTCCCAGTGGTTCATGGCCAGACACAGAGGCCTTATCACTCTTGGTGCCCTCTCCACTTGCTGATGCCGGGACTCTCACCTACTCCAGCTAGCACCTCACACAGGAGCCACTATCACTCAAGGTCTGATGCCAGTCTGGCACCAAATTCACTTTCTGCAGACACACAATCCTACAGTCTATGGTCTCCCTTCAGCTGCTGATGCTGAGACCCTCATTCTCTTCAGCTGCTGGCACCACAGACTACTGGCACCACTATCACCAGTGGTCTAACTCCAGTTGCAGACCCTGAATCGAGTCACTTTTGTCTCTCCAGTTTCTGACATCTAGACCTTACAGCATTCACAAATGTGGAGAGACTGAGATTACATGGAAAGGGAGTTAAGAAAGAATTTAATAAGAAGAAAGGATAGACTACTGTGATTTGGTGCAGGGCTCAGAGAAATGTAGTGACCAGTTACTGCTCACACACCACCAGCCTATTTTATACCTCCTTCCTCTCTATACCCACCCTATCCTTTTTTCACCCAGATCCCCTTCCTTTTAATAATTTTAAGGGTGCAAATTCTGGTATGAATTGGAGTATTCAATCATAAGAATAATGACATGCCTAATGTTAGCTGTTTGTTATTAAGTTGTGTCAAAAATGTTCTTTCAGGAAAGACTGAAGAGAGTTTTGAGAGCTCAGTGAATGAACTAAACAATTAATGAAAAATAAAAATACATAACTGAGATGAACATATACATTGCTAGTCCAATAGGGCCATTCTATTATTATTAACACAACAATTGGACACAGCAACCTTTAGTTATTTTGAATAAATACTTGTAAATAATAATCACAATTATAATTATAAAATAATTTTATTATAAAATGTATTCACATCTTATCAATTTACAGTGACAAGAATATTTCATACTTTCATTCAGATCATGTTATTTACTGCCAGTGTCTTACCTCATTTTAGAAAAAAGGTATGCAAAAGTTTATCAAATCTTAAACATCATTTGCACAATCTTGGCATTATTTGACTTCTGTGCTTAAGTTCAATATCAAAACAGAGGAATGTTTTGAATTTGCTGCCAACTTCACACACTTAGAATAGCACTCAAGATTCATGGTTCAGAATTATACAGCTCATCTTGACTGAGGACACAATACAGCCACGATGGAATAATAGTAGAAAAATGTCTGTTTTCATAGAAAAATGTTTGTTTCCATATGGATTGGGTTTTTTTAGGTAACTATTATTGAAATTGCCTTGGTACTAGCAAACACTTTTACACAGGATCACAGGAAGAAATGTAGACTTAAAACAACCACATTTGGTCAGAAAATAATTGCAAAATTATACTATATGTTAGTCAGTGAGTCCTGTTGCAAAGTATGTTGATGTACTACACACTTTCCTGTTACAGCAGGATCTGAGGCAATTTATATCAAAAAAGGAATGAAGAGGTAAATTCCTCAAAGTCTGCCTTCTCATTCTGTGATACTTATTATGCTTAGAGACACAAAAGGATTCTTGATTTTCTTTTAGCTAACTGGAGGATAAAAAGGAAGCTAATTCACATAGTCTTCTTTTCTATTTCACAATCCTTACCAGCTACCTGCAGAGTAGATTGCAATAATTGCTGCCATCCACCAAGGCTGAGTGTATGGAACTGTTTTCATGTCATTATGGTTTTAGGTTTACTGTTATCTGGTTATCTGGAAGGATGTTCCTCCTCTCTCCTCCCCTCCTCTCCCTCATTAGATCAAAATTGCAAGGATACAAAAGATTTCTGTGGGGAAAATTTCATAAGTAATGTGCCCGCACAATTTGGGTGAAAGGGATAAAAGAAAGTGTTCTTAAATGACATAGACCATGCATGGTGGGAAAAGTAGTTCTGGAAAACTTTACTGATGGACTTTCCTCCTTTGTAAAAAAGGCGTTTTTTTCAGAATGACACTGACCATGATGCCCTCTCCAATGAAGGAAGGGGAGGAAAAGGAGAGCAATATAAAACAGATTTACCAGGAATTTAGAATTAGGCATGTCTATCCCATTTTTAAAAATATGGCTCTATACAGACTTAATTACAATGTCAACAAGAATGTTCAGTCTTTCACTATGAAAACAAAGATTGTCTCTTACTCCCTTAGATTTTTTTTTCTTCTTTGTTTTGTTTTTCTTTTAACTGTGCATCTCAATGTAATGATTTATTTATATTCTGTGATTGCCAGGGATAACTGAGGCTTCCAAGAAAGGGACATTTTAAAAAGTTTTACTGTCCTTGGAGATTTAAGTGCTAGCTTTATACTTAGCTCATTCTTAAAGAATGTTCTAAGTATTGTTACTTCTCTTATAACAACACAGTAAATCTCTGTTGAGAAGTTCAAGAAAACTGTTTTCAGTTTGGCTGCTATTGTGACCCCCAAGAAAAAGTGTTTACAATAGGATAGCTTTAGATACATTTTCTGATTCAAGCTTTTCTCATGAAAGCATCTTATATGTCCAATATATCATAAGTAAACCAATTATCTTGAGAGTTGTTTTTTTTTTTTTTTGATCAAGACACATCACTAAATCATGACATTATTGACTCTTTAAATTATTTCCATCTTATTTTTCTAGCACATCTGTTAAGAGGATGCTGAAATTATGAATACAGGTGTCATAATTATTCTAAATCATCCAACAAGAGTTTCTGGTCTTATTCTTGTAAACTCTGTATTTGAGAACCAGTGAGTTAGTGATTGAGTCTTCCTTTGTCATATTGCCAAAAGGGAGAAAGGTACTCATGGATGGGATTCAGTTATGAAAAGCTTTTATCATTTATACAGTTTTACTTTAGTACATGAATATTTTAGAATAGTCACATGGAAGTCTGATTTTACAAAGCCTATTAAAAAAAATCTGAGGAAATTGCAAACTGTGCAACAATCATCCAAAAAAACTGTTTCAGTAAATCAAAAATTCACACCATTATTATAACACAGGACACCATTATTGTAAGACAGGGAACAAAGGTGTTTCTTACCTGTAAAACCCTTGTCACATTCACAAAGAAAACTGTTTGGAGTAATATTGCTGCAAATACCATTGGAACACGTATGTGGCTGGCACTGTCCAACTATTTCTGTACAATTTTTACCTATTTAAAAGGAATAATATGAACACTGAATTTTAGTAATTTTTTTTCCTGAAATGTCAAATTTAAATTAAACTAAAACTTTATATTTAAGTTGATGGATAGATAGGTATTTGTGCTAACGTTAGTCACTAGTTTTCACCAAAATTACTGAAGTTCTAAAGCAAGGCAGAAAGATATCTAGCTGCTGTAATATGAGCTACTGTGCTCGACCTCAACTGCCATATAGTTATAAATTCACATATAGTTTAAAATGCAGAAATGCTATTAGTACTGTAGTATTTGTTTCTTTTTGACACAAATATAGCTTACATTTTCTTCCAGCATTACATACAAGTGATGTTCTTATGTGGAGTCCAATTTGACTGAATTTTTCTTAATATGCAACTGTCCGGAAATTGCAATTCCAATTATAAGTTGTTTATGCTATTACAGCATATGGGTCTAAATACCATATAATTATGCTTGCCACCTGAATTGTTACTATGACATTATTCACACGTCAGCAACTTTTTAAATTTCTAATAGACTCCGTATTATGGGAGGCACTCTTTTCCTCCCTTACTCTTGTGTAGCCACGGGCCATAATATATGATGGTTTCAAGTCCTAGTTCTTATTGTTTACATACACATTGTTTACTGAACCAGCATTGCCAGTACAAAATTATGGCATTAGCCAACACTGCTGCATATAAGTTAACCACATATTTTAAGCATTGCTTGTTGATAACATTAAGCATGATGATTTCTTTTAACACGCTTGTGAATCCCTCCATTAATTTGGATTAAAATAGTACCAGACAATTTTTGATATTATTATTTTCAAAGCATTTTACACAGCCCCCTCTACATAAAAAGAAAACTTGCTGCATACCATCGTTTTCCACTAACTAAATTTTGAATTATTATAAAAATATTTTTCTCACAACATTGACTTATTCATACCTGCATAATCTTCTATTTGCAAATGCATTAGTAACTAAATTGTTATGCAGTTTGAAAAGCAATTAAAAATAAATTACAGCAAGCTTTATGCAACATAACCTTCATTTCTGTGTTCTATGAACCTCGCTTGTTCCTGACTCATAAGCTGTGTTTCATAGCATAGCATCACTATTGCGAGAGCACAGAAGTGCAGTCTGTCAAAGGAACATTGCTAGAATTCTGCTCCACAAGTACAGAAAGAGCTACAACAATCCTTTTTGTGATGTGAATGAATATTTCTGGTACTTTCTAAAGGATTACTGAACTCCATTGTTTTGAATGCAGGAACAATGTACCCATAAATTCCTTCATCCCCTTTTCTTCCTCCATGAAATGGAGACAATGGTTAGATAAGAACATATCTAATCATCCTGCTTTCTGTGGTAGTCTAATCCCAAACCCAGATTCAGTTTCTCCAATGGATTTTGGGTAAGTACTGTAATATTTCCTGGATAGAATTAGGTGATTTTTTTTCATTTGTGAAATATTTAATTTGGTGATAAGAGTATGTTTAGCAAAGTCCTTTTGAAAGGAACTTTACAGTGCAAAACAATCTGGAAGACAAGAGTAAGTATTTTGGTTTGCTCACTCTTTTAATTAAATGTTTGACTTTTCAATTAAAAGCAAATTTGGATTTTAAAAATTTCTCTAATGTAATTTAAAAGTCTTTAAACTGAAAAGAGAGGTTTTGTGGCAGGTTGAATGAAATATTCATTTCAACAAAATCTTTTTTTGTTTTTCAGCAGTTTGGTTAACTAACTATTTTTTGGGGAGCTTATTCCAAATGATTTATGCTTTTTGGTGTAAGAACTTAAACTGCTGAACAAACAAACAAACAAAAAATCCGTTACTTCTGTAAGTTCACAAGTACTTACCTATGTCTCATGCTTAAGTGGAAAAGAAGCACAATAAGAATTTATTCAGTTTCTCCCCACAATGCACACATGAATGTAGGCAAGTACAAACCATCTTCAAGTGACTGCACAGTCTCCTATAATTGACTAAATGTAAAAGAGGCTCAGTGCAGGTGTGGTAGCGGCAATGGACAATCAAATTATACAAAACCCTTGCTAATGATGCTCTCACTGTTATATTATGCATTAAGGAAAATACATTGTCTATGTAACATTTATTCCTAGAGGAGAAAAGGAATACCTGAAAATTGTGGAGGACACGTGCATTCATAAGAATCTCCAGAAAGTTCTGGCTTCTCAGTGCAGGAGGCATTGTTGTGGCAAGGTTTAGTGGAGCATATATCAAACTGCTGGCAGAATCTTCCAGAATACTGTGAGAAACAATGGCAATGATATGCTTTTTCCCAAACATAGCTTAGACATTTTCCATGCCCAGAGCACAGCAGTGTGTTTGGAGACTGTTGGCAAAACTGCTGCTTCACAGTTACGTTCAGACGAAGGCCCATGTTGCACAACAGTGGGCCGCTTTTATGAAGCTCTGCAAAGTAATGTGTTCCAACACCAAGCCAGTTAGGGTTAATTTGGTGCAGTCCTCTTATCTGGCAAACAAAAACCAACTGTTTGTGAAGAAAATCGGCTTTAGGGCAGTTAATAAATTCTTCCTTAGAGACATTTACCAAATTCATTCCATAGGACTGAAAGGATGGCTCAGAGGAGATGAAGAGACTATCACCTGACTGAAGCTGTAATGGGCATATCTGAGGGATACTGAGATTTTGTTCTTCCAAGAATTCCCCAGTAATACTTTTATTCATATTCCAGCATTCGGTGTAAAAGTCTGAGCAGATATTTTCCCTTGGTGTCCATTTTATTACAGTATGTTTTGGTTCCACTCGCCATTCAGCAGTCATTTGCCTCTCACATATTACCTGCCCATTTACAATGCATAGTTGAAGAAAGCACGCTAACATGTGAAGTGCTGATTTTGCAGTCATTGTTTCACCTGGCAAATGGGAGTTGTCTTTCACACCTGCTTCATTACTGAGGATAGCTTCAGAACATCTGTTCCTTAAGGTTCGTCTGCATTTTCCATGGCAGCCTAGGAATTCAGAGATAAATATTTCTGTTTTCACACCAAATACACTTGAATATCAAAGCCTTATTACAAAAATAGAAAATATACAACAGAGCAAGATCTACATCTAATTACACTGATATAAAACTGGAATAAGTCCAATTAACTGATCAGAACTACACCACTGTAACTAAAGTCAGATTTTTCCTGTTTCTATTCCTGCTAAAGATTTGTTTTTCATTTAGTATATTTCATTGTCCTTGTGTACAGAAAAAAGTGAGCTTAAATGCATACTTTCCATATTTCCTTCGTCAATTGACAAAAACTAATGATAACCAAGTTAAGATAGGACATCTGTGCCAAAACTAAGTAAACCCGAACATCTAAGTTCTAGTCATGAGCTTTAACCATAGATGTTTACCTGATAATGATTTATCATTAATTTATGAGAAAAGTAGATATTCTGAAGATGTACGCATGTGAATTATGGCTTCAATGAAGAAAACATACAAGCACATTCTCTACTCTCTTACATTCACATACACTCAGCAAAACAATTAAATCCTTGGTTTTCAAAGTATATATTTGAAAACCAAAGGTCCTTAATCGTATGCTTGATGTTGTTGATGTATCACGGTCAAAGCCAGCAGACTACAGAGTCTTTGAGGACTATTTAATTTCCAGAAACACCTTTTTTTGCCTTTCAATATATCTGGCAAATTTTATTGCATGGAGATGAGTGATTACAGAACAGAAAGAAAAACAAAATAAGATTATGAAACTTTTTCTTGAAGTCATACTGAAAATGACACAATATGATGTCTAATACCTTAGCAATTGTCAGTAGCTTTGACTTAGTAACAGTTAAATTTGCCTTAATTATGTTTTTTCTCCCTTTTAGTTCTATAATGCCTTTTTTTTCACAGTATATTCATCTTACATTTTAAGATAATGGCCTCTAAATTCACATTTACAAATGAGAAAATTATTGTAAAGAATAAACTGTATCTTACAAAGGAAGCCATTTAATAATAATAAACAATAGCATTTATATTTTGAAATTTGTTTACATTGGTTTTATTTGTACACAGCATGTGGAATGACATGTGGATATGTATATTTCTACACCTACATACACCTGGTCTATCTCTAAATTCTACATGGATTATGATACTGCTTTAGTTACATCATTTCATTAAATGTCCTCCTCTTCCCCCATGTACTTCAAAAATATTTTGGAGCATACTTTGGACTATGCTGAAAGATCAAAGTAGGACAGGAAAGATACTGTTTGTGGAAACCTTGAGCTGGAGAATATTAAAGGACTCAGCAAGCAGTTGAAAATATAGGATAATATCAAAGGGCTGTATTCAGTGTCTCCAATTGTCACCTAAATAGGGATGAAAATATCTAAAATTTAGCTATGTCCTGCTAGTAAATTGCTGTGTGTATGAACCTGTCCCAATGGCCTGAGTGACCAGCACTGTTTAAGCCTTTGAAGATAACAGGAAGTACTGACTAACTAGTAGTAATAATAGCAGACTTGAGTCTTAGAATATTAAACTCAAAAGGGGTAGAAATTATATTTTGATTCTCCTCCCAGAATAGGTTTTGTTTTCATCTAATTACTGAATCCCAATTCTGCCTTCAGACAGTTGAAGTACTCTAACCACCTAGCTCCACAGGCTGGCAAATATGCTAATTTCTGATTCCTTTCTCTGTTTTTATATTTCCACCCCTGGGAGCTAATTCCCCATAGGAAAAAAGAAAGACCATGGATCTGCAAGACAACTACTAGCCTTGTTGCAGAATACTCATAGTCTTTCTATTTTGAGACCATTCCATTATCTTCAGAATCTTACGATGTTCAATGATACCATTAGATAATGTGCTATCAAATGTGTAGTTTAGATCATTTAGCATTTTTTCTTTTAAGGTAGCAGTGTTGAATGTTTATATCCATTAGAGCTGCTACAGCATCTGTCACTAATATCAGGTGTAAAAGTCTATGCTCTCTATTACTGTATATTTAGAAATCCTACATTCAGGAACCTATCTTTACATACCTTTTTCATAATGAGATTTTTCTCAGGGGTTACTGAAATAGATGTTTATAAAATGTTACTTTTTCTTTTTCGACACATCAGAAAGAAAGCTATTGTATGTCTAATGCAGAAGAATTCTTGCCCACTTATGATATATTTTGCCCTTCATTCATGTAATTATGCATAGTTCTGGTATCATACAGAGGCTTCATTTTTATTGATAAAGAAAATGTGCTTCCTAACAATATTTGTATGGGATAAAACTTCTGAACTCTTTTAAAATATGCAATCCGTAGTATTATAACAGTTGACACTTTGCCTTCACAAAAATCATTATTAGTCTTCATGCAACTGAAAGATTATTATAGAAACTCTAGAATTAATAATGTTAAGTAAACACATACATCTTGTAAAGGCAGTGGAAAAAACAGGGGATTATGAAAAAGAATTATCAAGAAAGAACAAAGATTGCTTTTTTAACAATAAAATCAAGAGGAAAAAAAAGTAGTGAAGAGTATGAAAGTAAATAGCTATGTATGAAACAGAGTTACAATATTAACATACATGACTTGGAAAATCAGTCAAGAAACTAAATATCTGCAAAATACTGATGCCATGCCGTGAGACAAAATGATGTCATGAGATAAAATTTGAAGGTGCTGCTCCAGAGAGAGGATATAGTGGATACACACCATGGGCTACCTTGTAGTTTTACCTGCATGTGCATGGAGAGGACATGAGGAAGTGGATTGGAAAATCTACCTTGACCCTAGAGGCACAGGTACGTGAGTTGCAAGGAAAAACAACAGCTTAAGGGGATTCTTCCAGGAAAATTTCAGCTCCAGTTTCCAGTAAGCAGTTCCCCAGACAGAGAAGTAGATGTGCTGATTTTATTTCTGATCTTAATAAAGACACTTTTGATTCACATTCACAAGAATTGAGTAATGAATACTGTGACTAGGAATAGAGAAGCCCTTGCCTCCAGCCAGGTGGAGGAAAGGGACAACCAGGTTTACTGGACTATGAGGATTCAATTGTCTGGCACATCAGCCCTACAGGAGTATAAGACTTAGTGGACACTGGTGCGCAGTGCACCCCAATGCCATCAGGCTATATAGGGGCAGAATCCATCTGTATTGCTGGAGTTTCAGGGGGATCCCAAGAGCTAACTGTATTGGAGGCA
>WEKW01002308.1:31687-56359 GCA_013389905.1 Sula dactylatra | reverse complement strand
AGGGTGAGAATTTTTTAACTGAGCTGCATTTGCAACACAATAACCTCAAAATGCAGGTGGCACTGTCCTTGAAATTTTACCTGGTACTGTGGACTTACTGATACCTTCACATGCTGTTTATAAAAGCTTGAGATGAGTTACAAAAACTAAAAGAGAGAGCCATGCTTCACGCTTTCAGGTGTCCTGCTCTCTCAGACTGCGTAAGTCACTACCATATCTGTTCCAAGGGTATATTCATCGCTCATAAAAAAGCTGCAAAACTCCCAGAAGAAAAGGAACCCTCACAGAAAGGAAATGTGCTATATAACTATAGTGCAAACCAGCCATTGACTTTTACTCACTCTAACTGGGGGGAGAATTAACTGACAAAAAGAGGCCTAGTTCAAAAAATAATCTTCCAAAACATATAGTTTGATGAAAACCAGGATATTACTCTTACTGGCTTTATTCTCCTACCAATTTGATCTAATACATGCACAGAGTAGATAACTCTTAAATGTCTGAAATTATTAAAATAAGAGAAAAATAACACTAGCTATTTGCTCTGCACTGCCAGTAATTCTACCCCTCCCGCTCTCTGTGTGTATCTCCAACTGCTGCATACAGGAATATTCTTCACAAAAAATGAAGAAAATTGGCCAAATAACTGCTTCATCCCATCATTCACAAGTTAATCAAACCTGGTGGCAAAGACTAGGAAAAAATAAAAAAAAATATTATCCAAGCATTACTGTCAAAAGCAATTATAAGTCTATTATGAAACAAATTCTAGCCACGTATAATTTTTTCCCCTCACCAACATACTCGATGCTTTACTGCTGGGTAATAAGACAGTCACTGTCCTGAAGAGTTTATGCTCAGAGCTTTGAGAAATGCAGAAAAAGACCAGTAAATAGCATCATTTCATTGCTGACTTTAAAAAGTGCCGCAGTCAGAATTGTTAAAATCCAGTACATTGGAACACGCATGGACGATTCAGAAATCTCCTTTAGACCAGAAAAAAAAAGCCATTGAGCATAATTTTAATTTCCTAGGTTTTAGGAAGCAGAGGATCATTTCAATAGTCATGTGCTGGCAATTATATTTAACAAGCATGAGATCTGTTTTACAGATGTGTTTTACCTAGAAATTTTTCTAAGAATGCTTCCAACCATGTTCTTCCTCTGATTTTTAAATGAGGTTAAATAACCTGGAACTTTAAGACATTTCCAGGAACTATATATTTATGTAAGAAACCATTTTTAAGAGGTGTTATTTTTGTTCTAGTTTCTTTTCTAGTTTCTTTTAATTTCAGGCTCAAAATTATGTGTCCTAGACAAACAGCCTCTTCCCCCCCATGAAAAATTTACTTCAAATTTATGATGTTGATCTTAAACAGACAACCCAAAAATGCAACAACACAAATACAGAGAAGTGATCAAAACATGTATAGTGCTTTATCCACTTTGTTCATGACTTAAACTTTCCAAAGACTGCTACTCTCTACCAAGTTTTTTTGAAAGTCCAGCTTACGCCTTTTCTCTTTATTTACTTTTCAGCCTCTCTTGGTTAGCCAAAATACCATTACTGCTCCACTTGGGGCAAGACTCATTACCTGCTACAGGATCAAGGAAATGACAAAAGTAAATGGAAGCCCACAGTTTGATGTTCATTGCTCTGTATTTCTGAGAAATGGGACAACTATGGGCTCCACTAGAAGAATTATCCAGGAGTCATTTAATTCATAGAAAGGAACAGAAGTATTTTACAGAATGTTAGGATGTGTCTATACTGAAGAAGAGAGTGCACAATGAAAGATAGGAACTATTTGCAAGTCATACACATTACTTCAGAAGACCAAGGGCAGTATTTCAGTAAGTAAAATGTGGAGACGTTAACTAGAATGGTCTTAGTAATCATTGCTGAACATGAAGTGGGAGTTCAAGTACAACTCATGATTCTTATACTATGACCAAACGGGGACTGGAAGTAAAAAGAACATTATATTTTTACCTACAAAGGAGGACAGTATAAACAACAGCTCTCAGACATCCCCTTGAGCTCAGAGACATTTCAGGCCTAACGCTATTAACTTCTGTATCATCATTCAACATTACAAAACCAATGAATTAGGTGTCGCCAAAGTACAGGTTTTAAATATGGGAAAAGAGTAATTCAGAAGGAACAGGTAGCCTAAAACCACCTTTCAGAGTATCCCAAACTGCCAATTGCCCCCCAAGCATTGCTGAGCACTCAGTTAGCAGAGGAACTCGCTGGAAGCTAAAAAAGCTGAGGAAAAACCTATACCCAACACCGCTTTGCTGCCTTCAGCACCACCACATAAACAACTGAAATCAAGTTTACCTTTCTTGAAGCGTAGATGTCAAAAAATGGTTTGTTTCTAACACCGAATGGTTCCTGTGCTTTGTCAATAAGACCATTCTTCATCTTTTCATGTCGTGGAAATATAATCTCTTTCTCTATACATGCAAGTCGAACATTAAAATCACAGTCTCCAACAGGCTGTCCCTGCCAAGTTACAAAAATCAGTATTAAAACCAAACACTTACCAAATTATTTGAACAGTCTAAGCTTTACTTACACAATATTTAGAATCACACAGATAAGTAAAAATGTTATCAAATCACTACAGATTTTTGCCAAATGCTTGGTTTTCAAGCATTTGTCTCAAGCCTTAAGAGGTTTAATCAAATCAAAGTTGATAGAAAGATAAAAACCTGTAATACGTATTCAATGAGTTAAATACTTAAATAACTAAATACCTTTAAAGTTAAGAAAAAAATTTACATATTCCCTTTTTATAGCTTTGGGTATAGCGGCTACAAATTTTTCCACAAAGTTTTCCTCTGAAGTAATTCAGCTCATTTTGTTCATAATACATTTAACGACAACATAACAATGCAATTTACACAGTTAAGCAAACTCACTGCTTCAAATGTACTATATCGATGCCGTGAAAGAAGCATTAATTACGTAAATGTTCACTTTTCTGTCATAGAAAAAATACAGCTGCAGTTGGAATATGTGCCAATAAGCAGAGACTGCAAAAACCTGCAAGATATGTGATGCCTCAGTCGCAAAAAGGTAGTAAAAGCCCTCCTCTAACTCTCAGTACTGTACTCTGACCTTTCAAGATGTGAAATAAACCAACAGTTTTACATTGCTCTTTATACATTTGGTGCATTGCACCAGACCAGTATGAGCATTCAACATATGCATTTGTCAGATTAATGATTGCTCATAATGGAGATTATTACATTTTGGGTATTAGATAGTGAGGAGAACACACTGTGGATATCACTAAGAGAAAATAAGCAACTGGCAACTTATAAACTCTAAAGTAAGTTTCAATCAGATGTGCCACTTTCATAGCAATACAACACAAAACTCATGGATTTGCATTGTTACAAGCACGATACAGCACTGGAAGTTACTTACATGAGATCATCCCTCATTTTGCCACCCCATTCACACAAAAAAATAATTTTGAAAAACCATCCCTTTCATGGTCCACAGAGAGTAACCTCACAGAGCTCTGGCTTCAAAATTAGAATTTTTCAAAAGCTGAAAGCAACGACCACAGAAACTGGGAAGACATGGGACACTAATTATCAATGGCAGCAGTACAGACGAGCAGGAGAACCACCAACCAGATACTATCTGTACTTAACACAGCTAGAAGAGAAATGGAAAGAGGATCTAAAAGGAAAAAAGTCCCACTCTAATGTGCATCAAAGAGAATCAGAACTGGTCAACCTGAAAGAATGCTAAGGATATAAATGGCAAAATGACATCCTTATGAGGCGTACAAAGGTAAGAGATAGAACAAGTAGTATCTGAACAGATATCTCAATTAGGAGAAAAATGGAATGCCAATTTTAGACCAACATGATCTTAATCAAGTTCTTTCCAAACTCATCCTGGCTTTCACCAGAATCTTCTGCATTTCATGCTCCCAAAGAGGCATTAAGTCTCTCCCACATTCCTTTCCTAGCATTAAATCCTTACTAGATCTCTATCAAAAGTCCTCAACTGCTCATTGCAACAGCTTTAAGAACTATGCATTGTTCCCATACCACATGTAACTCACAACTACTTCCTTACAGGACTCAGGCTCAGCCTCTACCAAGATAGGCATCAGAGCCACCATCACCTGGGGGGAAGCACATTCTGCACAAAGCCAGCGACAACATGGGTGAAATGATCATTGGTCCATGCTTCTGAAGAAGAAGAAAGCCTATTTGGCTGTTAACTTTGCCTTCATTGATGCTTCCCTTTCATATATGGAGGTGTTATTAGTAAAGACTCATTCAAATGAACAGAAAATGAGAGTATAGGGAAATCCAAGAGGCGGGAGAGTGGCTCACTTTTTATTCATTCATTGCACAACACAGCTGCATGATCTACAGATTTTTAAGGGCCATACAAAAAAATTCTGGAGTATTGTTCTTTCTTTCTTCCTTCCCCCATGTAGAGCATACTTAAGAACTCATCTGTAACAGTGACTGAGCTCGTCTTGGTTTGTCTATGTAATTAAAACACAGAGAACACCTCTTAACCTCTGTAACAACTGACTGAAGAACTGATTGAAGAATTCTTTCCTGGGAAATGTGTATACACATTTTTTATTATTTCAAAGAACACCATAAACTGTTCTCTAGATAAGTTTCAGCATGATCTAGTGCACATGCTCTCTTCCCTACAGTAGCCTTTCCACTCAGCCACATTTTATGAGTAGGTCTGAAAGAGCAAATGAACTAATTAATGTTTCAAAGAGCTTCTTTACAATGATTCATTCAAAAATGCTTTTGCATAGTGACTTAAATTTATTTCAATCCCTTAGTAGTTAAATTAAAAGCTGGGACAATTTCATATGCACCTGAATGCATATGCATATGCAGCTGAATCACTTTCTTTTCCTTTAAATCATCCTTTCACGTCTCACATCTACTTGGAACTAATTATTTCCTGCCAATCATATATTTTTATTTCAAAGCTTGTTAAGCAGAAGGGTATATTACCTCTAGGTTCCATCACATAAAGGTCAGAGCTAGGCTGACATAAGATTATATGAGATGGGAAAATACAGATAATGCTGCCGAGCAACTTCTTCATCAGCCAAGTAAACTAAGTAGTTAAGGAAAATTTCATTCTCCCAAAATCACAGGACATTAGCAATAAGAAAATTAATGTAACACTGAATTTAAATCAAGGACATACTGAATAAAAGCAATATTGGAGGAGGAAGGCTTTTTCTTTATTATTAGATGCTTGCCATAATTACAAAAAAATGTTGCTAATATACAATGTTTTTATCCCAGACAGATCCAAACCTTCAAGTGGTAAAATCCCAGCTTTTAGCAAATAAGTAGGAGGGTAACGTAGGCTGCAGTAAATAATTCTCAGACGTTGCCAAAAACAGGAAGAGATTATTTAGTATATAAAACACGCATTTAAAAGTTGTCCAAAAACAAGACATTGATGAATGTATAATGTAAACCCAGGCAACAAATACTAGTATGTTTTTACGCAGTATAAATGTTTTATTAATTTAAGCATTCAGATGTTTGAGATTTTATTTCAGTATGTTTGAGATTGTATTTCAGTATGTAAGTTTTTACTTGTCTGAGAAGGATGAGGGTCACCACTGCCTAACAGCATAATTACTGGAGTGCATTACGTGATAATTCCTGTTCTAGACCTTTTTAACCTAAAATCAAGTTTGTTAGCGAAGGGTAAAACAAAATTAACAAGTAGCATGTGTTTCCTATCTATACTAGAAAGTTACACTTCCCCCTCATAGTAATTAAAATATATCCTTAAGCAAAATGTCGTTTAGACAAGCCTGGAAGAGAAGAGTCATCTGTTGAATCAACACCTCTTACTTGAGCAGCTGAATTCCCTTCACCTGTTGAAACTTTGTGCATTGCATTAAGAGGTCACAGCACGAAGTGGGCTTGCAATAGATGTGACACTTTAAAATATTGTTTTGATTTTAAACACAATCCTCCACACATCCTCAAAATAAAAAATGAAGTTTCTACTGAGCTTTGAAACTCACCCAGGACTAAACACTTCTAAATTTAAACTTATAATAGTTCAAATTAACTTCCCAACAGAACCCACGCACAATAAGTCACATGAGAACCTAGTGTACCACAAAAGAAATACATTTTTAAACATACTAAAAACCAGGGTCTGCAGCTCATTTAATAGCCATTGTCTTGAGAGGGTGGGGGAAGGCAATTTATTTGCTGAAAGGAGCTAAAAAAAAAAAAAAAAATCACAGTCCCAATAGCATTCTTCCAGATGGGTGCTGACAGACTGAATTTGGTCAAGCATTGGCAGTTCCCGTGCTGTAGGTCCTACCCTCCACTCGGTTCACAAAGACCTCTGTGTTGGAGTCAGAACCTCATGTCGATACGGCTACAAGGGCTGGTGAGTAGCTCAGATCCCAGGTCATTAAATACAGGAGGACAGGAGGAATCAGAGATGGGTGTAAGACGATAACGGGCTTTCTGCTGCACACCCTGCCTCAGTCCCCTCTCTCTCTCTACAAGAGGAAAGGTACCCCTGAGGAGGTACCATCACCCTCCAGGTTTCAGTCTCCCTTCCCCTGCCTCTAAGGTTGACCTTGTGGGTACAGCTCACTAATTTGGTGAGCCTTATATGGAAAATCCTTTATCTAGATGGTAGCAGTACAGATAAAATGGGGTATGTAGGTGCTAAATCCCATAAAAGTACTTTCTCTCAGAATTTTATATTTATTCGGCTTTTTCCCAATGTAGCTACCGTAAAAAGAAAAATAAAGCTTGGGCCTGCGTACACAGCTGATAACTAGCTTGGGCCAGGATAAACTGAGAATATTTATTCTCTTCCTCCATGAGATATGGTTCGAAGCCTATCTGCCAGCAAAACATGCTCTATTTGCTTCCCCAAAGCAGTAACTTAGACATGAATAATTCAGCACATACACACATACACGTTCCACGCACGTCTTCACTTATTGAGCCATAGTGGAACATATGTCACAACTGTCTTAGCTTTAATGACTTTGAGAGAAGAATAAAGAATAAGCTCAGGCTGATATTCTACCCTGTGTTTAACATTATTATTGACAATTCAAGGCACCCACAGCTGACATCTGCAATTCCAACGAAAGCCCATTATTAGTTCTCTCATCTTCTGAAGACCATGCAGTCTAATATTTTGCGTTTTGTATTAATGGTCTGGCACATATTTCTTCTGACCGTAGTTTTATAGATTCTGCTATTTTTTGATACACATAGCTTTATATAAAAAACAATCTGAAGGTGCTGTTTCATTCTCCAAATAAGATTACTATCTTCAATTACCTAAAAGGTTTTTCTCATTTCCGATCAAGTTTTCTTTTTAAAACAGGATTAAAAGTAAAGTATTAGAGAAATGAAAAATTTTGTAGAATTATGACAGGAGTCAGTTTTTCATTTCTAAAAGGCAAAAGGCAAGACAACCCTTATAATCTCAAAATAAATTTTAAAATTTGTTTTGCCTAACTTTTATCACTCAAATATTCAAAGCAGGTATGGTAAAGGCAAGGAATTTAGCAGTTTCAAAATGGCTTCTAAAATTTATCGTGGCATCAATGAGGTACAGCATGTGAAATATTGTTTCAATTGTAACAATTCAACCAACGTGCTGCAGGAACATAATTACTATTTATGTGTTGTCAGCTTATACAATGGAATATCACTTCGATTTACCACAGAACAAAAATGGTTTGGGGAACTAGACCTATTAAAAAGATTACTTAAGACATGTATTAAATTATTTGTATTTCCTTTTTTAAAAAAAACGACACTGAAAATAAATTCAAATATGTATGAATCAACAAAGGAAAGAAGTTTGTAGCCCATGCATAATCATCAAAGCCTAAAAGAACATACAAATATAGCTCCACACTTTTTTTTTTTATTAGCAAATGTAACTTGAACGAAACAACAGGATTGTCAAAATTGTGACTAAACAGATAAGATCAAAACAGAAAAGGTAGATTGTATGACACACATTGCTCACTTCCTCACTCTTCTCCTTGGTTTGCTCAAAACAGAATACAAATTCAAGACAAAAATAATAAACCTTGTAACTGCAAGCGGATGAGAAGCACACTTCACCAGTGTAAAGGTAACGCAAATAAGGCAGAATATTTACGATCAGTTGAAGTGACTGAATTATGATTCTCACCATTGATACTGTGCAATAAAGAGGCAGATTTATGGAAACCAGCATCTACCATGGATGAACACCTAAGCACTCTCTTTTGAAAACAAAGCTCCGGTTAGGCTCCAAAAGCTTAGTAGCTGCTATTTTGGGAGCACAGACAACTCAGTCCAATTCACTGTTTGATTGGATGTACAGTGGCTTCATTTAGGAACTTTATAATCCGTATAAATCCTTCTGAGCCTTCAAAAACAGAACTCAATAAGGGGATTTTACTGGTATGTAAATGATTAAAACCAAAAGGAATTATGTTCTGTCTAGACTGGCTGCCTCCCCTCAAGTAATCTGAGCAGTAGATGAACTTTCCATTTTTAATTACAGAAGTAAAAGTCATAATTCTAATAACTATAACTATAAAATAGATTTGCCATCATTGCCATTGGATATTTACACACAAAGAGATTGCACATGGTTCTTCCAGGGGAATATAAATTTAAATAATTTATTTTGCACTGAATTTAGGCTATCTGCAAAGTCAAATATCGAACATAGGGCTTTACTGCCTCTGTTTTTTCCAATTATTTTTCCTAGTGCTGCCGTTGCGTGTAGTATGGAGGCATCCTTACCTTAATTCAACAGATACTAGATGGCCCAGCCAATATTTTCTCTTTCTGCTTCTACTTTCCTCACACCCTCTTCCTTTCTACCAGCCATTCACAGTGACTCTTCATAAGCATAGCTATTGCTGGGTTTATACAGGGCTGTCTTTATGGCAAATTATCACTCCAGTGAATTAAAGAACCATGGGAAAATTTCTACATCTTAAAGACATTATTCAGGGCATTTCATACTTGAAAAGATTGTGGCACTGATTTTGTTAGAATATAAATCACTTCATAGTATTTAAAATAAGACTGCCTAGTGCAGTAAAGTCTCCTAAAAACTAGAAAAGAAAAAAAAAAGTAGTAACTATCAGCACTGTTTCACAAATACTGTCTTAGAAAAGGAATCCCCTACCTCTCCTAAACTATCATAGAACTAAAAATTAAGTATTTGCTTGTAATAGATGTTACACTCCTGTTTTACTCTTGTAAAAGATCTATAACTTCAGTACACGATCTGTGTGTACATGTGTGTGCATGGTTAGCTTATGAGTAAGAAATACTGATTAATTACTATTATTTCAAAAGAAAAGCGGTATTTTTCTTCATATTTCTTTTAAATAAGAGAAATAGTCTAAAAAGGATTAAAATATGGCCTTCATATTCCCTCCCAGACCATAACAGTCACTTAGGTTATTCAAACATATTAGCCATGGAAAAGAAAATATTAGAGAGGTCCTGCTTTCACCCTCATAAAACCTATCCTGAATTATACAGTTATTTTAGATTTGGTACATCCTTCTGATTAACTGATTTTTTTTTCTTTAGTTCTTTTCCCCTAGAAACAGGAAAATAATGGGAAGGCAAGAGACAGGGAGAAAGCTGAAAATATGAAATATTACCTCTAAATTAACTGTAGAAAAGGAAGAATTAAAACTAAGGGAAATAAGATATGACAACATTTGAACACACTCCCACTACTTCCATATGATATTCCCACAACTATGCTCTGTTTTGCCTATAGTTCTTCCTGTTTTGAAATATACTGGACAAAAAAAAGTTCTGTGTTAGACTTCATTCCCAGTGCTTAGGAAATGGGACATGATAATGCAACTGGAAAACCTGCCCCACTGTAAAGTTTTTAACACTTTCCACCTCAGTTGTGATTGCTGCCAGATTCCTGAGAGATCTGAATATTTGCCTGAAACAGAAGTTGGGTTTAAGTCCACTTGGCAGTTCCTACAGGATGACTGTTATAAACTGCAAGCTGAGGGAAGACAGTTTTTCTATTTAATCATATGTTACAGTTCCTAGCAGAACAAGAAAATAAATATTGCAAATAAAAAGTGAGGGGTTTTAAGGTTAAAAACGTGAGAGGCAGAAAACTGTTTAGTAAAGCTACTGAGAAGACACCTTCTAAGAACAAAAAAAATTGTGGACTATATTCTCTAAGTTGTATAAGGTTTGAAATATTTCAGAGTTATTTTCATTCACAATGCAACTTAAACTTTCAAGTCTCGCTTCGTATTTTTTGTAGCAAGTGTCATGGTTTGCTGAAAAAGTGTCACATCAGTGTAAGCAAGTAAGAGTAAAACCCAGAGAACCCGAACACGTGAAAAGTGTAAAGGATTTAATATTACGGCAACTTCTCAGCTGCTCTTGGAGAACTACTTATCTCCGTATCTCTCTCCCGGGAGCAACACTTTGTGCCTCCTCCCCTGACAATTATACTAGTGATAATCTGCCATTCGAAAAGGTTCTCATGAGACATGCTTCATGTTAAGTTATGGAAGGAAACACTTTGGGGAATAAAACAAGACATGACAAAATTTAATACACTCCCTTTGCTTTTATATAATATTACATTAAGCGTTCTTTATTTTGGCAAATGTGGAAAACAAACCACCTTCACTGTGATCCATAGTGCCCCCCGGGTTGGGAGAAGGAGGATCGAACTCAGAGATAGAAGGGAAAGGAAGAAATTGGACTTATTTTTCACACAATCTAACCAGCAAATAAAAGTCAACCTTCAAACTAATTAAGTTCTCCTAGCCCACCATTTGTTGACCTCCCTATTCTGTAATGCTACTTTATTCATATAGCCTAAAGAATACCAAAACATATTACCTGGCCAAGTTGTCCCTGCTCTCAGTAAACTGCATTATAAAAATGGGAGGAGGAAGAGAAGGCCGTGGCGCTACCAGCTGTGTAGCATCACAAATTCAAGCAAAGGATTTAGAAATAGCAGAGAGGCTCTGGAATTAAGGTGTCAGAGCAGTGCAGCTACAAGCAATCTTAATACATCTCTCCCAGCGTGACACCAGAAAGCAAAGCGAGACACAATTGAGTAGATGCTCTGTATTTCATTTACCTGACACCTCTGAGCCTTGATAGAATGAAGTGATACATACAGATTTTGAGAACATAACACACAGCAAGAGCACTGTTACAAACATTTGGATGCTTGTTAGGTACGTGTCCACAAGAAATAACAGAAAGGGTGCAAGAGTAAACACATGCACAGCATCCTCATTTTCCAGGGTACTATTAGTAACAAAAGCATTTTAAACCTGTATTTTGCGATGGTACCGTTTGAGAAATAACCTTAGAATTAAAAGAGCGGAAGGGTCATTGGCAGCCAGGTGCATTTGTAAACAGAAAAGATGCAATTAAATGCTTGCACCTCTGAATTGTGCCCTCAAAATTTTCACGGTACGTTTTCAAGATAAGGTTAATAGGCTAATAAATGAGAGGCAGCATGTACTGTGAGCTTTACATCACTTTAAAATGAGGTTTGTAACGGAAAAGTCAGACATGGTAATATTTTACAGGGATTTAAAACAAAAATTCTTCATGCATGAGTTCAATGAGCACATTGGCTGTGGGCAGGATCTATGGCCAGCATATTTGTTTACCATGACAAATTTTATCTAATAGCTATAGCATTGTTATGCATAATGACAACCAAAGAAATCTTGATCTTGACTTAATTTGATACACAGAGCATTAGGAAATTTAATCAAAATTCTATCTCCTTTCTAAACATTAAAATAAGTATTCTTTTTCAAGCATTCAGTCTCTTCTTACCATTGCAATCTGGTCTCATAAAAACTTGGCTAGAGTTTAAAAATTTAAAGGCCAGGGTTAGAAAGGAAAAGGAAAGTACTATTCATTTTCGGCATCTTTGCTAAGAATGCATTAATTAGATCCTACATTATGCCAGTGTTAGTTTTCATTACTTAACTAAGGAAAAAATAGTTGCTTAAGTTTAGTGTCTATACATCTATACATACCTATTGAATACGATCTAAGAAAAAGCCTCTCAAAACAAGGTTTCTCAGGAAAAGCTGTCTCAAAGATGACTGGAGAACGAAGACGTTCTTTTGTGGATTCTTTCTGATGAATAAGGATTTGGATTTACTTGTATTTACTTCTGGGACTGTTAATTATTGTCAGCTTCCTCTGTTACACTACAATTACCCACCAAATCTGAACTTTTTATTCACTGTTCAGGTGAAAGAGGTAATGCCATACAGTTAGAGTTATTATAATAATGAACTCAACTACACAAAGACACAAATCAGGAAGCTGAAAAGTAACAGGCATTGCAGGGATTTAGCTCTGTACTCAGTAAGACTAAACACCGTAAAAAATTAGCCTTTTATGTTCAGAGGAATATGAAAAATCCAGATTTCAGGTGTGCAGAGCACACACACCACCAGTGACAAACATGGACAAAAAACCCCCCTCAATTAAAATTTTAAAAGCCAAATAAATACATACATTTTTTAAGATATAATTTGTCATTTTTCAATGAGAAAGATTCTTCTTAGAAAAAAAGTTCCATTTAGGTTGTAAGAAAAGATAAAATGTGTTATAATTTATTTCTACTTCTAGAAACATTCCACATGCCAAACACAACTTGACAGGATCATGACATCTTTCCTATATTGGTGCCATCTTTTCCATAGACAAGCAGAAGTTGCATACTAGTTTTGATGCTTTTTGGATCTTCTTTTACTCTCTGTAACAGAATTCTTCTGTATGTTATGATATACTACTGGTTTTTATTCCACCTTATTTCCTCCCTTCTTTTCAATGTAAGGAGCCTTCTTGTTCTCTGACCTAAGTCCCTAAAGGCATATTAATGGCAGAATACCTGACATTTCACAAAACAGCACTTTCTGAACTTCAGAGAGGTGAGCCCCAAGTCTGTGGACTAGAAAACACTCTGGGTACAACTGCACTGGTGAACCAACACAGCAAAGGCCTCATCTCTGCCCCTGAAGCCACTGGCTGTTGACCATGTTCATGCTCTCACTCTCCAAAAGAGGATGACGGCATCTCAGAACACCTGCTAATAATGGTCCCTGAGCAATGTTAAACTTTAAATGAGTCCTGAGAATTGCTCAAGAGCACTGTAGCTAGCCAGGACCAAAACTATGCCAGGAACCATTTTAACTACTTAAAAAGAAGATAAAGTTTCAGAAGCAGGACCCCACTCCTTGTCCAGTTTTATTTCTTAGAACAGGTGTATGCAGCCTCTCAGGACGGGCTTTGAGAGATGATTTTATGTACTCTGAGTTGCTCTTCATAGAAAGAGCCAAGTGAAGCAGAAAAGAAAAAGTCGGGATTGCTCTGGCCTTCCTCAAAGAGTTGAGGTCAAAAGGTGGTCTTATTTCACTAGCATATAGCTTCCTTCCTATGAATTTGATTTGAGCATGAGATGAAAGCAGTGACAGAGCAATGTCATATTTTAAGTAGCTATTAACAAATAGCCAACATCATGATTCAGACTAAAGAAGATGACAACAAAAAAATCTTTTTTAATCTCCTGAAGAATCATTTGGTTTTCCTGACACAGGCATCTCTTGTAACACAATGGGTTGCGTTACCACAAGCTTCTAGAAACTAGATGTCACAGAAACAGTGATTAAAAAGAAATGAAGTCAAAGGGTTCCATCAGAATCCCTGAAGACTGACTTTTGCAGCAGCTATAGGTGATAAGCATCAGAATTCAATACAAAATTTATCACAGCAGGAGACAGCCAAGATAGATTATATCCATGTTTTCTCCAAGAACTCCAGTACAGGTCTCTCCCAATCACTGAAACCCAATTTTTATTTTTCCTTCTTCCTAAGACTTTTCCTGTGTAGATATCTAGAGCCAAATACACAGTACATATTTCAATGAGTCTATTTTCTTGGTTTCCTTCAGTTACTTCTAGAAGGCTGCTGTAGTTTATTCCTGATATACCACAGCAAAATCAAAAAGTTAAGTAACAATAAGCCTCACTGATAACCATGTGATTAAAATTTGTAAAAGGTAGGTTTTTGTCCACTCACTTTCTCTCATTTTTCTCCCTTATTATTCTCTTGCATATGTTTCTATAGCCTCTACTCACTGTTAAGGGTCTGTTACTGCTCCCTCCTGACGATCACATCATCCTTGTTCAAGGTGACTTCCTTTCCTCCCCTGGGTCACACTCACATGAAATCCTGACTAAGTCTGAAGAAAGATCTCATGACGTACCGAGATACTCAGCTCTGTGATTCCATGACGTTCTCCCAAAATCATAGTATTGTACATAAAATGAAAACCCTTGCTTTTAATCCCAGCTGATCTGTTATGAGCAGACTGCTACTTCTCTTAAATCTCAAATGGACATTTGTCTCTTAAGCACTTAACTTTTCAAATGCCAGAGCCACACAGGACAAAATGAATACAACTACTTATACTTTGGGATCTTTGGTTTTTAGGCTGAAACTTTAAACATACAGTTTTAAGAATAAACCTACCCTCTTACCATTTCTGCTCATAAAAGTCAACAGTGGTCATGGTATTTAACTTACACACAGAGAAGCCAGGCTAAGCTCTTTGGGCTTCATTTAGGTATCAGTCTTCAGTCCTACATGTCCCCTTGTTAAGTCAGAGAACTATGGCATAGAACAGAGATAAGGTTGCCCTGTCCCAGCTGCCACGCTTCCAAACACTAATTTTAACACTATTTAGGTGCCTGTGCCTAAAAACATGATAATGAATAACTAATATAAAACAAGAATAAAGTGCACAGCAATTCTGAAGCACAACAATAATGCTGGCCAAATATACTGAGAATAGTTCAAAGTGATATCACAGTAAATGACATTTGGAAATTTTAAATTATATGGTATTATTTTGCTGTCATGTAAAATTTAATTCCATGATTTTTCTGTATACATGTTAATAGCTTTCACTGTACTATTTACAGTCATCCTGAGGGGTGCAAGTTGACATAAATCTTACTATAAACACATGGTACATTCTGAAAAACTATATATTACCTTATTTTAGTACTAACTTCTGTATTTTTGTGTTAGTGCTGGTCATCCTAACACACAAACTCTCAGCAGTATTAATAGTGCACATAAGTCTTTGGGACTTAACGTGGAATTTGTGAATACAGTATTTCAGCAAGAATCTTCTGACAAAGCCAGAAAGTTTTGTAATGCTGAGCTAGCGTGGGCTGTGTGCAAGTAAAATAGTCTGAGTATTTGAGACTAAGGTCAGCTGAAAATATCTCTAGTTCGCTAGACCTGACTTAAACATGAGGTTCGCCTGAACAAAGGTGCTCATTAATGGGGTTTGTATTCACATCTCCCCAGCTGCAATGTCGCATCTCTAACAGCAGAGTATGCTGAGTCACTGTGTAGGATGAGATGGGGGACATGCTGGAAATCTTGTAACTCACATGATGGTCAGTGAGTACCATAGCTCCACCATTCACCTTCAGAAGACACAGCTGTTTTCAAGATCAAAAGGAGCAATGTCGAATTCCAGAGCACCTCATATAGCTCTTTGTCAGGTTGGTTTGGGTTTGGGTTTGGTTGGGTTGTTTTTGAAGGAGAGAGTGTTTGTTTTGGGGGGGAGGGTGTTTTCTTTTTAAACAGGACTGATGCTTTGTGTAATTATTTGACCTGAAGCTCTGCTCAGAAAATTTACACAAATCTAACTTACAAAGGAACTTATCCTTTCTTGCCAATTACAGGTTTTCAATACATTTACCTCTCTTGGTGATAAAATTCTGTTGATCATTTCTTGCCAAGCCAAACATCCTCGGGTGCCCAGTTTTGTAATTAAGCTTCTAAAATTAACCTAAAAACTCTGTGCTTTTTAATCTTTGTAGTAGGACCATTGCTAATGGCTTCTTGCAGCTGAAGCCCTGCTTGTACTCATACTGATAACATCTTAATTTGCCCTTGACATTAAAATAGTATTATTCTCTCTCATTCCCAGTGCATTTAAAAAACAAACAAATAAACAAAATCAAACAAGCTTTAAAGCATTTACAGCCCTGCTCAAAAGCAGAAATGAGAATCCAAGAGTGGTTTTATAAGATCCTATTTTTCAGAAGTCTACAAGGAATTTCTGCTTACTGAGAAGTCTCACTCATAGGTGAGATCTAGGAAACTAACACCCACTTTTCAGAAAAGGTTAAAAAAAAAGATCATCAAGATGCAGAATTAAAATGAGTTAACAAAAAGCTTCTATTCCTAAACTAACATGTATTCCCCGGAAACTATTACTTTTAAAAGCAGTTGTCCTAAGTCACAGTATGACTACACTTCCAAGAATACCAAAGTCATTTCTGGTGATGACTACCATGCTTACATTTGCAACTCTCACGCTGAGTGGCCTACTCAACCTGAGTGGTATCTTACTCAAATCTCGAAGAGTCAATGGTAGTTTGGGAACTCTGAAATGCACTATGGTTTAGTAACACTGTTTGCCCTGTTAGGAGCACTGAATCACAGAATGGTAGGGGTTGGAAGGGGCCTCTGGAGATCATCTCGTCCAACACCCCTGCTTGAGCAGGTACACCTACAGCAGGATGCACAGGACCACATCCAGGTGGGTTTTGAATGTCTCCAGGGAAGGAGACTCCACAACCTCTCTGGGCAGCCTGTTCCACTGCTCTGGCACCCTCACAGGAAAGAAGTTTTTCCTCATATTCACGTGGAACTTCCTGTGTTCCAACTTATGCCCATCGCCCCTTGTCCTGTCATTGGGCACCACTGAAAAGAGTCCGGTCCCATCATCCTGACACCCACCCTTTAGATATTTATCAGCATTGATAAGATCCCCCCGCAGTCTTCTCTTCTCCAGGCTGAACAAACCCAGGTCTCTCAGCCTTTCCTCATAAGAGAGATGCTCCAGTCCCCTGATCATCTTGGTAGCTCTCCACTGGACTCTCTCCAGTAGTTCCCTGTCTGTCTTGACCTGGGGAGCCCAGAACTGAACACAGTGCTCCAGATGTGGCCTCACAAGGGCAGAGTAGAGGGGAAGAAACAATAATTTTGTTTTTCCAGAATTACTAACAGATACTAGAGTGTTTTTCCATGGGCTGTTTAGTCACAGATCCAGTGACTAAATTTAACACATTGTAGTTTAACTATGGTAGGCAGCTAAGCCCCACACAGCCGCTCGCTCCTCTTATGGGATGATGGGGAGAGAATCAAAAGGGTAAAAGTGGGAAAACTCATGGTTTGAAATAAAGACAGTTTAATAGGTAAAGCAAAAGCCGTGTGCGCAAGCAAAGCAAAACAAGGAATTCATTTACTACTTCCCATCAGCAGAGACGTGTTTAAGCCATTTCCAGGAAAGTAGGGCTCCATCACACGTAATGGTTACTTCGGAAGACAAACATCATCACTCCAAATGTCCTCCCTTCCTCCTTCTTCCTCCAGCTTTTATTGCTGAGCACGACATCATACGGTATGGAATATTCCTTTCATCAGCTGGGGTCAGCTGTCCCACCTGTCCCCTCTCCCAGCTTCTTGTGCACCCCCAGCCTACTCACTGAAGGGGCAGTGTGAGAAGCAGAAAAGGTCCTGATGCTGTTGAAGCACTGTTCAGAATAGCTAAAACATCCCTGTGTTATCAGCACTGTTTTCAGCAGAAATCCAAAACATAGTACCATATGAGCTAATATGAAGAAAATTAACTCTACCTAACCAAAACTAGTACACACTTCTTCTTTTCACAAAACTATTTTAATTATTGTTTTAAAAAGATATATATGGTTAAATTGATCCTTCCTGAAAGACATTTTCTCTTCCTTAGACAGAGAAATCACTAGAAAATTTATTTCATAATAAGGACTTACAAGTGGAACATATTGTCAAGGTTAGTTCTTCAAATAAGCTTCAGTAGGAGACCCTGCCATAAGACCCCTGACTAACTTCAAATTCCACATGTATCACGACTTTTGGGGGGAAAAATACGATAAACAAATAAATAAATAAACAAATAAATAATCTATAAAAAAATAACATACAGGAGCCTTTTGGTGATGTTCAAACCTTTACCATATTTGAAAGCCACTTTAAATAAAAATGTTTCTCATTTCCTGTACTGTTTAACAGCTCTTTCTTGTGACCACAAAGACTTTATTCCCAGCTGTCAACAAAGGCTTCCCCTTTTCCTCAACTTCCACAATGTATTTCTTTATTACATATTTGCCCTACAGTCAGTGTAGACAGGAGACCCTGCTGCTGAGGACTTAACAGAGTACCAGTTGCCTGGTTATAAAGAGAAATTTGAGGAAGAGGTGATGGAGCATATTAACAAGGATCACTGTGATGCTCTGGTAACAAATACATCACTTACAGGGTAACTTCTCCATCCCCTCCCAATTTCACTGCCTAAATAGTTCAAACATGCTCTAGAAATGGGAAATTTTCCAACAGTGTTTAGCAGACTTTCAAACCACCATCTTTTCTTGAGCAGGTGGAAATAAATCAACATCTATTACAAGGCTGCTTTCAATCTTAATTCTGAGGCATTGCTTGTTATTGAGTTAAAAAATACCCAAAGACTTTTGCTGTTTAAATTTACTCTGAAGCTCTTACTTACACAAATAAGATTAAAATAGAAATGAGAATCAATAACTAATGATAAAAGCAATAAAACTGAAAGTACTTACATTGAACTTAATAATGTCATATATCAAGTACCGAGGGACAACCTGTCCATTAACCTTGTCGATGATCATTTCCTTAAAAGAAAAGAGATGACATTTACATTTATTTCATGAATATAGAAGAATGTCAACACATTTACACTTAGTGCACGTACCTGTAAGTGTGATGCAATCAAACACTGGCCACATCTTTATTATCAGAAAGATTTCACAATAGGTCAAGCTTATAAAAATAATATTATGATCTTAAATGTCTCTCATGAAGCATTCAATAAGAAGCCAGTAAGCTGTACTAAGGCTCCACATTCTTATCTGCAACATTGATACATTAGTTCTCCCACAGCTTTCAAAATCACTGTATTTCTTCAGTGAATAATGAGATTTTAAAAACCTCAGTAAGAACTGTGATCCTAAGTCAACCAAGCACTTTTGGAAACCTCGCCTACAATAAGAAGGACAACAGCAAGGAAGTAAAGAACAAGCACTAACATCCATTTTCTATGCTCAGGTTGGATCTTTTCAATTTAACAGTGTCCAAGGCAGCAGTGACAACTGCTGTTTGCTTGAATGTTGCATTGTGACTAAACAGTAGGGTTCCTTCAAATGGAAATATCACAGGTACTATTTGTATCACATGAAATTAGTTAACATTCAATATATACTGGTAAACCATCTTGAAAATGTGTCAGCTAGAAGAAAGACTATTAATGATCAACACCCAAACACAAAAAAGTTTCCTGAACTTAGTGGTACATACAAAAATACATACATCTTACATGCTGGTGCTTACATCTGTAACTCAGGCTTCCTATGATATGAATCAGACATTGTTTATTACTTTGGTAAACTAATAAAAAATATTTAGTTTCATAGAAATTAGTCATGACTCAAAATGGTAACAATCAGCAAATTGGCAGATCTTCTTCAGAGACAACTTTGAAATATTCACTTCTCTAAATGCAATCTATCTTTTCCCTGCCTCCCTCCCCCCACCCAATTCTTGGCTAATAAGTTAGTTGTATCACCTAAGGATTTTTTGCTGCCAATATCAAGTTAAAATTCCAAATTCACACATACGAGAGAAAACAACTGGGAAAGATGAAACTATCTCACTATAACATGATTAAAACAAAATTGTGAGCTCAAGAATTATTCCAAAAGAGAACCTTACATCAACTCTAATTAATTTTATAGAATCATAGAATGTCCTAAGTTGGAAGGGACCCACAAGGATCATCGAGTCCAACTCTCTTCCCTGCACAGGACAACCCCAAAATTCATACCATGTCTCTGAGGGCGTTGTCCAAGTGCTTCTTGAGTATCGCCAGGCTTGGTGCCGGGACTGCCTCCCTGGGGAGCCTGTTCCAGTGCTCCACCACCCTCTGGGTGAAGAACCTTCTCCTAATATCCAGCCTAAACCTCCCCTGGCACATCTTCCTGCCATTCCCTCAGGTCCTATCAGTGGTCACCAGGGAGAACAGATACACGCCTGCCCCTCCTCCTCCTCCTCCCCTTGTGAGGAAGCTGTAGACCACAGTTTGTGTTAGTTTAGTTTAGTTTGTTTCTTGCTAAGTCAGTAGCGTTTTGATGTTTTACAACCATTTAACTGCTTTTAGAATCAGTAATTTCTACAAAGTAAACCCATACATGAGCCTCAATGTAAGACTGATTTTCAGTCTGAAAACATACCAAGCTTCTTGAATTTTACTTAGTGTTTAATTGCATTTGACTTTGAAAAATAAGCCAGCAGTTGTAAAAACATAGATTTGTTTTAAGGCAAACACAAAGCTTGAAGCATTTAAAACTAAACTACACATGAGCCTGTTTTTCCCAAAAAACGTTGGGAACTATAAGTTGTCTACTTAATATTTTGGCATCTCATCTTCTGTGAACACAATACTGAGAGGGAGATTGGGCTTTCACAGTCAAATGTAGCAATCACAGGTGTTGTTAGTGACTACCTGAAGTGACCTTGCACATCCTTCCAGGTCATTAAAAAAAAAAAAAAACAAACAAAAAAAAAAAAAGAGTGAAAAATATTCCTTTGTAACATTACAATATCTTATTGTTCTTAACTCTAAAAATCATTTAGTCACAGGTACTGTCAAATAACATTTGCAAAAGTCTACATAGAAGTCATGTAACAAAATGCCATTCTGTTACTTTCCAATATTTAGGTAAGACACCAGTGAGCTATCAAAGGAACAGCAGATGGAACACTGCAATGCCTTCTTTGACAATAAATTTTGTAACTAACTGCAAGAACAGATGGAGTAGGTACACCCTAAGAGAGAAAGAAGGCATGATATTCAAACTTGGAACAGTGTGTAAAGATATAATGCAGGAAAAAAAGAAAGAGGGAAAAAACCCACCAGGAATTCCTGATAGTAATCAGGTGAAATGAATAACAAAGTAAAACTGAAACAAAAGAATGCTATTCTTTAAAGTTTCAATCGCATAAGCAGGTGAAACAATTTCTAAGTTACATTTAACTGAACATATATTTAAGGTTCAAGGACTCATTTCCTCAGCATGCATATTCAGAGCCTCAGCTTTGATGCAAAGCTAGTATTTGTATGCAAAAACCTGAAAACATTTCAATGTCTGGTATTAGAAGATTTTATGCCTGATTTTCAAAATCTGACTCTCTGGATTTAAGAAGAATTATACAATACAGCCAAGAGGAGCAAGAATGATTTTTAATCTTTCTCTGGAATGTTCAGTTTTAACACAAAATTTATTTTAAAAATAAAAGTTTTCTCTACTTCAGACTTGTATAAAGCTTTTTGACTATTACTGGTCAAATTAACCTCTTGCCTCACATCTGCACTTCTCTTCTTCCTCCCCTGCCTCTTGTTCTCTTTTCACATCCTTACTGAAATCCCAGCTACCAGAGCAAATAAACAATAGCACAATATGCCTTAGAAGTAAAGATGACAAATTCCTGCAGTACTCATCTCCATCATGACAATAACATTCACTGCTCCATTAGTTACGCCAATGCAACTGTCATAAGGCAAAAGCTGTAAAGTCATCATAAGAACGATTCAGATTAGAAATACTCTAACACATCATTATTTAACAGTCTGATTTCAGAATCTTCCTTGAAATTACGAGAATTGAAAAATACCTCAGGGAACAGACCTCAGAGGCAAGTTCAGAGAATATAGTATTTGAGAAACTGATCACATTCAAACTCTCTCATTCTGATCTGAATAATAACCTGACAGTATAAGGCTATACTTAACTCAATTTTTAGATAACTAGAAACTTAAACACAAAACCACTCACGTGACACGATAACTGAACACAAAAGTATCCATAAGACACATCTGCATCCATGCATTTCCTTCTATAGACCCCATGCAGATTTAAAGCCACTATTGTGTGTTTTAAAGTTACCACTGCTAGTAAGTATGATCTTTACCACTTGTCCATTAGCTGCTAGTTTAGGTATTAGCTTAATCTGCGAGCTTGCAGAACAAGGTCCAATAGCCAGTTTCTTCGATGCCATCTGGCAAAACTGTGCTGGTGTTAATCTCCTTTTCTTACTCTTCTGGTACTGCAGAGGATAGTCTTACAGCATATTAGAAACAGCAACTGTGCTAAGAGCCTTTAGCTGGACAAGTACCAAAAGAACAATGCTGAACTGACAGCTCATGGACTTTTTCTCTTTTCCTTGAATCACATTATCTAGCAAGCAACTTGGACTTAAAATAATCCAAAATTTAATCACAAAGCAAAGGATCTCATTTTACCAGCCACTTGCAGAATGTATTTTCTGTTGACACAGAGTATGGAATCAGATCTAATCACACATCTGTTTATTGTTCCTTCTCCTCCTGTGCCTTGCCTTTCCTTTGTTTACCTGTAACACAATTCCAACCACTGCTGTATTTCAGGAATGAAAAGAGCTTTTTTAAAAATCTATTTTGCACAAAGTACCAGCCTGTGCAAACTCAAAAAGTTTTAAGTTATGCCATTTCTGAGAGACCTTACAAATAAGCAAGGTCTGTACTGATAGNTCTATGCATTCCCTCAGATAGCAGTATGGATGCAAAACACTTGGCTTCTAAAGGAATACTTCATATTATACTAGTCACCTGTAGGTAATATTCAAGTTAGCTTTAATGAGCTTTGCAGAAAACTTTCTTCCATGCCGGAAGAACAATCACAACTGAAGAGCTGGAGATGAGCAAGGAGTGTTGCAAGACATCTCTCATCACCCAAGATGTAACTGATCATAGCAAGAACTGTTTGCAAGTAATTTCAGCCTGAAGTGAACCACAAATGCATTCGAAATTCTCAAAGACAACCACATGAAAGNCAGAGTATGGAATCAGATCTAATCACACATCTGTTTATTGTTCCTTCTCCTCCTGTGCCTTGCCTTTCCTTTGTTTACCTGTAACACAATTCCAACCACTGCTGTATTTCAGGAATGAAAAGAGCTTTTTTAAAAATCTATTTTGCACAAAGTACCAGCCTGTGCAAACTCAAAAAGTTTTAAGTTATGCCATTTCTGAGAGACCTTACAAATAAGCAAGGTCTGTACTGATAGAAAAACATAAATCAATCTCAATCTCGCTCTCTATTTCTGGAGTCCTTGGCCCTCCTAAGTTTAAGTGTGAACAATATTTTATAAATAAATAAAATATATACAAAATTGTATTAAAATTGTAAGAAGTACTTCAAGCCTAAGAATGCCTCTGCATTTTCTATTCAACTGTTCCAAAGCTAAGCAGAATGCCAGGAAAGTTCCTGAAAATAACTAATTAGTTTTCTTGCATGACAGCCAAAACACTTGAACAAAAATCTATGCATTCCCTCAGATAGCAGTATGGATGCAAAACACTTGGCTTCTAAAGGAATACTTCATATTATACTAGTCACCTGTAGGTAATATTCAAGTTAGCTTTAATGAGCTTTGCAGAAAACTTTCTTCCATGCCGGAAGAACAATCACAACTGAAGAGCTGGAGATGAGCAAGGAGTGTTGCAAGACATCTCTCATCACCCAAGATGTAACTGATCATAGCAAGAACTGTTTGCAAGTAATTTCAGCCTGAAGTGAACCACAAATGCATTCGAAATTCTCAAAGACAACCACATGAAAGGCTTATACCAGAAGCCTTAAAGCAAGTTAATAGATCACTGAATTCATGGAAATTAACTTTATGGAAGTTTTATATACACTGTCATTCTAAATAAAGTTAGGGGAAATTACCTAATATTTCATATTCTTAACATCAGTAGTTGTTTTGCTGCTTGGCACTGATACCTCTGTTTTGTCCTTCACTGTTTCTCATACTTTTTAAGATTACTGTAAAGCAATGTCAGTTGGGCCACTTCATTCTATACTTTCATTCTCTGAAAGAGAGAAAGCTGCTTCAAGGGCAGTAAGTATGAACTACTTCAACCTGTAATTAAAGAATTAACTTCAACAGCCCTTCAAGCACTAATTAGCAAAATATGTTAACACAAAAAAGGCAAATTTTTCTTCCCATGGATTAAAAAAAAGAAATAAATCTCACATATATCCACAATAAAGGAACAGTCATGGAAATTATCATTTGGCACCAACATTAAACAAATATTCAATTATGAAGTTAAGCTGTTCTGATGCCTCAAATAATATGCAAATTTTTTTCTCAAACCTGTTGAAAGGAATTTCAATTGAAAAGAAAAATACTCCATCAAGAGTTTTGGTTTGAGTTTTTTTTTTTTTAACTGACCATACTTAAATAAATTTAGAAATCTGTACTATGAGAAGTATTTATCCATTGAAAGGTTTTAGTTTTATCTCAAGTACTTCAGTCAACCAATACCTGTTCATTTAATGTCATTTTGCTTTCCACTCCATGAAAAAGCCAGGGCGGGGAGGAAATCACAGCAAGACTAATTTTATGC
>WEKW01002308.1:18646-29506 GCA_013389905.1 Sula dactylatra | reverse complement strand
ATGCTGTAAGAAGTACATGAGGTTAATTCAGTTAGATTCAGCTAAAAGATCTTTTACTCCAGTTTTTGCTTTATTAAGCGGACCAGAACTTTGCCTGGTATAAATCTGCAGAGTTTCATTCAAAAGAAACACATTTCCTCCCTACCACTGGTTATCTAACACTGCAGTATTGCAAAGTCCCAGCAAACTANCATTAAAACAGTGACAAATTTAGCCAAGGTACATTCCCCCCACATTACATGCAAAGAAAACCCCAAAGCTTACTACACTATCACCGTAACTTAGGAGCTTGGTTCAGCTGCAGACATCTGCATTTTCTAAAAATTTCTTTATATTATGACTGTACTTCAGAGCCCCAGTCATTAATTCAGACCTCTGAGCTAATCCCACAGAAGGCTGCTCTGTAGAAGTAACATTCTGTATACAAGGAAAAAGAGTGAGCAAGCAGAAAGAAAAAAAAAGTGGGAAAAAAAGATAAAAACCACAAGAGACACTAAACAGCATGACAGCTGTAACACACCTGAGTTACCTTTCTAAAGTTTTCTTTGATCTTTGCAAAAAGAATACTAAAGTAGAGTTTCAGGAAGAAAAACAAGGCAGCTGCATAGACAAAGGTCTTTTCAAACTTGTGCAGCAGCCTAGGAGAGCACACCTACTGACTGCAGAAAATAAACTGAAGAAATTTCAGCGGAAACTAGTATCAACGGCCAGCTGCAACAAGTCAACATCTTGACTAGCAGCTTGAATCTGGTACGGTAAATGAAGATGGAAACTCTTATGGGGCTCAGAAGGTCAGCAAAGCAAAAAAAGACCAGAAAACCGCCTGTTTGGAACCAACAAGATGTGATTGCACTTAGTAAGACCAATGAAAAGAACAATATAGTTATCAAGATGTGATCAAATGATCAGACAGGAAACACTGTGGCTTAACAGCACTGCAAAAAATAAGCATCTGAGAGACAAAGCTGACATGAAGACTCAAAAGGAAGTCCAAGTTTGATGTCTCAGTCAAACCTGAGTTTTACTAATTACCACCTGAGCTGCTGTATTTGAACTTATGCCTGATCATGCCATAACTAACTGTTTTGGTGGTCTACACCAAAACTGAGAGCATGACCCTAAGCTGAGCATTCTTTCACTGATCCTTTCATTTCACATTGCACACAGATGTGCTAAAAGCACAAATGTTGTTACAGAAGTTCTACTGAGAAAAGTCAAAATTACAGGCACCCAAGAAGAGAAGAAAATAGGAGCACTACCAACTGTCAAGACAGTTCAGTGGTTCTAAATGTTCACATTTAACATTCTTGAATAGCTTCTGATATAAATAGGGACGGGACACAAACCTTCCCAGAGCAATAATCTGTTTGGATTGCAGCACTTTCTTTGACAGCACAGAACAGGGAAACACTTGATTAAAAAGTAAAAGATGATAGGAGTTTCACCATCCACACCAGAATATTTTGAAACAAAGCAAGCATATTTTGAAGACTCATTCAGAAAATAACATTTCATAATTGTAAAAATTTTCAAATATATGGGGGGGGGGGGGGGGGAAGGGAGGGGCAGGGAAGCATTTCTCATAATTCATCCATTTCATCCATTACACAGGACATGACTGTGTAGACCATTCTGTGGAACATTTTGGATTTGACATCCTTGAAAAGGCCTGGTTATGAGGAAATAACGAGCTATCAGTACTCTTTTCTAAAATTCACCATTGCTTTTCAAGTAATACCCACAGGATCTCTGCTGTCAAAACAAAGCAGCAAGCATCCCCCAGAAACGCTGCAGGCAAATGGTCTACTCGGGCAGCTGTCCTGTTGTCTGCACAGGTCCTGCCTCTAGAAATCAGTAGATCTAACTACAGGAATACAGTACCACCCATGCAGCTTAAATAAATACTTTATTTCTATATTATGACTGCAACCATAATTCACTACAGATCAGTTCAATTTCCGTTTCTCCATACACAAGATGAGTACTTCAAGACATTACATATCAGTTGGAAAAAAGAAACAAACAAACAAAAAGCACACAAACAAACAACAAAAAACCCACCCACAAAAACCCCATGAGCAGAAAAACCTAAAGTCGGGGGCGGGAGTAGATTAAATCAATGCAATATTAGGAGAGCTGAAAGCTGCGCATGAAATGCTTTATGAAAAAAATAATTCAATATACATTCAACTAGATAACTTGGCACCAGTTCTTCAGAAGCAAGAATAATCTACAGACAACATTCATTTTTCAAACCATGTAAATTTATTCAAAACTAAAACTAATTATAAAGAGCATGTTGTATTTTTCTCAAAAATTGAAGAATCCATGGGGAGGGAAGAAGAGGCGTGGACGTAACAGAAAAAAGAAAATATGTGCACTACTTTACTTTTTAATTTAATTTTAATTTAATTTTTAAAATAAGCTTAATTGGACATCTCTGCACTCCCATATTCATTGCTGTTTTAAGTACATGCTTTCATTGTAACTTGCCTCAATGACAAAACAGCATCAGAAACAAGTTCTAATGCTTCAAGAGATCTAGCACTTAAAAAAATATACTTGCATCATCCTTACAACTGCTTGGGGGGCAGGGAGGGACAAACAGAAAACTAAACCACAAACAGTTAAAAGCTCTGTTTTCAGCCACCCAAAACATTTACAGGTCCAGATGACACACAGAAGGTTTAATCAAAATCTATTAGACTAACATCAAAAGTAAGAGTAGCACACCACCACTTTCTCCAGATCTCTCACTCAAAACAAGACATATGGAAATAGCCCACCAACCGCTAGTGGCGAGAGTCCTTCTCTTTCAAACAACAGCGTTAACGTTACATCCCTTCTCTCATGATTTCCTTCTCTTTTGAAAATTTGTCACTGTTAGCGGTTTATACAATAAATTCAAAATGGCAGGGACAATGGTAATTCTTAGGACTGCACGCAAAAGATTTCCAATCAAAGGTCACCAGGAATCACAATCATATCTTACTTCAGAAAGCTACTGAAGAACATGTGCTTACTCTGAAGACAAAAAAAAATTTGGTCTCAGGACAATAAATTACCTTAATGTAGACCCATTTGACATGGGTCTCATGATAGTATATTTGCCTAACTTAGAAGCTGAACAAGTTCTCCACATGAGAAAGACAGACTGACACAGACATAGCTGTTTTAAAAGGTTTTTGCTTGTTCAGGTTTTTTTTAAGCTCAAAGCTTGAAAACACCTCCACCCCCCAATTTAATAACTATTGGAAAAAAACTCTAAATGTGGTCCAAACAACAAAATTTGTCAAAATTCTAATTATTACCAACATAAGATAGAAGAAATTTGGTCAAGGATGGACTGACCACCAAAAGTGTTCTATGAGCAGCTGAAAACTGAAAATGTGCAAGAAGCAAAAGAGATATGCAACCATGCCAACGTTTTGGTGAAACTGAATTTATTAATTAATGAGGGCGTTTTGGTTGGGTGGGTGTGTTTGTTTAACTCAAAAAGCGAAGTTCACGTGTTTAACATCAGGCTTTAAGTTTTCTCCAGATGACACTTCACGCTTTCTTGGAATGTTCTTGTAGACTGCTGATCAGTATGTTTCTGAATATTATCCGGATGTGCCCTAACTGGTTATATTTGAAGAAGTTAATTAAGGTGTTAGCAGCTTAAGCACTTACCGCAGAATAGAGAGCATGCCTCTGGTCAACACCAGATAGGCAAAGAAAGAAGGATGATTTCTGAAATACATTCAATAGGAACTAAAACAGCACATAGGAGCTTAACTGTCATGCATTGTATTGCATACTGTGAACACTACTTGCTATTACAGCTGTACATTTACTACTAATTATCTTCATTGTGCAAGCACCCAACAGCTCAAATTAGTAACCAGGCCCCATAGTATTAGATTGTGCACAAGTACACAAGATGACGTGGTCCTGTATCAGATGGCTCAATCCAAATTTAAAACAAGTGAATAAAAGAGCAAGAGTGGAGCAGCAAAAAGAGAAATAACAGAACTGCTCATCCACCTTTGATAACTATACATGAAAGCAGAGAATTGTGTTCCAGTGACAAACATCACCTCTCCGAACTGCCAATCCCACCACTACAAGCCAGCCAGTTTCCATTGCAAACAGAGTTCTGACAAGCGAGTTAAAAAAGGGTCACCGTGTCCACACGTATTAAACTCGGAGGCAGATAAAATATCTACAGTCATAGAAATGGTAAAATCTAAAGTTTCAGTAGAAGCTACTTTTCATTCGCTTCTGGTCTTGAGGCAAGGTCCTTTATTAAATCTAATTGGACATTAGTATTAACACGATAATTCAGGAAATAGGATGAAAATTTCATTAGCAAAGAGTTACAGCTCCTGGCATTAGGCAAACAGATCTCCAAATCACCTACCAGAGTATTAATAACTTGACTCTTTGAACTTTAGAAAAAGTCAACCACCAAATATCGCCTTGAAAAGTTTTCTCTTCAGAAATCAATCCTTTTTAGCATACCCAAATAAAGGCAACTGTTTCAAAGGCTCATTTGACTTCACATATACCCTGTTCGTGCAACCTGTATCAGTTGGGCCCAAAATGCCAGAAGAATGATTTTATTAAACTTCCACTTCTAGATTAGTTTGTTATGTTGATAATGGTGAGGGTTTGGGGGAGTTTGTTTGGTTTTGGGGGTTGGGGAGTTTTGGTTTGGGTTTTCTGTTGTGGGTTTTGGCTGATTTTTTAGGGAGGCTGGGTTTTGTTGGTTTTTGGTTTTTTATTTTGTTTTTTTTAAACACAATTCTGAAGCTGACTCAAGCCACACTGAAAATGATAAGTTAAAAACTGAGGTTTCTCCTTTATTTTTCACCATTAAATTGGAAAGTACATTTTAGGAAAATATTATTTAAGGCAAAATAAGGCAAATTATTTGGTCTCCCTCAACCTAGAGTCATTCAGATTCAGGAACAAGAACAGAACTGTCTCCCCCAAGCTCCAAATCCAATACAGCATGGACCAGAGCGTGCAGACTCTGTCCTCTCTCCCAGCTTACTAGGATTCACAAAACCAGCCTTGAAAATACTTCCCAACACAGTACCTCACATTCAGCACAGTGCTTGCCAAAACACATAGACAGTGAAATTGTTCTCCTAGAAGTTCAAAGAAGTTTTGCCATTGACTTCAATTTTATGATGTGCCTTACCTATGTTTAACCTATTTCCCTCAGCCAAAATCCCAGCAACTAATCTAGCAATAAGGTTATATATTAATTTTGTGCTTTAAGGAGTTTTAAAACCTTAAGTATAACAGAAAAATACAGTACAGCTTCCTCAAACTTTGAGACTGCTTCTGAGTTTGAGTTCAACACAAAATTAATTTTCTGAAAAATAACTACAAGTAGCAAATGGATTAGAAATATTTTTTTAAAGGAAGCTTAAAATTCAGCCCCTTGAGGAGCTCTCTTTGCCCCACAGTATTTCTTTAGATGGGCTATATCAAAGAAGATTATTTCGATATGGTATCGTCATCATAGCTTTTTTTTTTTTCCTTTTTAAATATGCTTGTGTCTGTATTATCACATCAAAGAATACAAAATGTAAGAAATTCCATCATCAATTCTAAGCGCAAAATACAAGGCAGCTCTCCGTTCCCAAGGGAGTTCATTACACAGCCTAGAATTCATTCTTATGAAAGCACTGTCCTCCCACACAAATAAGCACTACCCAACTCAGAATAGCAATTAGCATCACTAATACGTTCACTGATGCAGAGGCAACAACGAAATCCTGTTACAGATAGCATTTTCAATTTCTTAATTTCTTTTCATGATTGGCAACACTTCAAAATCATGAGCGCGTCGCCACTCTGTAGATCGATCACCTAGGACGAGGCCAAGCCACTTTAGCACTTTACTTCAGACCCTGCCACTCCCTCCTGGCAAGACACATCAACTTCTGGCCAGATGCATCAAATGCTGTAGAAAGGGCCAGTAGAATGAAAATTAATGACTGCCCTCTATCCACTGACAGTAGGAGACCATCTATCTGTGTCACTAATGCGCTGCATTCCACGTCCTGGCCTGAATCCAGACTGTGCTGGATCTAGAGTAACACTTTAAATTAGACAAGTTTGAAGTTGGCCTGTGGCAGATGGAGCAGTACACCCTAAAGTCCCAATAAATGGGGAAGGCTCAGCTTGCTTTCTGCTCATATATTAATTGCTGCTGGCAATGGTCACTGCTTCAAACTATGACTCCTGAAGGATGGCAAAGCCTGGATACAGGGACACTACACAGGAAGTTATGTGAAGACTAATAATATTATTTTCAGTGTGTAAATAAACCGAAAACAATGTCTTTTTAATCAGCACATTGACCGCTCTGTCACAACTACCATTTTCAAACTTGTACATGTGTTCTCATTTGCACAAGTACATAGCATATCAGCCAGCAAGAAACATTGCTACACATAAGCAGCTGTAGAATTATGCATTTGACTTGATAATCCAAATTCTAAATAAAGTTTTTAAAAAACACACACACAGGTCCTTGGAAGTTAGTCTGCTCTGAATATACCAACACTTTATATTTCTCTCACATACTTCTAGGTTCAATTCTGCCATCAACAATCTCCCCAGCATTTTAAACCAAAAAAAACCCTTAAATTCTGACTGACAGTCATTTCCAATTAACAGCCTCCAGCTCCAATATTTCTTACGCATGACCTTGCATTTTCTACAACTAAATATCCTTCCAGTTTTATTATTCTGCTCCTCACTGAATTCAGTGGCTTGTCTCCCTCACTTTTTTGTCAGATCATACTTGGCTTCTGTTTCAAAATTCTTAATGACAATATAAAATTAATATTCAGGATATCCACTTGTGGCTTTCCATATATTTTCTCCCAAAACTGTCCACTGCTATTTTCTTTCAATCCATTCTTTACCTATCTTACAACTCTAGCAATTTTCATTAGCCTCAGTCTCTATAATAAACCAAAATTTTGGCAAAGTCCAGAAGCATGAGATCTACCACTATTCCTGTGACAAAAAAAATATTCTCCCTTTACATGGTATACAAATTCCTACCAAAATAGTTGAACTCAGAGGAAATGCCATTCCTCATCTATCCTGAAAAACTGTTCCTTCCTTAGTCCTTCTTATTCCATTAACTGCTTCCCTTAATTTATCCAAATCTGTCACTTTATAAAGTGAGAATCTATATTATCGATCTATTTTTACTTCTCATTACAATCATAATGTTCTAAGTTTAAAGCAAAGCCTGTTCATCAATGACCCAAACTTACCTTCTACAATCAAGATTTTTTTTTTTCCCCTCAATATCAAAATACTGTTTAGGCTGCTGTTTCATAAGTAAGAAAAAAAAAAAAATCTTGATTGTATCTGCTATTGTGTTCAGAAGCACCTGGATTTGTCACTGGTCAAAATTTTCCACCAATTCTCCACCCTCAGAAGAGGGTAGAATTCAGCTTCTGGTTAAGTTTCATAATTGTGTCTACTGTAGGGTGAAATGAATAGTTCCCTACGCATCAATAACTGTGCTGGCTAAACTCTTATTACATCAATGGAGATCTAGACACTCAACTTGCATTAGATGTTGAAATGTGCTCATAATGACAACTCCGCTCAGGCTGGATATCTGCAGCAGATTCACAGTAACCCAGAAGTTCACCCTACCAATCCTGCGGTGATTTTTTAAGAACCTCAACTCCATAACACTTTTTTATCCTTCAGCTATTACGAAAAAAATGTTATCCCTCAAACTTTATTTTGCATCTTTCCTGAACAATGAATGCTTTCCAATACTCATGTTACAGTCAAGAAAGTTATGCTAGCATATCTGCTACACCAATGTCTAATTTCATGAGAAATTAGAAGGTTCCCAATATCCAGCTTCATGTTCTGAATCATTTGTTCAAGCTACTGCTGCCCTGACTTGATGCTAGTATGGAAAAAAAATTATTTTCGTGTCTTACTGATCACTTCATACATCACAATGAAAGGGCTATGCTCAATTTCAATATTCATAGAATCATTTAGGTCGGAAAAGACCTTTGAGATCATTGAGTCCAACCATAAACCTTGCACTGTCAAGTCCACCACTACATCATGTCCCTAAGCACCACATCTACACATCTTTTAAATTCCTCCAGATATTGATGAATTGATATTTATCAATTCATCCAGCTTATCTGAGACCGCAAAACTTCGTTTCCACAAAATCTGTGCATATATACAGTTTCTGCAAGTTACCACTGTAAGATAACAGATACCCCATAGCTTATACAGGTGTTCAGTCTCCATAATCTTTACTACTACTACTTGTCAGTCTCCTCCACTGTTGTCTCACTCAACAACAAATTCTTTTCTTATTCTTGCCTGCCACCACCCTCCTTTAAACTCTGAATGTAAGTGTCCCTTTTCATTTCCTCCCCTTGACAACCCAAGGTCCAGAGAAGATTTTTTTGTGACTGTTATGACACTGGAAATCATCAAAAGTGAGGCAGTGAATCTGCAGCTGACAACATTTACTACAGAAATCTTCAGAATGCCCCACACTACAGTAACGAACAATGCAACTTTTGATATCCAAAAGGTACCAAGACACAGGCAAGAAGAGAGAGATAAGACCACACTTCCCCACCTTACGAAGGTCTAAACTAACTCTGTCACCTGAGAAAGCTAATAGAGCAGCTGCTTTTTAGAGGTCAGTGAGAGCACAGAACTGCATCTGCAGTCAAAAAAAACCCCAGCAAACAAATCATTAGGTCACATAACTAATAGGATGGTGCATAGTACAGAAATACTGTTGCATCATTATACCACTTATTGGTATCCCCTCACCTGGGATACTCTGTGCACCAGCATTAATAGGGAAGTCAGTTTTCGAATAAAAGAGAAAACAATAATACTATGGAGCATGGAAAAATGCATAAGAAGTGTGGAAACTGGTATCATTTCTCCTAATAAAGTATCATGGTTTAGACTGAGTTCAAACTTAAGTTTTTCCTGTTTTATAAATCAAGGATAAAGATGCCTTTAATTAATTTAACAGATGGCAAATTCAAAACCAATGTACAACTACATTTTCCACCTAAATTATTATTAGACTGTGAAACTCTGCAACAGAGCTGGTAAAACCAAGAATTTAGCAAGGTTAAAAAAGACTATCCAGTTACAGTGTTTTTCTTGATGGCCTTCCATGGTTTTAATTAAGTTAGAGTGCTGTGGGGGGTTTGTTTCTTTATTTCTAAAAGGATATTAAACCTTATGGGTTAAATTTGAAGTTGTCTTGTTATTATTTGACCTACAACAAAGTGTAAATTAACCTACAACTACTATATATTGAAGAGTTCTTATAGTGCATTATGAAGTATCTGGTCTAAAAAAAAAGAATTGTTGACTAGATAGAAAAGATGTGACCCCCTAACTATTAAAGTACATTTTTACATCAGAGAGAAGAATGCTATTGGAAAGCAACTGAACTGTATACTGTTCTGATTACTTTCTTTAAAAACCTATAAGATTAATGGAACAAATTACACCTCAAACTTGACTGAACTACTGAATTCTCTTACAATTTTTTACTAGTAGAATTATTATTATTATTTATTGCAGCTATTAAGCTTCAAGCTTGCTTGAACTTGTTTGAATCCATCCCTCCTCCACATATTTTAGTCTGAAAACATCTTGGAGACTTAGAGGGAAGCAATGGGCTCAAAAAAATGCAAAGCAGCATTTACACAATGGTATAAGAAAGAAAAACAAATTAATTTAGCATCAGATGACAAGCGGTTACATTCCTTCTTTCCCCAAGCAAGAGAACCATAAGGTCTCTCAATGAGGCCCATAAAGTAGCAGTCAAGAAAAGAGTACCACATCTTTGAAAAAGGAGGATCCCTGGTCAATTCTGTCTGCCTCACAGGCACAAGCCACGAAGAGCACCACTGCCATTTGTGCTCACAGATTAGAAGATCAGCTCCAAGGGAAAGGGCTGCCCTAGATATTTGTGTAGTTAAACTTGACAAACTGAATGTCATTCTTCCCTGAATAAGCTTAAGCCATTACACTTCATGGATGTGCCCGCAATCTCCCCAAGAGAACCAGCAGCACAGGACGCGCTGTTCCACTATTAAAAGTGGTCCGGGAGAAAGGAAAATAAATAACCAAACCAGTAATCACTGATACTTGTCGTTTGAACATCAGGTACACACGCAGGCACACCATTTATCTTGATCTAATTAGAACATTTTAGGACTACAATTGAATACTCTAAGATTAGTATGCATAGCACAAGCTACATAATAAGCATTTTAATGCATTAACTATTTATAAATAAACAAAAGAGCTTGCTTAGAAGACAATCTGTCCAAATATTCAAATAGTTATACATGAATAATCAGTTAAGCAGCACTTTTCAAAGAGCTCAGAATTGTGACCATAAAACTTTGTGAGCTGTCAAAAGGCTTCAGAACTGTGAAGCATCAAGCCTCCTACTTCACAAAATATACCTTCCGTATGGTATCACATCAGCAGTGCTCCTTAACCACTTAAGAAAGGGACACAAAACCAACAGCTTCCTTCTACCACTTCTTTTCAGAGTCTTGACACTGTTGCAGAGACATATAAATCAGAAACCACAACCTAGAGTAAAAATGCCTTCTTTGGCCATTCGAGTCAGTTTGGATCCAAACTGGGGATGACGTGTTCTGTCACACCTATTTATTCATTCCTCTACATTGATTCAATGATTTAAAAAACAGGCTTCAGGAGATGGAGAAGCAGCAAAGTGATATGGATGTGCCTTAGTAATAAATAAATACATACATACATACATAAGTACACCATCATCACCAT
>WEKW01002308.1:2148-18641 GCA_013389905.1 Sula dactylatra | reverse complement strand
ACACCCCAAATGCAGCATTAAGACAAAAAACAATTTCAACCTAGCTCAATAGCTATGAAACTAACAGACCTGGTCTATAATATACATCTCTGTTTTACATAATACTGCCTTGTGGGAACTTCTTAGGAGTAACAATATTTATACCCAATAGTTCCAGATATGAGTCTAACATCTTAAGTCACTCTGTGCTGCCTTGTTTGACCTAGTGTCTCTCAACCTAGACAGACCTCTCCTGGTTCATAATCGCTATAGTTAAACAGAACTGATAAGTTATCTGGTGACACCCACAACTTTGGATACTGAAATCTGACAACCCCTTTTCTGCTGTCAAAGCCAGTCTGCTAGCCAAGGTCTAGGCATGCTCTCACTCCCTGTACAATAGGTAAAAAAGGAGAAAAGGACAACATGCCCTTTGACAATGTGTCAACAGGTGGAGATGATGAAGCCACCTTGTGCTAGAGCATCTTCACCCTGAGCTATAATGTCTTTACCTTGAGATAGGACACACTAAATAAGCTGAAAGTGCCCTTAATCTTACCTCAACCTATGAAAGTTTTATTTTTGCACTCTCAGATAAAAACTCAAGCATACAATATTCATGGGTTCCAATGCCATGGGAAACAGGCTGATACCAGTCTTGTAAACCTGAATTTATTGTCCAGCACAACTCTAAGGGATAATTACTAAGATGTAGAGTGAGCAAAGACTCACATCTCAGGTACTAAAACCCCAACTTTCTGGTCTCAAAATACATCATTCCTGCCTCCCCATCCCACCTGCCCTTCTCTTCCTACCTAAACACACAAAATAAAACCATGAATTAAGCATCTGCTTTTTCAGAAAATTAAGAGGAATGCTGTTTAGAGTGCTTAACATCAATGAATTGCTCTTTTTAGCAATCACTAGAAAGTCAGTTTATACATTATAATCCAGAATCATATGTGACCTTTATATACTTTTGCAGAAGCTTGACATTATGTTATCATTACACACTTAAAAGCTAAACTGCAGGTTCCTAACAACTGATTAGCACTGTAGTCTATAAAAGCTATTTATGGCTTTTAACCTTGACTGGAAAGGGGAAAAAAGCTTTATTACAGCCATTTCAAATAACTTTCACAACTTCAAATTCCAGCCAAAATATATACTATCTCCAATTAAGTATATTATTCAAAATAAAGTCAGTGCAATAAATCCCACATGAATTCCAGACTCATCCTAAACCAAGGTTCTTGAAGCTGTAGAACCACAGAACTAGTTTAAAAATGGGCAAGCTTGTTTTCTCCTAAAAAACTAATTAAAATAATTATAAAGAGGGACCACAAGGGACTATACCATGTAAACAAAAACTGCATTTCCCTTCCAAAGACCTTAAAAATGTAGCATGCAAGAGAACAGTGCAGAGTTAGCAACAGGGGAACAGCAACAGTAACTTTACCCTTTTAACTAAGGTTTTTCTTCCAAGTCTTCTCTTTAAATACCATCCCATTTTGACAGTTTCATGGGAATAACAGAAAAACCTACACAACTACTACTTTGAGAAAGTCAATGAAAATAATAACAAATGTCTGAAGAGTAGCTGTCCTACACACACAAATGATGTATAATTAGCATTCAACAGTTGAGGCTTTGCCAATTGCTGATAGTTACATAAGCACGTGATTTGAATAAAGCCCATTTAACTTGGAATCAAACCACTTGAATTAAGCCCAGTTGTTCACAAAACCTGTCACTTCTATAAAAAATCCATTTGGTCCTGAGAAGTCTGTTCAGTACATGTCCAAACCCCTAAATATTTCTGCCCTTTAAAATTTCAGGCCACAGAAACGTGCCCCAACCACAGAGGCAGGGGGACACAGCATTACCAACCAATGGTGCATAACTGATAAATATTTAAGTCTATTTCTTAACGTAAGTGGGGAGAGGAGGAAGGGAAAGGAAAGGAAGGTGTGGTTTAAAAGTGCCCAGATGATTCTCATGTGGGTTCTTCACCCCATCCTATGATTAGGAGGCAAATGCTCCTTCCTGACGCCAAGACCATAAACATGTATGACCATAAACATGACTAAATGACAAGAAACTCAAAACACAATATATAATAATTCACTTATTCACTAGCTATTTAGGGGCAGAAAGCAAGATGCCCAAAAAGGGGGTATTCATACCTTGAGAAAAGCTCTTTACTCACAAATGCTTTCCAGTGATTAACAGCCCTAAACTTTCCTGTTAGCGCCATTTCCAAAGCCATCTGTCAAATCTCAACATCCTACATTTTTGACCCCCTCCTCTAAATTAGGAAAGAGCCCACCTCAGGTGGTCACAATTGTGTAAATCTCCACTTCAAGCATTTTCTACTACTGGGCATAAAATTCCACATCCATGAGAATCTGGTCACATTATTTGTACCAATCTGAAAAGTAATCTATGGCTTCTTTCTCATTCCCAAAGTCTCCTTCAAGTTCAACTCCACATTAATATCTTTGCTCCCAGGAGACAATCCTTCCATTCTCTAGAACTGCTTTCACAAGCCAGTCTCTTGTTCTTAATAATGAGTTCTCAAGTGCACAGATTTGTTTTTTAATTGGATTAGTACTGCTCTCCAGTTTTCTCTGTCCTCCTTTGTTCTCGTTATTATCCCAACTTTCTCTCTAACCTCCTCCTGTCTCTCAGGGGTAATAGTTTTTCCATTCAACTGTCTCTTCTTTAAACCTTTTCAGACAGACTACCATTTTTCTTCCTTTCCACCTGATTTTTTGCTAGTTTCTTTTACCTCTTAATTTCTAAAACAAAAAATCTGTTTATCAGTTTTCTCCATTTTTTTAGAGCCACTATTTAGCAATGATCACCTTTCCACAAGTTACTCTTGTCACAAATGACTTTTGGATAACTTTTCATATAAGGAATCTGCAATTTCTCAGTTATGCATGTAAGCTTCATCTCGTCACATAAAGGATCAAAGAACAGAGAAAGAACAAACTATTTAGCCATGCAAATTCAAGGAAAAAAACTTTTACCTCATCTTCATTACATTTTAACAACATGAAGGAAAAGTTATCTTAAAACACACCCAGTAGACTTCCTTCAATTCATGGTCACAAATATGTTTCTGAAGAGGCTGCAACTGCCAATAGTTTTAAAGTTCTTAACAGTAATATAAATTTTCTTCAATTTGTACAAAAAGCTAAACTGAAGAAACCTAGGAAGCTATCACAAGTTTGGTAATATAGTTATTTACATGCTTTGGATAAATCAAAATTATTTAATAAACAATCCAAAAGTTTGGCCACCAGTTTTATTTAAGTGTAGCTGTACTAGTTTTATTTTGTATTGTGATACCAACAAAATGAGAATTATTTAGGCAACAGGCCTTTTTTCTAAAATGTAACTTCTAATCATGAAAAATATAAATAACTTCAGAGATGTTCCTAACTATTTTGTTACAAACACTTTTAGACAATTAGCAGCAATTCTCAAAGAGCTGCTTTACATTCTGTATCTACTTGTTCGTATTTAGATATCTGCAAGCCATCAAATTTGCATGAATATTTTTCAAATATAAAGCCTTTGGCAAGAACTACCTGTTCTGCATTTTTTTAAACAGCTGCCTTACCATGATTGAACAGCCATAGCATTACGATCGTATTTATTATTTTTTACTAAAACCGCATGTGTGCAGATGTGAAAAATACAAAGGTACTCATACAAATGCAGGAAAATAACTTACACCACTTAATAGCCTGCATTTAGTTCAGGTCACATTTTACCATTATAAAACCTAGTCCTGTTTGACTGTTAATTTGAATTATTCCACAGACATTTTAAAGCTTTTTATTATTCTTAAATGGTAACAGTCTTTTTTTTTAAAACTGGTGTCTCTGTACTTTACCAACCCTACTCCTGTCTGAACATTCAGCTCCGCTCATTAGAACAAACATCTGCTACAAACAGTATTAATGAGATACGTATCAAGGGATACAGCAATCCGCTAACCACCTGGGTTAATCACTTTACAGTACAAAGTTGATAATACAGAGTCATACAGTATGCCTTGAACATACTGTTACAATTATCTTATTCAGCCAGCAACTACTATTTCGGAAACACAGCACTAAAAAATTGGATGCATTTGTAAAGCCATATATACCTTGTAGCTACTGTTAACATACAATTTATATTTCATTTCAACAAAGCCAAAAGGCATGATTTTAGTAGAGGGAAATTTGCCCTTTGGATTTTTGTGCCTTATGAATAGATTAGCATTAAAATTATTTTTAAGACACCAGAGGTTTGGCAACTGTTCCAATAAATACACAGGATAGAATTCACACCAAACCAGTTAGAATAGCTGCAGACTTAAGTGATTTTTTTTTTTTTGTAATAATAATTTAAAGCAATATGATTTTAGAGGTGGTTTTCCCCCCCAAACTGAAGTGAGTGGCATATAATATTTACATACATGCAAATAGCTGGCACAAAGGAAATATTTTTCCAAAGACAGCCAATGCTAAATGAGCTTCAAAACTCTCTCAATTTAAAGTTCATTCGTCTAAACCTGAGATGCAAATGTATACATCTTTACACATAGGCATTTACAAACAGGAGGGGAGAAGTACTTGTTCACACCGCATTTCCCTTTGGAGCAAACATGCTCCAGAAGGAAAGCTGGATCAAGAACAAGGAGGTGTGCCTTGCTGATGCCCATGGAACAAGGGCTCTGGAAACCAGGCACAGAACAAGCAAGACCACGGAGTAGGCACAAACTCTGCAAATCAGGACAGTCTAAGGCAAAAGATTTTGAACTCAGGTCTCTAAGAGAATGGAGGAGGATGAGTTTTGACCCAAACCAGACTCAGAACCCACACATTTACAAAAGTGTACGAGATACTACTCCAGTAAATTTCCCCAAAATGTTTTATAGAACCACTGTCAAATAATTTAACTAATCAATTTCACATTATTTAGTCAATGCAAGATGATAAATAATGCTCTTTCATTTAGGGAAATACTTTTTTTTTTAAAATTATGGGTAGAAAAATATAACAATACTAAGAAAGCGAGAAAACATGCACTATTCTACCACTGAAAAACAAACAAACAAAAAAACCAAAACACCAAAACCAACACAGCTCTTAAACCAGAAGTTGAAAGTTCAGGTCCAGTTGAAATCTAGGAATAGCAAATGCCTTTGGAGAAAAGCAAAAGTCCTCAGTGAAATTACTGACACTACATGTCAGTTAAGACAATCTGCAAATAAGGGCTTCAGCCATGAAACCTCTAGAGAAAACTACTGCTGCAGGCATTCAACAATGGCGAAATTTAAGAAGTTTGGCTAAGTTGAGCAAATATTGCTCTTAACTGAGATAACAGTGTTTGATTTAAGCAGTAAAGTATTATATAAGAGTTATTAGTTAGGCATTTGCTTTTCTGTAAGTCCAATCAGGTCGCTGAAACAGCAGTGCTTTTTTAAGCAAAGAGAGAGAACAAAACAAAAAAAAAAAAAAATCTATGCAAGCCAAATAATATTGTAATAGGCAAACCCTAGACTGCTGCATCTCAACCACGCTTAACAGAATAGCTTCAGAGATGTTTGATGACAGGGGTTTCATCTCCAGATAAAGTAAGCAGGGGGATCCATAAATGGATCTCCACTAACTGATGTCTTAATATTAAATTCAGGAAGGTCACGCCTGTCAACACAAGCATTCAGAATAATTAATGAAAATCTGTTTAATTGCATATGGAGTCCGGATTGTTGGAGAACAACAAGATAATTAGAAGCATGTCCAATGTAAAAACTGCTGTAGTCATTTTTCATTGTTGATTAGGGTAGCTATCATGAACGGTGTCTGAATGTCCAAATAATAGCTCAGGTCTTCATCTTTAATCTCTCTTTCATAACTTTCCTTCAGTTCAATTTCATTAACACCAGATCTTTGTAGCACCATTTTCTCCTCTGAATACACCTTTCAGCCTGTGTATCTCCATAATTAATTACAAGTTACCGTTTTGAGAAAATTTAGAAGAACTATTTAGTTCCCTCAGTTTTATTCTTCATCCATTCTGTTTTGTCACCATTCTAGAACTCTAAAAACACAGGAGAGAATGTCCAAAATACTGAAAATTCCTACAAGAAATTACATGCACACTTTAATATCTTTCACAAAAGGCAGTCTTCCAGGTACACCACTATCTTCTGTATAATTATTCGAGTATTCAGAATGTATGCATCCTGTACATCTGAGTAAGAAAATAAGAAAATTCCATAAGACTTCAATTTTCCGAATGAATAACATAAGATACGACAAAGAAAGAATCTTCATATTGAAAATACAAACAAAAAAAGAAACGTGGAAAAATAGCTTACAGCCCTGTGGAATACCACTAAATGTAATTTTACAGCATTAGTATTTGTTCTAAGACATACAAATCTGTGTTAGCTAACGACCCACAATTTTGAGCTGTTTATTCTTCAGCGGCAATGCACACTAGAGACACTGCAGATGAAGCAATTTTATCCTTTAATATCAAAGAGCCTTCTGTAAAGACATTATTTTAAAAACAGAAGTATTTTCTGCTATTACTATTTCTTGAAGCAACAGGCTTAAATTATATGAAAACATTTCCATAAACTGCCTTTAAGACATACTAAAAAACTAGTGTAAACCAATCCCTAAAACAAAGGCTTCCTAAAGGACTAAGCTGTGAAAAAAGGCAAGGATCACCAACATCTATGCCGCACAGGACATTAATACTTTGTAAACCTATTTTCATAGTTATACAGGTCAAGTCCATGGGCAGTATATCTGGAATGGGGATTAAAAGCATAATAAATGCAAAGACTCCCATCTGGCTCTTTGCATGGTCAGTTTAAGTTGGCTGAGTTTACTTGTTTAGGCTCAGCGGCTTTTGAATGCACTGTACTGCTCTGAGAATAAGCCTAAATCTCCCAACACCGTGTTTCTGTAACCGCGCACCCTGAGAACACCTGCATCGCATTACCCAAGTGCTTGTGCATACAGCCAGCCAGTGTTAATAAGCCAAATATTCCTACCTGTTTCTTAATGCTTGGATGCCACACTGGGTGCATGCTTACTTTTTATTTTCACACCATGCTCTGCCCAAGCAAATAAACCCTTGAAGTACAAACTCCACAGATGAGAGACACCTGAAGGGTTTGGGATTTTTTTTGTTTGTTTTTTGTTTTGTTTTGTTTTTACAGGAGACAGCTTAGTTCTGGCTGAATTGTGCTGAATCCTGACTGACTCCATGTGGAGCCACTTGGTAATTCTCATAAGATACCCAATTCCCCGTATTTTCCAGGCTTTTCATTACCTAGGGTACTCCATTCTAAAGATAACAAACCTAACAAAATAAAGAATGCAGGAAAAACTTTAGAAGACAGCCTACACTGCTTGTTTATTTAGTATCAAAACTTTACTTCATTGTCTCAGCATGCGGAAGGGAGAATGCTTTCCATTGCACCGCTGAAACAAAACTTCTTTCGCCCATATCTATACCCAAAACCAGTATTTTAACTTCACCAGTCTGAAAACAGAAAGTCTTACCTCCTGTTTTTGAAAGCATACATTTCATCCACACAACTGATGCCTTCTAACTTGTACATGTGTGACCACTGAACACTTTTGCTAGTGTAAAACACTGTGTGTACTTTCATTGTAATTGCACTTTTCTGATCAAGTCAAAGCAGGTTAAAAATCTATTAGTTTGCTCTAAGTGAATAAAAACTGAAGTCATTCCACTTAGCACAGATTACAATTGCTTAAATACTACTATATGTAAAGAACTTCTTTTGGAAATAAAAATCAAGCTATTGAAATTAATGTATTGTGTCACACAATTTAAATTCTTCCTGTCACTGAGACACTATTGACTGTGATGTAAGAAAAGACTTTATTAATTACCTCAAGATAGCAACCACAACAAAAAGGAAGATTGTGATCTGAATGCTATGAGTAGCTGTCGTAGTTTAACCCCTGTCGGCAACTGAGCACCACGCAGCCGCTTGCTCACCCTCCCCCCACCGGTGGGATGGAGGAGAGAATCATAAGTGCAAAAGTAAGAAAACCCATGGGCTGAGGTAAGAACAGTTTAAAGATTAAAATAAAATATAACAGAATAAAAATAATAATAATAAATTGTAAGGAAAAGGGGGAGAGAGAGAGAGAGAGGGAGGGGGAGAGAGAAAGACAAGTGATGTGAACACTCACCACCCACCGACCAATGCCCAGCCCTGAGCAGCAATTGCTGCCCCCTGGCCAACACCCCCCAGTTTATACACTGAGCATGTCGTCATATGGTACGGAATATCCCTTTGGCCAGTTTGGGTCAGCTGTCCTGGCTGCGCCCCTTCCCAGCTTCTTGCGCATCTCCTCGCTGGCAGAGCATGGGAAGCTGAAAGGTCCTTGCTTTAGTGTAAGCACTGCTCAGCAACAACTGAAACATCAGTGTGTTATCACATTATTCCCATGGTAAGTCCAAAACACAGCTCTATACCAGCTACTAGGAGGAAAATTAACTCTATCTCAGGCAAAACCAGGACAGCAGCATAGACTAAAACCATTTCCATTAATATCTGGGATTCTTGATGTTGGCTTTGAAACCAAAAATACTGAAGAAAAACAGAAGGTTAGACCATCAATCCCCATTGATGATGAATTCAAAACCTCAAGAAAATGGCTGTAATTTCACAAGTGTTCCAACCTATTAAAAATATTCAGTCCTATAAAAATAAGCATGATTTTCGAGGTTTGGAATTTTGCTCAAGATAGACTTGTTTGTAGGAAGGGCCACAGTACCTCTTTGCAAGAGTACATGGAAACAGGGCACCTAATATTTGGGGGTTTATTTCAGTGTGAATAGCAAATACTGTATACACCTCATCCAAGCTGCTAGGTGTAGAGGCAAGAGACCCGCTGTGACGTGGCTTTTTCATACAAGACACAGCAATGAAAGCATACCCAATGATACCAGATCCACATGTTTACACAAGTGAGTTTCATGCAGTTGAGACCGATCTATAACCAGTTACAATCACAGGAAAAAAGTGTTTTGCCATTCTGTATCTGATGATGTATGGCATTTCTCCTACTTTGAAATGCTAACATGAGAATACTGGAGAAATTCAATACAAGGATGCATTTCAAACCAGAAATAACAGCACTGAAGAGATTCAACACATCAATCCAATCAGGTTGTAGTCTGTTACAAAAGTCACCCCTACAATGAACACAAGAAAACTGGTGAGGCAAGATGAAACTATTGACTTTCCGGCTGACCAGAACTACAACTTTGAACAAAGGATCACAGTACCAACAAAAAAAAAAATCCCATGAAATTTCTAATAGTAGCCAGCTTCTGAAGGATCAACTAGAAGTTTTAATTTAGCTTTTATAAACAAATTCTTTAGCTTAACAAACTCTTACTGTTATCTAAGATTATTCTAAGACCTTGGTGGCAAGTCTTGGCTGACAGAGAGCAAAGGGTTATGGAGAAGAATAAAAGTACATACATTTAACAGTCAGTCTGCAGAACAGCTGCTAAAAAGAAACGTGGCCACAAACTTTAACAAATGTTGGGTACCAAGAGAGCAAAAAAATTAATCTCTGGAGTCAGTTTTGTTGTTAGAATATGCTTTGTCCTTTGTACAAGCGAATTCACTTTCCTGAGAAAATACGAACTGTCTACCCAATTCACTGGGTGTTTCTTTCTCATTTAAAATGAACTTACCGAGTGCCGTCTGCTTTCCAGCTAACTTTGTATGGCTTCTGCTCCAAAAATTTAATATTTTGCTTGTCCATGGAAACAGGCTGTGCTCCAGGGAATCCAGACCTAAAAAGAACCACGTTTATTAATGTTCTGCAATAAATAGTCACATAAAGCAATGCATTTTTTACATAAGACTGAAGTCACACCTTGTACCAGACTTGCTGCAAGGTTAACTTTGAGTTAGAACATCATCTTCATTAAGGTATTTTGCAAGAGGAATCAAATGCCTATCTGATAAGAACAAGGATATTTGTTTATGACAAAAAAATAAATTATGTGGAACTTCAAAATTTTACCTTTGGAGGAAGAGTTATTTGAATTCAAAATTACAAGCACTAGAAGAACTATAAGCATCAGCAAGTTAGGCAGCACTGTAAGCAACTCTCTGGATCATCAGCTTTGGAAAGGAGGAGTTCAGAATTTAAGACATTAAAATCAACATTCTCATTAACACTGGACACAAATCCAAGTTGGCTGTAAAAACAAATATTATACCTCAATACTTAAGTGTAATAGCAGTTGTGTAAATAAAGTATACTGCCTGAGCAAGCACTAAATTTTACACAAACACATGGAGTAGACTACATCTGGAATTTGCCCAGCAACAATTCATCTGAAACCATTTTCTTATCTCAATGGAAAAGCAGTTCTAGAATCTTGTTTCTTAATATCAACAGTTGATCATTCCATTTCACAGTACAATGGAAGATTCTCATCTGTTTCACTGCTGAGTGTTTTTGAGGCTTGCTTTTTCTTTTGTAATCAATCCATCCAAAAACAGTCACTTTTTTCATTTTTATCATGAGCTGTTTCCTTCTGCAAAACTAGAAACATAACACTTATTTCTAGACAGTATAAATAAACAAGTTCTAAATGNCCTAAATTAAAAAAAAAAAAAAAATTAGTATTTAAACCTTCATAAAAGCAGACCAGAACATGTTAATACAAGATTAAGTCTGTTTTTACAACTTGACCCTCACAAGTAATAATAGCTTAAATATTCCTTAAAGATTTACCCCCAAATACCAAGATACTGAGCTTTGCCAGTTAACTCACTGGTAAGCCATATCATGAACCCAGGAACTGAAATGAGTTATTTATGGGGGGAAAAAACAAAATAATAATTAAAAAAAATTAGAAGGAGGTAAATGGTAAGGGATAGGCACTGTTTAGCTAGGACTCTCAAGAAAGTTCCCATGTCAAGCTACAGCATTAATCTCACTCGTTATTTTTAACTGAAAAGTTAAAACTGAACTAAAAAAGAAAGTACACTAGTATCAAGTATTTAAGAGTAAACTGATCACATATGGAATTTGCAGGGATCAAATTAATCATCCTTAGTACACAAAATATTATGTACTAATAAGGTAGTGTAAGACACCTATTTGTGGATGAGAATCTGAACCTAAACAGTATTGTAAGGCTGGAGCAAATCACTGCACATTAAAGGTCACAAAACTGTTTCTGGCAGAAGCCTTTGTGACACCACTTTTAAGTGTGTCAAAAACTATGGCCTCAAAATAAGTAAGCTGGAAACTGAGGACAAAAATCAACCTATGAAATGTTAAGTAAAATTTTTTATTACATAAATAGTATTTCTAGATGAACAATTCCTTGCTTGTCTTGATTCATGCAAAGTAAGAGCTGCTTACTAACAGTAGAGATCTAACATGTCAGATTGACTTAAGTAACTTGGTAATTAGTGAACTAAAGTCACTGGGAAACATCTTTAGACACGAGGGTTTTGGTGGGTTTTTTTTTTTTAAACGAAAATCTCAGCAGATGAAGACATTAAGTACTACTTTTCTTCGTCCAAATCTCTGAGATGCATATTTAATTGAAAACATGTTCATTTTATCAGACCTAGATGGTAATTCCTGTACAAGGAGTTCCATTACATGGATTTCACCTCCAACTGGGTGATCTACCATGTTACATGCCTCAAAATTACAGTGTAGGGAAAACAATTAAAGGAATGAATGTACTTATGCAGCAGCAAACTTAAAGGGTTCTCAGTTGATCTAGGACAAACTTCTTAACAAAAGAGAATACATAAACAGCTAGTTTGTAACAAAATATTTGTGTAAAAATATATTTGTGTAGTTCTATTCTCAATCTAAACCAAGTCACTAAAGTAGAGGTGCTATCCTGAATGCCACAGAAAAGCCTAAGTAGAGATCAGCGAAAGAATACTGAAAATAAATCTCTAAAACAACTTGTATATTCCATAAAAAGTTTTATGCCGAGTGGAATAGAAACAAATTCTGCACAACAGAACACATTAAAGCCATCAGGTCTACAAAGCCACATAATTAAAAGATTTCTACAGAGATTCCAAATCCACCAGACTTATTTCAACAGCCTCTCAAATAAATTCTCAGTGCAGACTGAGAAGATCAAAGCATGATGTTTCACCTGTTGAGCTATGAACACTGCAAACGAAGATACAAGTATTCCGTATCTGTTCTCTGAAATGTTTGAAACGTGCCTTAACAAATCTAGCTGCATACTACTAATGAAAGGAGCCTTTTGCTCCCTTCGTTTTCCACACACCATGGCACTCATCTGTTCTAGCCTTGAGCAAGTCTAGGAACTAAGTTTGCAAAAATAACATCATAAATTAGTAATTTTCTGCCAAATTACTATCCTAAACTAGGTCACCATGGGATGAGTCAGCACTAGTGCCAGCACAAGAGAAGCAGAAGGAACACAAAGAGTGCAGGGAAAGCAGGACCACAGTTTTCAGTACAGCCTGCATTTAGTTAAGATTGGCTCAGCTGCGTCACCAAATCGTATTCTGAGAACAGTATAACCTAAAGAAATACACTAGTTCATAACCTTAATTACCTTAAGGCTCCACGGACTTTCAGTGCATCATTTATCCCATATTATTTATGTTGGCACCAGCAGGTGCAACAGCACACAGGTGACTGGGCGAGAGAGGCAGACGGCTACATGTGCCTGGCCAGCATGTTGTCTGAGTTCTGAGTAAGTGGTTCAGAGCACCACAGAATAAAGGAAGATGGTGGTTCCTTGCTTCTCAGAATAATGGCAGAGTGTGACAGCAGTACAACCGCTAAGATTAAAGCAAAAGGCAGGCAACAGGAAAGATTTTCCAGAAAAGAAAGTCATAAACATGAAATTGGTGCCTGCCATTTGAAAGTGTCTCTTGCAGATTATCTGCCTCAAGTATATTCACTAGCTAAGGCACAGCACTATGAAAACAAGGTGAGTCACTTGGGTATCCATGCTTGGCTAACTCAGCACTCCACATTTCATGAGGACATTTCCTTGGATAAGGTGCCAAAACTGAGCCAGACCCATGCACTTTCCGCACCACTGTTGAGCTAACAACCTACTGTGGAAACAGGACACTGGAGAACACGGTGCAGAGATGCCAGAGCACTCAGCTCAACAAGAGCACCTCAGATCCTCAGCGCTGCTACTAAGCCAAGAGTTACAAGCCCAAATGGATCCAAGGTAACTACATGCACTTCCTATGTACACTCTGCACAACCTTCACACCATCTGCACTACTCAAGCTCTCTCCACTTGTCACCGTATCCCTCCATCCATCACTTCAGCTGAAGGAGAAGTGGCAGTGTGTATCATCTTGTGTTGGTTCAGATCCTAAACACCATCTGGAGGAGTGGGTGAGTGGGAACAGCCCCAAACACACACCTCCCTGACCCTAGTGGCTAGCACCAGGCCTGGGTGATAGCCGTCTTCAGCTACTCAGAATTGACCGAGTGCCAATACGCTCAGAGACTGCCTTCCAGAAGACAGCATTCCAAAACATGTCAGGAAGAGGAAGAGTCTGCATCTAAAAGAGAGGAAGGGAGAGCCAGGGAGTTACAATGATCAGCTTAGATTTAATACCTACAAATACAGGACCAAATCACAAGAACTGCCTCTAGGCATGTGCAAGCAAATAAGATACAACAAAATCATACTGACTGTCACTCAGTAACAACAGTGTTCAACTAATCATTTGGTTTGAGTGATGAAACAGGCTTCACAGAATCAGGAGACACAGGAAATATCACATCTTTTGATGCTGGCTTTTGTCTTGACTTGTCTTTTGTTTGCTTGTCTTGTTCTCATAGACACACTCAGAAAACATGGGGTAGATGTAACTTCTATAAAACAGAAGAGCAACCTGTTTCAAAACCAGGTTCAGAGGAGTTAGAGTTTCACTAACAAAATGGAAGAATATATGGAGGATGATCTGCGGGGTCTGGTTTAGGTATAAGAGAATTAATTTGTTTTCCCTAAATTTCCTATTAGCATATACTTATTTTTGTGACATCTGTGAATTTAGTAACAGGGATACAGACTGTGATGGTAGCTTAAGAATTCAGTGTTATCCTTAATTTTAAGAATGGGCTGGAAAAAACACTGTGCAATTCAGTATAAACAAAGTTCTACACTTAATAAGGAATAAGCAATTATACACACACTGGTAGAAAATTAGAGAAAAAGATACGTTGGCATCAAGACACAAAAAGCTGAATTAGTATTATTCTGTCTTGTAAAAGGCAATTATATTGAGATATATAAACAGAATTATTAGCCTTAAGACATGTGAAATTAATTCTTCCCTATGACGCACTAGGACGGCCTCAGCTAGAGGCTTGTGTTCAGTTATAGGCACCACAGTCTCAGAAAAACGTGAGGCAACTTGACAGAATACAAAGTATGACAAGAATGGTAAGAAGTATAAAAAATATGGACTATAGGAAAAAAGCGAACAAATTGATATTTAATGTGGAGAAAGAGAAGGCTAAAAGGAAGTAACACCCGTATTCAAGTACATAAAATGCTGCTGCAAAATCAGAAAATAATCTTTGTCCCATGCCCATCAGGATGCCCATGGCCAGAACCATAAGTACAGGGGTNNNAAAAAAAAAAAAAAAAAAAAAAAAAAAAAGTAGGTTAGGCAGAAAAAACCCAAAGTCACTGATATTTAAAATCAACGTACTTTGACAGTGAAATAGTAAATATTATCCTTGCTAACTATCTCAACCATGAGGTTTAATGGTTTCCTTCTGTCTTGCAGATGACCAGAAGACACCTGCACTCAAAATCATGAAGAAAATTACAAGCTACCATCTCTTCCAGACTGTTTGAGATGTAACCATCCACTTTAAAAGCGCTACGTATTACACCCTGTAATGCCTGTGAAATATGCAGCCTACATGGGACTAGAACAGATGGCATTCTTTAATAAAGTAAAAAATAAAGTAAAAGACTCGGTTGACCCATGAAAAGTTTGAAGGTTCTGGCTCAGAATTTTAACTTTTTGTCCTATTTGCAAAATCAAGTTATTTTTTTCCTGAAGATTTTTTTTCCTGAAGTTAGAATCTAAGCGTAAGTTAATAATGTTGCTTTGATGCTACAATCATTATGGCTTGCACTGACAAAGTCAAAACATATTTGGATTTCCTGTGTAGCATCTGAGAGTACAGCAAACAGATTTGCTGTTACCTGTCAACTACATTCAGGTGATGACAAAGGAAACTGTAATGGCATTATGTTCTAACAGTTACCACATTTTCTGTAGTGTAGAAAAGAAAGGCTGCCAAGACTTTTTGACATCAAAACATGGAAGCTTTAGTGAAAGATGTTGCAGTAAAGTTTCTCACATCCAAGATGGAATTTCTGAAACGGGCAGCATGCTAACTTCACCTCACAGTCTAGCTGGGCAGTTGCTTCTGACTATTCGTTACCCTAGCGAGATACCTGTGAGGTGTCTCCTCCTCTACCCCTAAACTTTTCTACTGTCCCCATAAAGATCTGGGTCAAAATGAAAACATTTCAGAACACCACTATCACCACAGTCACCTCTAGTTTGACACTGTCTACTCCTAGGTGTTTAGAGAAAGAGTCAAATTAGAAGGCTAAAAACATCTGCTGCAGGAAATAAAGGTAATGCTCAAAATTAAGCCCTTTAGACAGTAAAATAAGAAAATCTGAGCAAGAGGCATTTACCTGATAATCATTCCCCCTGTAGATCGCATATTTACAAGGAATCACAAATAGATTGTATCCATCTCTATTGAGTTAAGAAGCAGTCCAATCTGCCAGCCAACAACCATGGTAAAGAACTCTCCCCGTTCCTCCTCTTCATGTCAAAGACTGTTCCTCCAGAGCTGCAAAACTGAATTATACGAATATGCATATTAACTAGATGATTCTTTCTTTCATAAATTCTCTAACTCTTAATTAACTTTCAGTTATTAATATGCTTATTCGTATAATTTAGCTTCCAGCTTTCAAAAACCACTATGGTGGCAGATAAGAAAAAGCCTGGGAAGCCAGTATCATGATAACTAGTTACTTGTTGAAAATAGACTGTCATTGGACCTCACCATCACACCTCACTTGCTAATGCATCAAAAAAAGTTTTGAGGTTCCAGCCCAAATAAATTATTTTGGATATCAAGGTTTTACTGCAAGGCTAACAGAGGTAGTGGCCATATCCCTGAACATATTTTTACTATGGATTTTTAAGCATGGGCAATTTTTTATTCCAGCTGATAGACTATTTGAAAGTTTTCAGAGTTCATCTTGCTTCTTTGGACTAGATTTTATATTCCTTTTAGGCTAATTTCTTCCATACTCCATCTGTAAACCATGTTGAGCAGCTGCAGAACAACAAAACGCATTTTTGCAGCATATTTTATATGAGGATTTCCAGGTGTTTG
>WEKW01002306.1:57128-69293 GCA_013389905.1 Sula dactylatra | reverse complement strand
GCTCTGACCCCGCGCCGCCCGGTCCTGCTGGGCACCCCGCGCCCCCTGCCCCGTCCCCTGGCCCGTTCTTTGCTCGGCCCCGGTGGCGGCGCTCTAGCTGTGGTCCCGCCGGCCTGGCCGGCCTCCCGCTGTGCTCCCTTCTGCCTCTCCGTCCCCGTGGCCTGGCTCTCTAACCACACCTGCGCTGCAGGGTCTCCTGGACATGATGGTCGCGGAGGAGGAGAGCCTGAAGGACCGTCTCTTGAAGAGCATTGCCCTGTGTCGGAAGGAGCTTGACACCCTCTGCAGGGAGCTCCAGCTAGATCCCTTTGAGGTAAGGTATTGCTTTTCACTCCTAGGATCTTGCTGGCAACAGCCTCCTGCTGCCTGGCCTCTTCCCCGGGTGTCTTGGTGAGGGTGGAGTTCGCAAGGCAAGCGGCTGTTCAAAACCACTTTTCCTGATGCTTGGCAGATCAAAAGGCTTTGGGGCTCCTCACAGGTTGGGTGCTGGGAGATGGTAGTGAGGAGGCCAGGTGTCTTGCAGCATCTCATTCTGTGTGTTGCTGCTGCGTTTGCACCTTCCTGGGTAATGCTTTGCTCAGAACCAGGGCTTGTGTCCCAGGTCTTAGTTTAAAAAGCCTTAAATATGTGAGTCAGGTCTGTGAAAGTTGCAGAGAAGGGAGCTGATTTCTGGACTCTTCTAGGCAGAGGAAGGGTGTACCATTCTGCAGATGGAGAAGAATTTGCGCACCCGTGTGGAAGTGATGTTAAAGCAGAAAAGGGACAGGAGGCAGGAGCTGAAAACCCTGCAAGAACAAGATCGAGACTTGTGTGACATCCTCTGCACAACCCCGTTCTGCATCGACAGTAATGCCGTGCCCAGCCTGGAGGACCTGGATCGTTACAGGCGCCACTTGGCCTCCCTGACCACCGAGAAGGTAAGCAGAGACAGGGTGAGGATCTCGCCAATGGTGGCATGCAAGGTGCTCGCTGGTTTCTAATGCTGATCGTCGCCTCCAGGAGCAAAGGCGAGAAGAGTTTGTCAGCAGCAAGCGGCAAATCATCCTCCTCATGGAGGAGCTGGACCACACTCCAGACACAAGCTTTGAGCGGGACGTGGTGTGCGAGGATGAGGAAGCTTTCTGTTTGTCCACAGACAACATTGCTGCCCTCCAGAATCTGCTGCAGCAGGTATGTTGGCACACTGAGGCAGCGTTGCTTGCTGTAGAGGCTGTTGATGGGTCCTGGCAGCAGTTTGCACCATGATGTGAAGAGCAACTGCTCGGTTTTCAGCAAGTCCTGTGTTGTTAGAACATTCTTTCAGCAGCTTTTGCAAGGAGATGTTAGAAGATGAGTGAGTGGCTTTGCTAGGTGCAGCAGAGCAAATGGCCTACTCGTGCTCTTTGGGGCCAGGCTGCGCTGGCACTGACCCTGTGCTCTCCCTCCTGTAGTTGGAAGCCCGGCGATCCCTGAATGAAGTTGTGTGCACAGAACTGCGCTCCAGAATCATCGCACTTTGGGAAAGGCTGCAGGTTCCTCTGGAGGAGAGAGAGTCTTCTGCAGTGCACGTGTCTGGGTCTAGAGCCAAAACCAGGAAGGCTGTAAGGACTGTCCTGTGCCCTTGGAGGGGGAGGGCTGGGGAGCAGCAGCTCTGGGTTTCACGCTCCTGTTTGTTCAGCCAGAGAGGAGGAGCTGCTTCTGGCAGTCAGGTGCAAGGTGAACAGGCCAAATACCGCCCTTGCAGGTGGAGGAGCTGGGAACTAGTGTTGGTGACTGCCCTATCTTAGGAAGTGGCTTATGTAGAAGACAAATCCTATCCTGCTCCTCCTCTTCTCATGCTGCCTTTTCTGAGTCTGTGCTCTGACCCTGTTGGCAGCTGCAGTTGGAAGTGGACCATCTGGAGGAGCTGAAGCTGCAGAACATGAAATCTGTGATTCAGTCAATCCGGGCAGAGCTGGCTGACTACTGGGACAAGTGCTTCTACAGTCAGGAGCAGAGGGAAGGCTTCAGCCCCTATTACGATGGTGGGTGCTGGCTCTTTTTCTCATTGACTCCCCTGTGGGAGCTGTAGGCTGCCTGTTGGCAGGGTAGCTGCCGAGTAGGGCTGCCCTCAGCTCACGGAGGCGTGGGGATCCCGGGTGCCTTCTAAGCATGCTGTTGTACCCTCTGCAGAGGACTATACAGAGACTCTGCTCGAGCTCCACGATGCTGAGGTGGGGAAGATGAAGAGCTACTATGAAACACACAAAGATCTGTTTGAGGCTGTCTGGAAATGGGAGGAGAACTGGAAGCTGTTCCTGGAGCTGGAGGTATTGTCCGAGCAGGAACGTGCTCTGCCTGGATCAGTCCTAGGTCACTGGGCAGGGCACACCTCCACTCCTATGTGTAAAGTGCTGCTGGGAAAGACCAGGGAGGCTCTAGGAAACCACAGTGGGTCGGTGAGGGGATGGGGTGCTGTTCTAGAGCACCAGTATGGTTTGCGATGGGGAACTGTGCAGCAGGGGTGGCTTCCTCCAGGGTCTGTATCCTGTGGGGCGTATGTTGGGCTGTGAGACTGGGCGGTGTGTTTGGTTCTCTCCTGACCTCCACTCTGTACTAGAGGAAAGCAACTGACCCCAGTCGCTTCGCCAACCGTGGGGGGAATCTGCTGAAAGAAGAGAAGCAGCGAGCAAAGCTGCAGAAGACACTTTCCAAGGTAGGTTCAGCCCTGGAGAAGAAGCTGTAGTCCCATATAGGCCTGCATAACACTGACTGAGGGGAAGTGCAGCTCTTAGAGTCAGCAAGGGATATCTCTGTGCGTGGAGATGCCCACGTTCAGGAGGGCAGCCTCTCTACACCACCTTTGTGTCCTCATCAGCTGCAGGAGGAGCTGGAGAGCAGGGTCCAGGCCTGGGAGCAAGAGCACGAGGGGACCTTCCTGGTGAAGGGGCAGCAGTTCATGCAGTATGTGACGGAGCAGTGGCAGCTGTACCGCCTGGAGAAAGAGAAGGAGAAGCAGGAGCGGGTGAGTGTGAAGCTGAGCCTCCTGGCCTGGAGGAGCCTCTGCTGCCTTGAACGAGTGGTGGGAGCTGTGCCAGCAGCCACTGCCTGGGACTCTGTCTCCTTGCTCTGCGCCTGGAAGCAGCTATGCATGCAGTCACCTTTCTTTGACAGCAGGACTGGTGTTCATTGCTATCAGCATCTGTGCATGTCGAGCCCCTTTCCTGGCCCTAGCTGTGCCAGAGCTGCACCTTGGCTCTGGATACCTGTAAATGCCGGCTGCTTGGCTGTGCCACAGACTAGCTGGAGGGCATTGCCCGCTGGCAGAAGCCTGCGCTTCCCCTGGCATCGTGTAGCAAGCGGGCGCTCCGCAGCTCTGTGTGGCCAGCTCTGTGCTGTTCCTCTGGTCAGGTTTGTAAGTGCACATCTCTCGCACAGCACCTGAAGAAAAGTCGCCAGATTGAGACAGAGATGATGTACGGAAGCACCCCGCGGACACCCATCAAGCGGCGAGTGCTCGGCTCCCACACACCTGGCAAAGTAAGGAAGGTAAACTGTGCAAAGCAGCATAGGTGTGCTGGGACCCTGCCGGGAGTTGAGTGTTGTCATTAGGCTAGAGCCCTGCCTTGTCCTGGGCTGGTCTTGGTCCCACACAGAGAGGTGGGAAGGGTTTGGGGTGCTGCAGCAGTGCAAGCACCCAGGCCATGAGCACCTCTGTTCTCCCTGGGGACAATCAAGCTTGTTGCACTGTGGTGCTCTGGAGGCAGAAGGCTCCGTGGAGCCGCCGGCTTCCTCCCTGTGTGACGTGTGCTCTGCTTTTCACCTCAGCTCAACGGCACTTCCATCTCCAGCGCCACACCCAACAGCACCGTTCGTTCAGCTTTTGGGGGAACCATCTACCACTCACCAATATCTCGGTTGCCACCTTCTGGAGGGAAGGTAAGGAGTTTTCCAGGGAGTCCCTGCCCAGCAGGGTGGGCTGCAGAGGAGATGGGTGAGCTCTGACTGCTGTGTGTCGTTGCCTTCCCTGCCAAGCTCTGGGGTGCAAAAGCCCCTGTTTGTCCATAAGCTGCTGTGTTGGGCTGCCACGATTCTGGCAGGATATTTCTGGGACCTGAGGGAGAAGGAGGGTAGTAGCAGCATTCAGGTAGTCTTCCTCCAGCCCAGATTTCTAGCATACCTCTGTTCCTCTGTGCTGAGCCTGCAGCTTGGGGGAACCTTCAAAATGTGTGTGTGGTGCTGTACGTTTCCAGGATCAGAACTGAGCCCTAGCCCATGGAGAGCTCCTGGAGCTCGAAACTACTCTGGTACCACAGAGCAACAGGCAGTGCAACTAGGGCAGCTCTCCTAGCTCTGCTTGATTCTTGTGTCCCCTCTAATTGTCACTTCTTCCTGTAGCTTGGCCAGGCTCGGACCCCCAGCCACATGGCTGCGAAGCCCCCCCGTCCTGGATACAGGGAGAGGAACAAGGAGAACATGTCCCAGCTGAATGGAACCACCCTGAGCGGTGGGTGCACCCCCACAGTCCCTGCCCAGCGTAACCACAGCGTTAATTCTGTTGCCAGCACCTATTCTGAGTTTGCGGTAATTGACCTCTTCTAAACCCACCTCCCCTTGCTGGGCAGCACAGGGGTGTGCTCCCTCCTCCCAGAGCACCCCACAGGGCTGCAGCTCTGCACAGCCCTCCCGGTGTCCCCGCACAGAGCGGCTGTTCCTGCCAGTGCCCGTGGCAGCAGATCTGTTGGCTCTACATCGCGAACTTAAAATTGAGGTTTGGTGGCTGAGGCCAAGCCCTGCTCATGTCACACAAAGGCCCTGAGCAGCCCAGTGGGGAACAGACACAAACACAAGAGAAACGCTGATGTCGGGGGCACCTCCTAGCCCTGGGCAGGGGCAAAGCCATACGTGGCCCAGGCCCCCTGCAACAGCCCCGCTGTAGTGATGCAGCCGCTCTCCCGAGGTGGGTCTGTCTCCAGCTGCTTGAGCAAAGTCTCTCCCCCAGCCCTGAGGTCTGAGTCACTTGGTGCAGTGTGTCCTGGGGGTGATGATGCTCCCCAGCCTCTCCAGGGGCTGCAGCATGGTGGCCTGGGCAGCTGGCAGCAGCAGTGCTCTCGCTGTCCTCACCTGGTCAGTGGGATGGAGGGTCTCCTGCCCCCCAGGCAGGGGAAGCCTTTTCCTGCTGCCTGCACAGACTCATCTGTTGCATGCTCACATGGGACTCTGCTGCTTGTCCCCCTGAGCTGAGCCTGCAAGGGGACACCAGCATCTGTCCCACCTCTTCTACTATTGTCTCTGTGGCAGGTGGGGTGAGCAAAGGCTGGGGAGCTGCCCCAGCTGCTGAAGCAGGTGCTCTCTGCTGCTGGACGGGGCTTTGCTATCTCTGGCCAGCTGGAAGTCCCTTAGTGGCCTTTGCCCTTCCATTAGGATGGTCTGAGCTGAAGCCTTAACATCTGACACTAGACAGCCATGAGCATCCCTTCCTTGTAGCAGCTAAGGCTGTGTGTGGAGTGCCCTGTGAGCCCCTGGGGATGTGCTGAGGATTTCCCTGCAGCCGGGCTGTGATCCCAGGCTTGTGGACCGCCTAGGGGCAGGGAGGGTGCTGGTTTGTGATGGAGGCAGATTCCTGCTCCGTGTTTCCTTCCTCCAGCAGTTGGGCACAGCCCTCCCTGTCCTGCTTCCCTTTGCTGAGGGGCAGCCTGTTTGTTTTCCGCTGACCTAGCAGAGTGCTTCCCAGGACACACAGCCTGCCTACTGCAGGAGGCAGGGATGTGGGTTCCCAGCCTGGGGCTGTTCAGGCAACAGGTACCTCTGCTTCTGGGAGGCTCACGGGCTCCAAGTTCTTTCTCCGATACTCGATGCTAAGGCTTCCCTGCCCTCTTCTGAAGCAAGAGGGGTTGGGAAGCCCAAACAAACCAGCAGGAGCAGCTTGGCCAGCCCTCCTTGCTGGCCTGGTGCTGCTCCTGCTTTCACCCAAAGCAGCTGCTCTCTCCCTGCTGCCCTCTGTGCAGCTGCCCCCTCTGTTCCCTCATCCCCATCTCCTGCTTCTTGTTTCCACAGCGCGAACTTTCAAAGGCTTCCAGGTCTGACAGCGTCTCCCGCATCCTGAACTCCACCACCACCAATGCCTTCTGCTGAGGTGCTGCCTGCCAGGCTCCAGCTGCTCGTAGTCGTAGTGATTTGCTGATCCAGCAGAGCGTTACGCAGCTCCCACCCTGCCCAAAGCGTCCGTGCTGTAGGGTTAAGTTTTATCTGGGTCCCAGGCGTTACTCGGGCCAGCCTTGGCTCTCTCCAGGGCAGGGAGGTCGCTGCCTGCCAGGGTAGAGTGTGAAAGGGGCACTTTTAAAAACTTGCTTTTATTTGGGGAATTCTTGCAAATGTTTGTGATTAAAGATTTGAGTATATGGTTGTGTTAGGGTAGTGCAGTGGTGGGCGCTGGCCCCGCCTGGCTGGCAGGGGTGAGCGTTGGTGAGCAGAGGCTCTGCCTTGCTGAGCATGCTCGGGGACAGACAGGACCTAGTTGAGAGAACTGGCTTCAGTGCCTTTTGTCACAGGCTTTTCCTCCCCTCTATTTCTATAGCTATTGTCCACAGCATCTTCCTTTCTCAACATCACAGCAGGCTTGTCTCATTGGGGCTTTCTTTAGCTGAGGTTCCCTAAGCAGGCTTTGCTTGACCCTGGAGCGCTGGGCTCACCCCTGCTGCAGGCTGGGCGCAGGGCTGAGGGTCTCGTCTCTCCCACACAAGCTGCGAGGCTGGGGGTCCCTGGGAGGGAACAGCAGGGCACTTCATAGAAGGCAAGCAAGGAAGCAAGCTACAGTGGGACAAGGCCTGCTTCCCTGGCCTTGGGAAGGGGGGGGATGCTTGTCTTATCCCCAGGCCCTGCTCTGCACCATCCAGCACTGCCCTCCCTCGCCCTCCACTCTGGCAGAGGGCAGCACGCCGACTGCTTTGGTGGTACGCCACAGCCCTGGGCCCAGCTGGGGGGGGTGGGGGTGGGGCCTGTTTGCACCTTTGTTAACGAAGCTCTGTGTGTATGTGTCTGTCCCTGATCATGACTAATTTGCACTTGTTATCACTACAGTCCCCCACTCGCTGTTATTTATTCTCCAGGTTCTCTTTGCTCTGTAACTCTGTACATACTGTTCATGGGAATAATACATATATGTGTATATAGCCGCTGCTCTTTGTGTGTCTGTGGGGGGACCAAAGGCTCCCCTGGTGTGGCCTTGCAGACGGGGAGGGGAGGAGCTGGGGCTGGCTCCAGAGGGGCTGGGGGCAGCTGGAAAGCTCCTTTGTATGTAACACACAGCACCATTACAGCTGTTATGGAAAAGTAGATGTAATAAACATGTACCATCCTTCCCTTAGCACTCCTGAAATCGCACCCTGGGCAGGGTCAGGCACCAGCTCAGCTCCAGTGTGAGTTCAGTTCAGTGTGGGCTCAACCTGGCCAGGTCCTGGCCCGCCTTCTGAGGGCACTAGGGGGCCAGGGCTGCTCGTGGCAGCAGGTGGACAGGAGCAGAGCTTGCTTGTGTCTTCCTCCCCGCAGGCAGCTGGGGCTGTGGGGCCCTCATGGCTCCAGCACGCAGACGTAGGTGGTCCAGGGTCCGCACACCACCTCTTCTACCCGCAGCCCCTCAGCAACCAGGTACTCAACACGGCGTGGCTGGTCAGAGCTGGTGTTGTCCCTGTGTCCCAGCTGCCCGTATTTACCTGCAGACACAACTGTTATGCCACAACATGGCCCTGGGGCCCCAGCCCTTGCAGGGTGAGGGCTCCTCGGGCGTTTGGGTGGGAGGGAGGAAATGTGAGAGCACCCTGTACAAATGGCTCCAGCCAGGACCTGGTGGAGGTGCTCTGCTATGAAACCTCACAGTCATAAAATAAACCATACACGTAATAACAGCCAGTGGTAAGGGAGTAGAAAACAAAAGCTGGTCCTGGGGGGTGTTGTACCATCCCAGAGCACAGGCGTCACTTACCCCAGCCCCAGGTGTAGAGCTCACCACCTCCTGCAAATGGGACAGCACCCATCAGCCAGCGCCCGCACGGCAGCGCAGGGGGCTTCCAGCCTCTGCCCCACCGGGTCCCGGTGAGCCCCGGCGCCCAGCAGCTGCCCCTGCCCCACTCCCAGGCAGCACCGAAAGCAGGGGTGCTGCCCACTGCCATGCTGGCAAGAGCCAGGCACTCACGTGTGACGACGGCTGTGTGCCGGGACCCGCAGCTGACCTTGCTGACCTCCAGGTCCTGGGGCAGATCCAGCAATGCCGGGAATGCCTGGATGGAAATGAACGCGGCATCCTCGGCAGCCGGCTGCTCCTGGCGGGGTGTCAGCTTGGCATCCCCTGGGGAAGAGCCAACCTTCAGCGACTGGGAGCGACCAGGCCCTGCCAGGCTCGAACCGCTGCCTGGGGCTGTGCAGGGACCTGGTATCACCCACTGCCTGTGACCTGACCAGCAGCATCCTCACCTGCACCCGTGTCCTCATCCTGTGCCCGCTCTTCTGCCAGCGCCTTGGAGGGCAGGGCCAGCTGGCCTGACTCATTCCAGCCCCACATGTAGAGGTCTCCTGCCTCTGGGGTGGGGGGGGCACATCAGGGGGAGCCCCGGAGGAGAGCTCAGCCCTGAAGCCCCCTGTCAGCAGCAGCGGCTGGGAGCTCCAGCGGCACCAGCACCAACCACACACGGCACAGCGCTGTGCACTGGGCCCCCCCGGGACCAGGGACGTGGGGTAACCATGACATGGCGGACTGGTCCTGCTGGGGCCTCAGGGTGCCGCTGGCCACCCTGACACCCCCCCACACCTCCCCCAGCATGGCCCCTCACCGCTAACGCTGGCCGAATGCCACCCGCCGGCTGCCACCGCCTGCATCGGCACACCGGCCAACGCCTCCACCAGCCGCGGCTGCAGCTCTGACTCCAGGGTCCCATGGCCGAGCTGCCCGTGCCTGTGGGGAGACGCACATGGACAGACAGACACCTCCTGCACCCTGCTGCCCTCCAGCCCTCGTGCCTCCCTGCCCCACTCGGTCCTGACCGAGCCCCCTCCTGCCTGCTGCTGCCGCTGCCCCAGGGCCGTGTCCCAAAGGCAGGGGGTGCAGCGGGGGCACCGGGCCCAGCCCGGGGTGGGGGGAAGGAGGGTGACCTGTGCCCTGGTGCCAAATTGTGTGGGAGCTGGCGGCGGGGCTTGGTGGCCCTGGTGCCGGGGGGGGGCGATGGTGGTGGGGGGGTTGCAGCATGCAAGGCTGTAACAGCTACCCAATGCATAAGGCAAGAGCCTGTGCTGTCTTGCAGTCACGGTGCAGCGAATGACACAACTCTGAATTAATTAATGTGTTTACAAATTAGTTGACCGATCTAATTGAATCCTGAGCTTATTTGGGTCTTGCTGAGCCAGCAATCAACAGCGCAGTGTTGCCAGGCCAGCAGAGCCTGTGCTGCTGAAGGAATAACCACAGCTGAGGGGAAGCGCTGATGCCAGAAACAGGGAAAAGCCAAGCGCCAGTGGGAGGGTGATGCCCAGCACGGGGTGTCCCTGCACACAGAACTGGAACCCTGACAGCCCAGTTACAGACTGAGGGGGGGGGGCTTGGTGGTGAGCAAGTGGAACATCATGCAGCAGTACCTTTAACTGTCACAACTATTGCAAAAGCAGAAAGAGCTGGAAGGGAGGCTGTAAAGGTAAAATAACCAGCTCAGCTGCACATAGGACCGTAGTGTTGAGTCCTGGGAATCATTGAAGTGTTGGCACAGTACAAAAACCCGTGCTAATGCACAATACTGGAAAGCCTTTTCGCTTTTCCTTCACAGTGATATCTGCAGAAGACCAGGGCAAAGAGACACAGCCAGTGGGGCTGAGGGCTGGGCTGGCTCCCAGCTGGCCCCCAAGCATGGAGAACCAACAGGCAGGGAAGAATTTGCAGCAGATCTGGGCACTCCCTGCACAAACAGGCAAAGGTGACTACAGCCTGTGGTAAGAGGCTAACCAGTGCCTAACCATTATACAGAAGACCTGTAACACTGCGGGACATGGCACAGAGATGTGTTAATGGCTTCTCAGTCTTGTCAATTAACCAAAGTTTAACCATGGAATTTAATCTTTAAAAAAAAAAAAAAAAAAAAAGTGAATCCTAAAATGCATGTTCACCAGTGTAGAAACCTTTCTTCTGTAGAGGAAGCAACAAAGACAAGATAATGTAGTGTCTGCAAATGCAAGAACTGATGATTTAAACTGAGTTTTATGTTTACTGTGAGGACCAGCTGGCCAAGAACCCAGGCACCAGCGAACAGAGAATGGGGAACAAAACGCTCCTTCGCCGATCAGAAACACCAAGGGAGGGCAATGGGCCAGGTCACGCAGCTCTGCTGACTGACCGACAGTCTCTTCTAGTTTTGTCTTCCATAAATAGCAAAGGAAGAGGACCACGTAATCCCTTCCACCCTACGGGTCTTAACAACTAATAGTTACTGTGGTTAGGCTCATGCACTGGCAGCCTGACTCAGTGTCTGTGCACATCTGTCTGTGGCGCTGGAGATGTACAACCACGATCCAATGGAGTTACCAAACGGGGGGGGTTGGAGCGCGACAAGAGCCAGCGATGCCTCAGCTACGCCCAGAAACGAGCCCTACAGTAGTGGGGCTTTAGTGGCCCACGGCTCCCAGCACAGCCCTGCAGCTCCAGGACTGCGAGGCTGCATCGCCGTGTGCCGCGGCCCTAGGGGTGTCCAGCTCACTGCGCGGAACCGATGGCGCTGGTCAGGCCAGGAACCCGGAGCAGCCGCAGTTGTGGGAGCTGCAAGGCTGCGTACAAGCGATGCAGACGGTGGCACGGGTAGGAACCGGCACCTTGTGTTGGCAAATGCGAAACCACACCTCAGCCTTGGAGCAAAGGGAGAAGCAGGAATCCCTTGGCAGGTGCCAGGCAGTAGAAATCAGGCGATCTAGGGGAGGGATGGCCTGGAGCTGTGCCCTCAGTTGTCTTCTGGGAAAACATTACTGGATGTAGGGCAGCATGGGCAAAAGCAACCCCAAACTAACAGAAAACACCTTTAAGAGATTGAACTGACCAATATCTCTGGCTGGTTATCGCACCCAAGTACAACTGCTGGAAAGTGAAACAGGGAGTTGGGTTAGATGCTTTTCCGAAGGGGTTTACCCTTCTCCCACAGGGCTGTAGCAGAGGGATCTTGTACTGAAATGTTAACAGACAGATGGTACCGACCTCCATCTCAGAAACAAACAGATCTTTGATGTCAGGTCGGTGTTTTTGTGGTATGTTACAGAGGAGCGGGAGCAGAGGGAGCTGAACCTTGCACTGATTTGAAGCAGCTGGGTGAAGGATGAGGCAGGGCAGAGATGCGGTGCCCGGCTGCCATGCACCCGTGGGATGGAGAGGTTTGTGCTGAGCTGATGGATCAACAACCTCAGCCGGGGACCTGGCCAGCCTGACGGGGTGAAACATGCCAGCAGCACCTGGAAAGCTGACAGCCTAGCGAGTGCATTAAGGGAATAAAAACCTTTTAACCGGGACTGAGAGTGAACTGCCTGTTGTACATCACTGGTGTGATGGGTTTATGGGACAGTCCCCAAAACCTACAGCTGTGTTACACTTGATACCGCACCCTGCGGTTGTGTCTACGGCGCTGCGAGGAGAACTGACCTTTATCATCCTGCACATAGGGTACAAGGGTACCACAGGATCGGTGCTGCGGAACCAGATGGGAGCGTTACGTGTGCCTGGGTATCCTGAAAATTGTAGTAGACTCAGCCAGAGGGGACTGCGGGGACCTCAGAGGTCACACAGAGAGACCCAAGTGTCCTTGGATGCAGCCCTGATGGGACCACAAGCCAGAGTGCCCCCAGAAGCCACGGCCCCAGCACCCACAGAGGAGACAGTGCTGCCTGAGGGCCAGTGCGGGGGACCCAGAGGGAACAGGAGCGCAGGTGCGGGGGGGCACAGTGCGGCCAGCGCGCCCCAGGAGAAGCTGTGAGCCAGGCTGTCTGCACCGGGGCGGGTGGGGGGGTGTGCTGGCGCTCAGCGGGACCCGGCTGGGGCAAGTGACAGATCCCATCAGCGCGGGGGCGAACACAGCGCAGCGGGGTGAGGCAGGCACTCACGGGGGCTGGGAGCACCCGTCAGGGAAGGGGCACCAGGTACATCAGCAATGATGTAGGAGGCCGTGATTGTTTGGTGATAGTGTGAGAAAT
>WEKW01002306.1:34477-46919 GCA_013389905.1 Sula dactylatra | reverse complement strand
GGGGGCCACAGGGCGGGCGGCGGGTGCAGGGCAGGAGGCAGCCGAGGCGGCAGCGCTGGGTGCGGTAGAAGTGGAAGAGGTCAATGGCCATGAGGAGGAGGACAAGGAGCCCGTAGAGCCCCACGAAGGGCAGGGCCAGGGGGTTCCTGCGGGGGGGGGGGACACACGTCAGGAGGGGCAGCCATGGCCCCCCCACCGGTGCCCCTGCGCCAGGGAGGGGGCCAGCTTTGGGCCCCAGGGGCCACACTGTGCCAGCCCCCAGGGCCGTGCCAGGAGCCCCCGCCGCCCCCTCCCACCTTCCAGGCATCACAGCCCTGCTGCAGCCCTGCTCACCGGAGGAGGCCTGGGTCAGCCAGGCTGGAGAGGTTCACCCTGGTAAGAGTCTCCAGGGCCAGCTGGGAGCAGCAGGTCTTGAGGGTGTGCGGGCTGGGGCGGCAGCAGTAGCGGTGGCTGGCCGGGTCGGTCAGCCGCGGGCAGTAGAAGCCGGGGTGGTAACGGCTATCGGGGCCCATGTAGCCCTCGCAGAGGTGCAGGTTCTGCACCGAGACTGTGGTGAGGAACAGGCACTTGGTGAGTGCTGGGGCTCAGCTCCCACCACGGCGTGCTGCAAAACCCGTGAATGGGGCACGTGCTAGGCTTCGCCCCTGCATCGATGTGAGTCGGCATGCCAGATGGGCTGCCAGCTCCAGCGAGGTGGACCTCACTGGGATGCTGCTGAGCAGAGCCTTCCTCAGCCCCAGCAGGGATGGGCCAGGCTGGGAGCAACCCGGCCTCGTGGGGCCTCACCGCTACAGCACAGGAGCCCCCAGCTCAGCCCTTGGGGTGGGCTCAGGTTGTGGCTGGGCTCCAGGCCGATGGGCAGCACTGGCTGAACACAGCCCCACCCAGCACTGCCTGCCAATAGCCCTGGCCCCATGTATGCCATGACCTCCAGCGCTCACCATCACCCTGGCAAGGGCAAACACGGGCAAGGAGCGTGATGGCAGTAGAGGGGAGAGGAAAGGCCCTGGGCCAGCCCAAATTTCCCCGTGCTGGACCCCCTCCCCATTCCCCACCATGCCACGGGGGGAGCGCTTCTTACCTCACAGACATGCTGCAGTGGGACCAGCCCCAGCACGCCTAGGCCACCATCCCTAGCCCAGACCACCGCCTCCTGGCACAGGTATCCCAGCCTCCATCAGGGGCCATTGGAGAGCAGCCCACAAGGGATGAGGCCCCAGCAGGGAGAGGGAAGATGGATTCAGGGAGCAGGAGGAGTGGGGATGTACCTGTCCCAAGGAGACCGGGGCACAGAGATGTGGCGAGCAGCAGCCGGAGCAGGAGCCCACCCAGCATCTTCCCAGCCGACCCTGGGCAGAGGCAGCTCTGGCTCCTGCGGAGGCAGAAACCACAGCCCCTCCTGCTCCCGCCTCCACCACGGCCCATCAAGAGCTGCTTGGAGCCATTAGAGCCTCCTGCACTTGCTGCCCGCTCCGCAGGGACCAGAGCGGGAGGCGGGAGCATCGCTAATGAGCTTCTCAGGGGCCAAGTGCGGACAGGAGGCACCTTCCCCACCCCGCAGCAGGGCACCGGCCGCCAGGTCTATAGGCCTGGGTCAGGCATCTCAGCCCATCTGGGGCTACTGGCGGTGCAGGCAAGGGTCCCAGGCCAGGCTGGAGTGCAGGGTGAGCGTCTGGCCCTGAGGTTGTGCCGCAGCCCCTCGGCAGCCCAGCCCCAGTGGGCAGCAGGCCCTGAGCCAGGAGCCTGGCCCCTTGCCAGCCATGCCATTAGCCAGGCTCCGGCAGAGCTGCCGGTGGCACGCTGTGCCAGCGCAGGGCTTTGGTACCCCGCTCGCCGGCACAGCACCGCAGCGTGCTCATGCCCCCAGCCATGCACAAGGCCTGGGGTCCTGTCCTGCTACGCTGCCCCCTGCCAGGCTGTCCCTGGGGTGGTGCAAGGGCTGAGCTGCCGGGGCCGGTCCACGCTGGCTCCATGCACTCTGCCCCTCCTCAGGGCTGCGGGTGTGCAGGGCCGTGGCTGAGCCCGTGGGATGCAGGCTGTGCTGGAGGCTGTGCGGGAAACGGAGACAAAGCTCAGGCAGCACCACCTCCTTGCCCAGCCCTCCCTGTGGCCCTCTCTGCTGGCACCCCTTCGCAGTAATTAGCCCCGGGGGGGCCAGGAGAGTGCGGCAGCCCCTGCGGTCCCCACAGCAACCAGGAGGATGCTCCTGGTGACGTGGCTTCCCGCAGCCCCTGGGCCACCGCAGACTGGCCAGCTGGGTTCCTCGGGCACCAGAGCATCGCTGCAGGTTGAGGACTTCGAACCACTCCTTCTCAGCCTGCTCACAGCTGGCAGCGCCCCATGGTCCTGTGCACAGGAGCAGGGTCCGGCGTTTCAGCAGCTGAGAGCACAGGAGCAGCTCCCCCAGCAGCTGCCGGCGTTTCAGCCCTGAGAGCAGCTGGCACTCACCAGCCCCAGGAAGCTGCTGCACCAGGTGCTCACCCCAGCAGCGCAGGGGTGCACAGGCGGGTGCTACAGCAGACGATGTCCCCATCCCCTCCCTGCTGAGCCGGGCGCCAGGTGTCCCCAGTGACTGTCAGCACCTGCCCCTCAGCCACCAGCAGTCAGAGCTCAATGCAGACCAGGCTGCCACGCTCACATTGAAAGGGGCTAAAAGCATTGAATTTGGGAGAGGCTATTCCCACACTTAAACCCACATGTTGCTGCCTGCACAAGGAGCTGCCTAACTTTGGTCTGCACCCCGTCCCCCTTGCTCCCACCGTGCGCGTGGCTGGGCCTCTCACACACGGCCAGGACCCCACCGGCAGGGCAGGGACCCCATGGACTAGAGCGCGGCACAGCCCCGGCAGCCCGCCCAGCACGCCCAGACTGGCCCTGGCCACAGCTCCGAGCCTGCCTCCCTGCTGCCTCAGGGTGCTGCCCCATCTCCCTGTTCCCACTCCCCCACACAACCAGTGCGAGAATCACAAACCAGACAGAGACTGAGGCCCTTTGAAACAGCCTCGTGTTTCCTACAGGCTCCAGGCGAGCTCAGTCTCCAGTCTGCAACACCTCCCCGGTCAGCTGCCCCAACCCCGCCAGGCTCCTGGCAGCCCCCGTGCTGCCCCGCGGGCCGGGAGGAGCCCAGCATGGGCCCCTACCCCGAGACGCCAGGGTGGGCACCCTCCCAGGCAGCCATGCAAACGCAGCAGGGCAGCTGTGCCTATCCTGCCGGCAGCGGCAGAGCCCGGCCCGCTGCCCCTGCCAGCCATGCCCTGCTCAGAGCAGTGCCCAGCCCGTGGCCTCTATGCCCAGGCAGCATCTGGCAGCCTCTGCACAGCCCTGCCACAGCAGTTCACTTCTGAAATCTATCTGAGAACACAGGACTAATAAATTAGAAGGCAGCAGCCTTTGCAAGTCCAGCACCTCCTGCCCAGCACCCGCCTGCCTGCCGCAGGCCCGCTTGCCCAGACTCTCCCAGGCCATGCTGGTGCTGCTGGGCGCAGCGGCTGCTCCCACACTGCCCAGCCAGTCTGCTCCTCTCCTGCTCTGGGAGACACTACCCCAGGCGGATCCGGAAAGTGGCAATTTCCATAGGGTCCAGGTGGATGGTGGTGCTGTTGGAGGCCGTGCCCAGCGGGTACATCAAGGTCAGTGAGGTGGCCTGCAGGGAGCCCAGCTCCAGCCCCTGGAACAGGCTGCCCAGGGCCAGCTAGGGAGAGAGAAAGGAGAAAGGCGGGTGGCCCAGAGGAGTGAGACGTGGTGCCTGGCAGCGCAGCACCGTGCATGGGGCAGCCCCACACTTGCTGTGCCAGCAGCCAGTTCGCCAGCCCCCCATGGCACCCAGGGCACTGCGCTGACCCAGCCCAGCCCAGGCTCTGCCTCGCCTCACTGCAGCATGCAGGGCTCATGGAAGGCTTCAGACCTGCTTCGTGGCAAACCAACATCCTCCAGCTTTGCCTGGGCAAGGGGCAGAGCAGGGCTGCAGGCTGCCCTGTGGCCTGACCAGCCACTGTCTCTAGGAGGCTGGTGTTAGGGGACCTGGGACCCCCCTCCAGATTCCATCCTGGCTTGGCACAAGCACAGGAGTCAGGCGTGGTGCCAGACGTGCCGGGGGCCCCAGCCTGGCTCGGACCCAGCAGTGGGTAGAGGCAGCAGCCTGGTCTTACCTTGCCCTGGCTGGTGGTGCAGTTAAACCCCAGGTTCTTGGCCTCCAGGCTGCAGTCAAAGCCTTTGCGGTGCAGGATCAGGGCTGCCTCGGCCGAGGGTAGCGAGTCATCCTGCCAGGGAGCCAGGGTGTGAGGTTCAATGCTGGGGACAGCAGGTGCGCGACCCCTCAGGAGGCCTGCTGCCCCCAGACCGTGCCTGCCCCGCTCACAGGGTGCAGCTCACCTCTGCCTGCAGCATCCGCAGGTTAAGTATGTGAAAGTCGCAGGGGAGGGTGGTGGAAAGGGGCATGAATGAGCGCAGGGCTGGTGGGGCCACCTTCTCCTGGGCCACGGGCATGACCAGGGCCTCGGCGTTCAGGTGCATGGAGGTGATGTGGCTCAGCAGGGAGGGGAAGCTGATCGGGCGGCTGTCCTGCACGGGCCAAAGAGCATGTGAATCAGCGCAGGCCAGGGGAGCAGCAGGGCCAGGCAGAGCCTGGACAGGGCCCATAGGGCCTCCCGCTCCTTGCAGCGTCTCCAGCAGTGCTCAGAGAGCAGGCACCTGCCAGCACAGGGCACCCAGAGCTGCGCCCACCCAGGCTTGACCCCCTCCCCAGTACCCAAACAGGGACAGCGGCTGCTGGCCGGGCAGTCTGCATGGACCCCAGCTAGCTGATGGTCAGACTACGGGCCTGCTACAGGGCCTGGCTAGGCTAGTCGCTAGCAGCTAGTGCACGAGACAGGGAGAGACAGTGGGGCCAGGCCGGCCGTTACCTCTGGGCTGCCAGTCCTGGTGCCGGGGAAGCCCAAGGCTTTAAACATGGAGACCAGTTTGGAAAAGAAGCTGGAGCTCTGAATGGGTGACATGGCGCACGCATAGAGAGCAGCAAGGGGACGGGACAAGAACACTGTGATTACGAGGGTGGTGTGGCTCTGCACCCCATCTGCGGGACAGACCCTCCCCACACCCCCCCGCTCCAGGCATGGCTGGTCCCTGTGCAGTGCCAGTGTGATGGCCAGGGGCCCACGGGACAGCAGGAGAGGAGACCCTGCACCCAATCGCACATGTGGCTTTCTGCAGACGCCTCCACCCTGCTCCATTCCAAGGCAGGGCTGGGCGCTCTGGGCGAGCGGCACTGTGCCTGACCCTGGTCCGGTGGCCTCCCGGCCCATGCACCTTGTTGGCAGTGGCGCGGCGCTCCAGGAGGAGGCGGAACCGGTTGCAGGTCCGCTTGTTGTCCTTCAGCCCTTGACCCAGGCCCCGATTGTCATCCTGCATGAGGCGCCGGTCCAGGATCACCTCCAGCTGGCCTGCAGAGAGTGGGTCCCAGCGCCCCGGGCTTTAACACAAGTCAGCCACCCCCCACGCAGCCATGCATGGAAACACTCCCACAGGACTGGGGGCACCTAGGGAGCTCCCAGAGGCAGCAGGACCAGGACAGCCTGCACCCAGCCCACAGCACCCGCCTCCCCAGCATCCCTCTGCGCCCACCCTGCAGCACCCTCCCCCCCAGCATCCCCCGCTGAGGGCAGCCCCGACTCTGTGGCAGGCCCCCCCCCGAGGCACAGCCCCACGGCCCTGGGGGGGGCTGACTCACCACTGCCGAGGCTGGAGACCCCCAGGGCCTGGGCTGTGTGCAGCGTCAGGCGGCTCTGTGTGTCCTGGATGTAGGCCATGGCGGGCATGGGGTAGAAGTTGGCCTGCAGTGGCAGCTTCCGCTGGTACCTGCGGGGCTGGATCTGCCGAGGGACAGAGGTCAGTGGCCGGAGGTGGCTCCTACAGTGCCCAGTGCTGGGTGGCAGGGCACTGTCCTGCCGTGGGCAGCTGATGTCCCTCCCAAGGCTGCTGGATACCTGGAAACCATTGAGGTCTGTGAAGAAGGCGTCGTCACTCTCGATGTCAGTGCTGAAGCGCAGGGCCAGCTCCTTGTTGATGTGGTCACGGATGTCCACCAGGCAAGACACATCCAGGGACAGGCCCTCCACCCCTGCAGGCAGGCAGTGAGGGGCTGGGCCCCGCGGGTAGCATCGCCCGGTGCCCCCGGCACAGCCTCACGTTGTCTCACCTGGCACATTGTAAAGCCGCACCACAGTCTGGACATGCTGGTAGTAGCTGGCAACCTCTGAGAAGAGGGGTCCCTCGGTCACCCGCACTACTGGGGGGTCCTTAGGGGTGTAGGGCTGTGGGGGAAGGAGGGCTGCGCTGAGACTGCTGCCTGCAGGACTGTCACACGGCCGCAGGCATGGCTGCCAGCTGGCTCTCAGAGGCAGTCCCCATACCTTGGCCTCGCCGTCAGGCAGAAAGAGATAGGCTCCACTTTTGTCTTTGGAGGTCCTGGTGCCGTAGACAAGGAACTCACTGCTCACCCTCTGCTCCCGCTCCTCCCCAGCTCTGCGGATGCTCTGCGGGTCATGGGCCAGCACAGCGGTGAGCACACCTTGCACGAGGCAGCGCCGTGTCCCTCTCCCCTCCTTCACCCCGACACCACCCGTCAGAGCCCTGCACTCACCTGCAGCAGGCCTGAGCGTCCCGAGAAGCAGGCCTGCAGGTGCTGGTTCTCCAGGCAGAAGTCATCAGTGGTGGCTGGGAAGATGTGCACAGGTATGGCCTCCTGTTTGCGCACAGGCAGGTCCCGGCCGTGAAGGTACAGGCGCACAGAGGACTTCAGCATGGCATGGCTGTCGAAGGCCTTGTGCAGCTGCAGCACACGCAGCCCCAGCGCAGGCAGGCGGGCCAGGACAGACACCTGTGGGCAGCACGGAGACCTGAGCCAGCCCCTCCCCAGGAAGGCAGCTGGCACATGGGGATCTGCTGGCTGTCGTCAGGGCAAAGACCCTGGCTCGGCGCTTCCGGGGCCTCTGCTGAGGGGGAACGTGCACGGGGACCTGGGTGTTCACAAGCAGTGGGAACTTGTGTTGGGATGTGGGGACACTTGTTGCCACAGAGGAGGGCTCACAGGGTGTCCCTTCCGTGGGAGCTGCGTGCGAGGACAGGAGGCTGGCATGCACGGGCTGTGCAGGCTGAGGATGGGGGCGGGCAGTGGCACCAGGGCACCCCATACCTGGTAGACATCGGGCACCATGTTGGTGGCAGAGTCCCAGTGTGCACTGAGCTGGGAAGGCAGGGGCCGACCCTCCTCGGAGAGCACACGCACATGCGGGGAGTCCACCAGCACCGACAAGACGCTCAGGCGCTCCTGCTCCAGCGGGTTGAACACCACCAGGAACCTGCGGGTGGGGTGACACAGGGATGGCTATCCCAGCCCCACGGCGTCCTGGGTGCCCCATGCCCCACACCACCCACAGGTCCCATGCACCCACCCACTGCTTCACTGAGTCCCAGGTGTCCCCCCATGGCCCCACAAGCCCCAAGAGCAGAGCAGGCAGCCCCTACCGGGGTGAGGTGTCCAGTTTGACAACTGTTCTCTCCGGGAGGGAGTCCTGGCTGGGGCGCGTGTCATCCTGGGGAGAGGAGCAATCAGAGCCAGGGTGCACCCACCACCACCCCAGCCAGCCAGGCCCAGGGACACAGGCACATGCTGGGACACTTTCCCCACCCAGCACCGAGTGGGCAGGCAGGGCTGTACTCCCTGGGGGCACAGGGACAGCTGCCTGAGCACGGCCCAGCGTGCTGGGGCGCGGGGAGCCACAGGGCAGGGTGCTGCTCACCGTGCCGAGGAAAGGTGCAGGAGGGTCGTGGCGGTAGGCATCCTTGTCTCCCAGCACGAGGTAATGCGCAGCATTGATGATGACACGCTTGAGGTTCGTGAGAGAGTGGAGCAGCCTGAGGCACAGGCAGAGTGAGCCACCTGGGACTGTTCCCTTGTCCCGTCCCAGTGTCCCCCCCCCACTCCCCATCTCCCCCCAGGAGAGNCATGCTCCCAGCCCCGTGCCTGCCAGCCCCCGTCCAAGACAGGCCTCTCAGGGCTGCATCCCGGTCCCCTGCACGCACCGGACTCCATAGTCAACCGCCACAGCCTCCTTGGAGGTGCCAGTGATGGCGTCGTGGTGCTGGAAGAGGCCCAGGTTGCGGCGGGCGCTGCTCAGCAGGGCGTAGTCGGAGAGCGGGTACCTGCCGTCGGCGCCAGCGCGGCGGGCGTGGGCAAGCGCCAGGCTGTACAGGATCTCTGCCCCCCTGCGCAGGGACAGGGTCACCGAGGGTCCCTGCTCCGGTACCCCAACGCTCCGGGCTGAGCAGTGCCAGGAGAGAGGGCAGAGGAGGAGCAGCCAGCCCAGCCTGCCCTCACACCAACGGTGCCCAGCCTGTGCACTCTCCACGCACAGGGGCCTGGCCTGGGGAGGGCAGGTGGCGGACACATGCTGCCTGGGCTGTGCCTAGGCCACCCCCAGCGTGTTAGCAGCTGGGCACAGACCAGGGAACTGCCGGGGCTCCTTGGTGCTGCCCGGCCAACCCTTGCCTGTGCCCTCTGCACAGAACCCCTGCCCTGGGCCCAGCCCGATTCCCCTCACCGGAGGTGGGCCTCCAGCACCCGGTCCAGACTCTTGTAGAAAGGCCGGGAGGTGTAGTAGCCTGTCCAGTAGTGATCCTCCCGGTCCGCGTAGGAGAAGAAATCCCCACTCAGCACCGGGAACCCAGGCGGCTTCATCCCCGGCACAATGCCCACCCTCTTGTACAGAGCGTCGAAGTAGTCGGACAGCGTCCCAAACTGTGCCTGCGGGACGGCAGGCACAGCCATGAGCATGAGAGGGAGCCGCCGTGGCTCCCACGGCTGGGGCTCCCACCACGCCTCCCGGCACTGCCCACCCTCCAACTGGGCTCTGCATGCAGCCTCCCCACAACCTCTGCATGTGCGGCCCTGCTCCCCCTGGCCCGCCCCACTGCCCTGGACCTCCCAGCACGTACCTGGACGTGGAGGTTGGGCTGGGAGTTGAGGAAGTCAAAGATGCGCTGGTAGTTGAGGAACTGGGCATCCCACTCCTGTGGCTTGTCATAGCGGAAGTCATCTCCCAGGGGAACCAGCAGCACCTTGCTGCGGTACAGCTTGGACTTCTTGCGGTATTGGTCCAGCAGCAGCTGGGCTCTGCCGTGGAGCGCCAGGCCATGAGGCTGGTGCCTGGACAGGGCCATGGGGCTCAGAGCCGCTTGCCCCTGCAGCACTCACCGCTCCGCCACATTGGCATCGGTGATGGCTCGGGGAGGCACCTTCCACGGGCAGTTGATCCGGCCACCCGGCAGGCGCTTGAAGTCGAACTGGCAGCAGATCTTGGGGTCTGGCCCACAGGTGTGGGGCACATCGTAGCTGTAGAAGGGCATCATGTGGCAGAAGATGTCGGTGCTGGCGTCCGGGTCTGTGGGACCAAGGGCAGATGAGCACCAGCAATGGCTCTCCCTTGCCTACCCCAAGCAGGGATGCCCAGGGGCACGTGGGCACGGCGACGGCTGCTGGGGCAGAGCAGACCTGGCACACAGGCTCACCCGCTTGGAGCCCAGAGAGCCCAACAGCCACCCCCAGAGCGCCGGGCACAGAGGGGAGTCACCCTGGGGCTGTCCCACAGCGCAAAACCGCTGCAGGGCACAGCCATCGCCTTCCGGCACTCAGCTCACCGTCCAGACAGGAAAGTGGCCAGTTGCTGTTCCCTGCTGCCACCCGCGCCAGCAGGGCCCCCTCTGCGATCACCTCCCTGGCAGCCCCTCACCCCACGTCTGTCTCCACATGAACTCCAGGTTCTGGGTGGCAGCAAAGTGCTTCTTGATGGCGTAGTGCACACGCTGGATGAGCATGCCCGTCAGGTTGGAGCGCTTCAGCAGGTAGGGCATGGTGGAGCTGTGCCCAAAGGGGTCGACAGCCCAGCCCGACCGGGGCGTCACGCCTGGGGGCACAGAGACCCGTCAGCCCCACACCGGGCCTGGCAGTGCCTCCCATGAGCAGGCTCCTGCCAGGGATGGGGGTGCCCGCTGGCGCATCAAGCGGGTCCCCAGCCAGCACCCTGCCCCTCCCGCCCAGCATCCCACCCAGTTCTCACCGATGTTCTTCTCCAGCCACTGGTGCCCCTCGATCAGCTGGTCGATCATGGCAAAGTAGTGGGAATTGGCCTCATCGGGCATCACCCAGCCCCCTGTCACCATCTCCAGCTGCCCGTTGCCAACCAGCCTGCAAGAGGGGCACATGAAATGTGATCAGCTCTGGGCAGAGCCCTGTGGTGAGCCATGTGTCCACGGCAGAGCCTTGCTCCGTCTTGGAGCCACCTGGGTCCCACCTGCAGCCTCCACAACCAACGGCTGCTGCGCAGCGCCCACACTCTCCCCACACACAGCCCTGGGCAGACATCCCTCCACAGCACCATGCTGGCCAAGGCCCCAAGCAGAGCCCATCCCCACACAGGCCAATGCCTTCCACTGTGCCCTGCAGCTCATGTTCCCTCTGTCCTCCACTCCCAGCCCCCTCAGGGCTGGGGGGCTGACAAGGGGGCCCTCTCCCACCACACAGTCCTGCTCTCCCGGTTTCCCACCCCCTGCGGCTGCCCTGGGCCTTGCAAGGTGCTGGCTACGGCTCAGGCTCTGCAGCAGTGCTTGGGGTTACAGTGACGAGAGGGAGTTTCCCAGCCCCGCGAGCACAGGGAGCAGCACAGGGTGAGACCTGCCTTCCCCAGCCCCTCAGACCCGTGCTGTGGAGGCCCCAGTGCTGGCAGCACCCTGGCTCTCACTGCACACTGCCGCGGTTTTGACATCTCATGGCACTGAGAGGTTGCTGGCAGTGCCAGGGCACCCCATGGTGAGCAGTGCGGAGCCCAGGGACGTTGCACTGCAGCCAGGACAGCCTTTGTCTCCCCAGGGCCCTTCCCTCATGCACCCTGTGCTCACCGCCAGCGTGCCTCCCACAGCGCCCTGCCTCCAGGCAGGGACCCTTCCCAGCACCAGGGCCAGGCAGGTGGCCCTACCTCCGCACTGCAGCCCGCTTCTGGGCACTGATGTTGTCCCACCACTTGGAAAAGAAGGAGATCTCGGACCAGATGAAGCGCCGGCGTGGGTCCTCCTGCATCTTCAGCACCATGCTGTTGAGGATGTGCTGCGTCTGGTCATAGTAGTACTTGTCGAAGGTCTTGATCCAGCCTGCCAGCACACGTGGGGGGTCACTGTGCAGGGCCCAGCTCTTCCCCGCCAGCAGTGCAGGGCAGCAGGGGATGGGCTAGCCCTTCCCTTCTTCCCTGCCTGCCTTTGCCCGCTGCTCACCCGGGTCGTTGTGGGAGTGCGGCACCACAAACACCTGCAGGGGCTCAGCGTCCCACTCATTGGGCTCATAGGTGATATCAAAGCCCTGCTTCCACACGCCGCCATCCTGGTTGTCAAAAGGCAGCAGGGAATACACAGCCAGCATCTGTCAGGTGGGAGACAGGACTCAGGGCAGACACCGGATTGAGAGACCCCCAACTGAGTAGGGCCAGGACCCCACGGACACCCTGGTACAGACCCCCTCGTGCTAGCAGAGGTGGGCTCTGAGCTGCTGGGCCAAGACGCCGGCCCCTCACCTGCAGGTCTGGGCTCTGGCCCTTGCCCCCCAGGGCGAACTGGCAGTCCTGCGGGGAGACGGAGAGAAAACTCGGGCGACTCTCAGGGGGCAGCACCCAGGAGCCATTGGGTGTGTGGTGGGGCAGCGCCGGCTGCCCCTCCGCGTGGGCCGTCAGCTCCAGCACCGAGTCCTTGATGTGGCTGATGATCTCGTGGTTCTCCTCTAGCAGCTGCTCCAGCTGCTCAATGCGGTTCTGCAGCACCGAGATCTGACTCTGAGGACAGAGACGCCGCGGTGAAAGCTTCTGGTGCCCTTTGCCAGGCGGGTCCGTCCCCCACGTGCACTGACACCAGCAGGGAACAAGCCCTGACCCAGACAACCCAACGGCCTCAGGCTGTGCTGGCTGGCCCCGCTAGCGCCGGCCCGCTTGCCCGCTCTCGTGTCCCCACAGCCCTGCTGCTCACCCTGGGGAAGTTGCCCCCACTCTGGTGGCGCGTGGGGTCGTGCTGCACCCGGTCCAGCATCAAGTAGAGGGAGAAGACGGCCACGCAGAAGATGGCAGCTCCACACACTGTCACCTGCTTCTTCAGCTTCATCCCGGAGGGCCGCAGGGACAGACCTGCGCCAGGGCAGAGCGGTGCCACTGTGGCTGCCAGCAAGGCCACGGGGCTGGGGCCGAGAACGGGACGGGCACAGGACGGGGCACGGGAGACACGGGTGGGGTGGGGACGGGACGGGACGGGACGGACAGTGCCTCCTGCCCTCGCCCGGGGCTCAGCCCTGCCGGGGGGCCTGGGGTCGGGCAGCCCAGCCCGGTGCTCCCCTGCTCTGCCCGCCGCCGCCGCC
>WEKW01002306.1:7551-33822 GCA_013389905.1 Sula dactylatra | reverse complement strand
GGTGCCGTCCTGAGTGGGGCCGGCGGGGCGCTGGCCTCGGCCCGGGGCTCCCCATCACCGGTGCCTCTTGCGGATGGCGATGAGGTCCTGGTGGATGGTGCTGAAGCTGGGCCGCTTGCGGGGGTCGTACTCCCAGCACCGCTGCATCAGCCGGTACACCTCCTCGGGGCACTGCTCGGGGGGGTCCAGCCGCACGCCTGCGGGGCGGCAGGCATGGGGACATGGCAGCCCAAGCCACCGGCCCCTCGCCCCCCACAGCCCCGTCCTGCCTGTCCCGTGGACACGGCTCCACGGCGCGTCCACAGTGCTGTGCCCGTGACCCCGCAGTGGCCCTCAAGAGCCGGACCCCGGCCGTGTCCCTTACCCTGCTCCACTGCCTCTCGTGTCTGCTGATTGCTGAGGTTGGTATAGGGGACAGCGCCCAGGCTGAAGGCTTCCCACAGCAGGATCCCAAAGCTCCAGACATCGCTCTCGGAGCTGTATCGGCCTGGGGACATGGAGCAGGAGGGATGCTGGCAGCTGGGGACGCCCGCGGCACCACTGCCCTGGCTGTGCCCACGCTCACGAGGGTTGGGGTGCCCCGGCTCTCTTTGCCTCCCTCCCCAGGACCAGGCACTTGGGAGCAGGACGGTGTGCCCCGGACTCCTAACTCCCAGCTGTGCCGCGGGGCTGCCAGGCTCTGCCCGGCTCCATCCCATACCATAATTAAGTGCTTCGGGGGCTGTCCACTTGACAGGGATCTGCTTCATCCCCGCCGTGGAAGCATAGATGCCATCCTCCTCTTGCCGCGACATCCCAAAATCGCTGATCTTCAGGGTGTTCTTCTCTGTTACCAGGCAGTTGCGAGCAGCCAGGTCCCTGGGATGGCCCACAGCCATCAGCCGCGCTTCCGGCCATCCCCAGGGGCCTCTGCCTGGCATGGGACAGGGGGCAGCAAGGGCTCCGGAGTTCACCCTGCCCTGCCCGGCACCCACCCGCGCCACCAGAGCCCACCTGTGGATGCAGTGCTTGCTCTCCAGGTACTCCATGCCAGCAGCAGCGTTCTCTGTCATCTTGATGAGCTCCTTCACTCGCAGGTGGGGCCCCTCGCTGCGCAGGAAGCTCAGGAAGTCTCCCCCTGCACCCAGGATTGCAGCACTATCGGATGGCTGCCCTGGCACGCTGTGACAAGCTTGCCAGGGCTGCAGGACAGGGCCACTCACCCTGCACAAGCTCCATGACAATGTAAATGGGCTGCTTCTGGGTGCAGACGCCGATGAGCCGGACGATGTTCGGATGGTTGTACTGTTTAAGGATCCTATGGAGGCAAGGACGGGCACCGTGAATGCAGGGGGGACCCGGCTGCCCCGGGCACAGGCCACCTCCATGCCATCCCCAGGACGCTCTGCCCGGCTGGCCCAGAGACATGGCCCTCAGCACAAGGATGCTGCAGTCCCACCAGGGTTTGAACAGCCCCAAGTCTCGAGGATAGACAGACAGATGGGCCAGGACAAGGGTGATGGCTGCACAGACCTGGCTTCCTGCAGGAATTTGGCCTTGAGCTCGGGTGGGAGGGTTTCCCGACAGGATTTCACAGCTACAGGGGTGTTGTCAGCACGCAGGCGGCCACTGAACACCTCTCCGAAGTTACCCTGCCGAGAGACATGGGTGCACTGGCCCAGCTTGCCGCGGTGTGGCCCAAGGCAACCCCTGTCCTCCCACAGACCCTGCCCAGGCAGGGACCAGGGCACCCCGACTCACCCGGCCGATGCGGTCCCCCAGCAGCACATCCTCGTGGTTGAGCACCCATTTGTCCTGCAGTGAGTGGACACCAAAGGTAGCAAGCCACCCCCCAGGCCGCCCCAGGCCCACATCCACCCCTGCCCCAGCAGCTTCCTCTCATGCAGCCCCAGAGGGGGGTCCCCAGCACGCCCTGCCTGGGGCTGTCACCACATCTGGCTGCAGAAGCACGCTTGGGGCTCCCAGTCCAGCCGTGACCAGGAGAAGGGGCTGGGCAGGGCTGCCCGGTGCACAGCGGACTCATCCCCCTCCCCTGCCTGCTGTCACCTTGGGCACAGCCCTGGTCAGGATGACCCCGCTCTTCCGGGTGATGGGCTTCTGGCTCTGCAGGAGGTGCTCAATGAGCAGCGGGATGGTGGCGAAGCCTTCCCCCTCCAGCCGGAACATGTTCTGTGGGGAGGAGAGGCTGAGGGGTTGTGCCTGCATGCACGCATGGGTGTGCTTACGAGTGCTGGTGTGCATGGGTGTGCATGTACACGGCGCAGGACATGCATGCACACTGGGCACAGCAAGCACACGTAAGTGGGAGCTCACATGCATAATGCGGGGCTCGCACCTCCGTGCTTGGCCTGTGCAAGGACGGGTGTACACAACTTGTACCGTACACACGCGTCCCGTGCACTCACACCAGGGGCCCCGTGGCTGCAGAGTCAGGGGCCGTGCCCAAGCAGGGACCCCCATCTGCCTGCACAGGGCCACCCTCTGCTGTCTCTCCCTGTCCGTGGTCACTCACATCGGCAGCCTGGATGATGAAGTGCCGGGGCTGCCCGTCCCACAGCACGCTGAGCACGTACTCCTGCTTGCCCTGGCTCTCCCGCACCAGGAAGTCCCCGCTGCAGCTCAGCAGCTCCTGCACCTCCGAGCGCGGGATGGCCCCGTGGTACCAGACCTGCTGGCACAGCGGCTTCTGCACCTCCGGGATCAGGGGCACGGGGGGCGGCGGCTGGATGGAGACAGGGATGAGCCCAGCCGTGCCCCTGGGGTCATGATGGAGGTGGGGGCAGCAGCAGTGCCTGGAAGCTGTGCCCAGGGCAGAATGCAGCAGGTAGGGGGAACAGAGGCTGGAGGGGCTGGAGCATGGAGGGGAGGGGCTGTGGGGCCAGAGAGGAGAGGGTAGGGGATGCCGAGGGGCCAGGGGGCTTGGCAAGGCAGCCTGGCAGGAGGGCAGGGTGGCTGGAGGTGCCCAGGGACTCACCAAGTACTTGGGGCTGAAGATGCCTGAGATGTGGTTCTTGAGGGTCTCCAGCGCAGTGACCCCGCTCCGCTCCTGCTCCTGGGGGGAGGCGTGAGCTGTGCGCTGGGCGAGGGGACGATCTGAGCCCAGCACGCCCCAGCCCTGCAGCTCCCGGGGCACGGCGGGGCAGGACTCACCACGGAGCAGACCGACTGCCGGTCGTCCTGCAGAGGCAGGGCAGGCAGGGGCTCCCCGGTGCCCAGCTCCGCCAGCTTCCCAGCCAGCAGGTCCCGCCGCGCCTGCAGCTTGGCCTGGGTGCAGAGGCAGCCCTCGAGCTGCTGCTGTGCCTCCTGCAGCCCCTGCCGCTTGCCCAGCAAGTGCACCCTGGGGATGGGACAGGGTGGTCAGCCCCTGCCGCCCCCGGCCCCTCACCTCCCACCCACCACACCTCACCGCTCCTCAGGGCTCTGGCCCTGCTCCTCGCCCCAGATCTCTGCCTGCAGCTCCCGCACCCACTGCTCCTTGCTGCTCACAGCCTCCGTGGCAGCCACCAGCTCCTCCTCGACCGACGTCAGGCTGCAAGAGACACAGGTGCTGGATGGTGCTGAGCTGCGCTGCTGGCGGTGGCAGCCACCGCCCATGGCCCGGCCCCACTCACGAGTGCTGGACGCTCTCAACGGTCAGTTCATTCAGTTGCAGCTCCCCCGGTGCCAGGTCCTCCGTCTCCTCCAGCAAGCTCTCATCAAAGGACACAGGCGGTGGCACCTCAGAGCTGTACCTGCAGGCACCCAGTGCGGCTCTGCCTCCCATCTGCCCTGTGCCAGCCACTGGCACCCACGACCGGCAGGGCCGTGCCCAGCAGAGGGGCTGCAGCAGCACGGGGCTGTACCTGTGGCTCTGGATGAAGTTGCTGTACTCGGTGGCTGGGTCAATGGCCTGGATGGCACTGGCAATTTCCTGGTGCAGGGCCAGCACGTCCTCCTGCACCAGGCTGCTGATGCTGTAGTACTCCCCAAGGATCTCCTTCCTGCAGGGACGTGGGTGCTGGGGGCTGCTGGGCTCCTGTGCCCCCCAGCCCAGGGCCCCTGCAGCCAGGCACCGCCACCCCTGCCCCAGCCCTGCCGCCCGGGCTGGCTGGTCCCTGCGTCCCACTGGCTCACACCCTCAGTCCCCACATCTCGTGTGGTGCTGTGGGGCACCACCGTGAGGGCTGCAGGCAATGGGGCAGGGAAGGCGCACATGGCCGGCAGGACTCTGGCAGGAGGAGGAAGCACGGCCGGTTCTCAGGGGCCATGGGGGTGCCCAGGATAGGCAGTGGGGCGCGGGGTGGGCGGCAGGACGCGAGGCGGCCAGGGCTCTTACAGGACAAGGACCATCTCCTGCTGCAGACTGTAGAGGGACTGGTGGAGGGTGGGCAGCACCCGCTGGTAGTGGTGATGGTGGTGGAGCGTGGCTGCCTGCACAGCCAGCACATACTGGTTGTGCAGGGCATAGAGCTTCCAGAGGCTGCGCACGTACTTCTCCTTTGCTTTGTCTCGCTCCTTGTCTGGGGGAAGAGGCCATGGAAAACACCCCCCGCCGCCACGCCGCCAGTCCCAGTGCTGCGGCTCATCCCCCTNAGGCAGGGGGGGCTGGGGCAGTCACACCATACCTCCCTGTGGACAGGGACGCTCCCAACCCACAGCACGGTGTCCCGAGGCCCTTAACCCACAGGACATTTTCCCGGCTCCCCGGGGGCCAGGCTGGGCTCTCCCCGTGCCGCTGCCCTTGGAGCCCCTGCCTGGCCCAGGCTTTGCTGTGGGTTCCACAGGGCACGGGGTGCTCCGGCCATCCCTGACCCACGGGGGGCTGAGGCGAGCCGAAAGGGGAGAGTGGAACAGGGACAGGGGAGGTGGGAGCTGGGGCAGGGGCCGAGCTGGCAGGCACCTTTGCTGGCCTCCTGGTACTTGCGCTTGGCCTGGGCACTGTCGCGCGCCAGGCTGCGGTACTGCGCCTTCAGCTTCTCCATCTCCTGCTGCGTGGCCTGCGGGGGGGAGATGCCATCAGGGGAAGGGGGCTGGGCAGGGTCCCCTGCTCCCTCCACCGGGACCCACGTACCCGCGTGTACTCCTGGTTGAGCTGCTGCCACTGCTCGCTGAAAGCCTTGCGGAGCTGCTGTTTGTCACGGATGAGCAGGCTCAGCTTGGCCAGCGGCCCTGCCGTCAGCTCCTCCGCGTGCTGCCGCAGGATCTGGCTCAGCGTCTCCGTCCGGCTTGCCAGCACCCACCAGGACTGCCGGGATGGGGCATCAGGTATGGCACAAGGGTGGCTGCCCTCCGGCACCACGCTGCACCGCACCGGGCTCTGTGGGGTGTGCTTCAGCACCAGGGTGTCCCTACCTCCCCGATCTGGCTGCCGTGGTCACCGCCGCGGAGCTGCCCGGGGCCCTCCTGCTTCTCCAGCTGGGAGAACATGTGGTGCAGCATCCCCGCGTACTCCCGGTCGCTCTTGGCACGCTGTGACATCCACTTCTTCATCAGCTCCAGGAGGCGCAGCTCATTGTCCTGCAGCCGCAGCAGCGCACTGTGCCCCTGTGGGCACCACAGCTCTGGCCCGAAGCCCATGGCACCACCGTCCTGGGCAGGAGGAGGCTGCGGAGCGGTGGGAGAGCCTGAGCTGCGGCTGCCACCCCATGCCCCGCACTGCCCTCACCAGTGGCCGGTGCCCTTTGCATCTCGCACCCTCCCATCCCATCGCCCTGTCAACGAGACATGGCGCCCGAACTGGGCAGCGGCAGGGAGCGGAGTCCTCCCTGCCCCGTGCCATCTGCCTTGCAAAACGCATTCAAAGCAGGTGGGAGGGCTGAGCGTGCCCCCAGCCCGGCAGCAGCTGGGGCCCTCCGGGACGGTGCCAGGGAGGAGGAAGTGTGGGGTCAAAAACAGCAGCGTCACCTCTGCTTCCCAAGGGCAGCGCAGCCGTGCCCCTGCTGCACAGGGCACAGTCTGGCAGCTCCGGCCCTGTCCTGCCGCTCAGCATGGTCACCCCTGTGCCTGCAGTGGGGGCAGCTGGACACGCCAGGACAGGGGAGCTCCCGGGGGCCAGGGCACACATGGGGAGCTGGCCGGAGGGGGACAGGGTGCCGAGCTCCAGAGGCAGGTGCCAAGTCTGGATGCATCCCAGTACCCAGGACTCCAGCGCAGCTGTTGGGAGCCAAACTGGTCCCAGCCACGGTCCCAGGGTGCCCTGCCCCATGGCAAGGGTGCAGCAGGAGCAGGAGGGTGCTGAGGCACGTCTCCATGCAGGGCAGGACACCCTCTGGCACAGCGCTCGACCCCGCAGAGGGCCAGGGCTGAGACCCCCCCCAGCCCCGCAAAGGGGTCCCCTGTCTCTGCCAGCGCCCCACTGGGGCACAGCCCCTCCAACCTGCGTGTGCTGTGAGGTCCCCACCATGGGGCTGGTGCTGGCGTCCTCCCAGGGCCAGGGCCGGCGCAGTCTGGACCTGGTGCAGCTCCGGCTCCTGGGGAGGAACAGGAAACCCGGTGCTGACCATACAGCCATTGCGAGATTTCCTGTGCTTCCTCCCCTCCCTGCTAGTCCCCGCGCCCGGGGCCTACGCCAGCACACAGCTCCACCATCGCTGGGCAGCCCCCAGCCCTGCCTGCCCCTCTCCCGGCTGCCTCGCACCAGGGCCTGGTGCCAGCAGGATCCGGCCCTGCGGGAGCCCAGGGCTCTTCCTCACCCTGGCTGTCATCCACCGCCCCTGTGGAGCCTGAACTCGGAGCTGGCCCCGCAAGGGTTTCACCCAGCAAAGCCCCTTCAGCCATGCCTGGTCCTGCCTGACCCCCAGCCCCTCTCTGTGCCGCTGCTTCCCCAAGAAGCTGCAGGGACTGGGAGGGTACCCAGAGGGGGTCCCCAGGTCCCCTCTCCTGTCACCACCCCCGAGCCTGGCCCTCGTAACCATGAAAGGCCACAGGACCGAGCAGCCACCGCACGGGCACCCACGGAGCTGTGCCTCAGCCCGCGGTGCCAGCCTGCGCGCACGCAGCCGGGACCCCGCTCCCAGTGCAGCCCCAGGCGCTCCCCACCTCAGAGTGCTTCACTGATGTCGCAGTGGGACCGCTCAGCCCTGGCAGCCACATCACAAGGGCAGCCGCCACCGCCTCCGGACAGCACTGCCACACGTGTCCCTGTCGCTGGCACAGCGCGGCTTGGCTCTGCTCCGCTCAGCCCTGCCGCCTCCTGGGTGGTTTGTGCTGAGCCCCCTCTCCTGTGCCCCAGAGGGGCGTCATGGTCATCTGCAGGACACAACTGAGCTCATTACACTTTTACAGGAAGCTGGGGGAGAAAGCACATCAGATGGGAGCTTTGCTGACTCCTCTCCCCATGGCTGATTGATGCCCGGGTGGTCACGCCAAGGAGCAGCGCAACGGAACAGCGCGGCATGGCACAGCATGGCCAGGGGCTGCCACGGTGCCCCAGGCACAGACCCTAAGCAGCACCCCAGCAAGTGTGGGAGCGACACGAAACCCCACTCGCAGTCACCACAGCCACCTTGGGCGAGAGGAGCCCGGTTAATGCACAATTTGCAGCCTGCCCAGTTGAGCAGTTCAAACGCTGCCATGTGTTGCCAGGGTCCCCAGTCACCCACCAGCTGGTCACCTGTAACTGGCCCTGGTCCCCACAGGTTCCTGCCTGCTGGGAGTCCCTGCCTCCCCATCCCCAGAGTCCTGCGTGCCGGTGGGGGGCTCCACTTTCCCTGTGCCCCGTTCAGCTGCCCAGAGCACTCTGATGCTGACGCTCCCTAGCACCACCAGTGCCAGGCTCCCTGGAAACAGTAATTTTCACAGCACCTATGAGGGGGAGAGCAGCTCCACTAGCACCAGTGCCGCAGCTGCCCCGAGCTGCACCAGGTACCAGCCTGCCTCCAGCCCCTGTGCCCCAGCCCCCAAGCCTGCCCAGGAATAGTTTTTTTCTGCCTGAGCTGTGGGTCCCACCAGCAGCATCTACATGCCCCACTGGCTCCAGAGACACTTGCAATGTTGTCACAAGCTTAGCAAGTGTTTTGCAAGCCAGGCTGAGGGGCTGCTTCTCCCCACCTCCAGCATCCCTCCAGCATCCCCTGGCACCTCCCAAGCAGCGCAGGCCCCCTCCCCTCCTGAACTGGGCTGCACCAGGGACACTGGGCACCTCTGTGGGCAGCATCCGAGCCTGGGGACTGCCCTCCCTATAGTGCCAGGCTGATCAGGACTTTGCTGCAAGGCTCCGAGTGTGATGGCAAAAGCAGAAGCTCTCCTTCCCTGGGAGCCCTGACTGGTGCCTGCAGCAGGAAGGTTGTTGTAGGCCACACGATAGCTCTCCCAGTTTCACATCCTCCATCCACAGCCCCGCAGCCTGCAGAACCCGGTGGGGCTGCGGCCTCTGCCTGCCCCCCCATGGGTGTTGTGGCTGCAGCACCTAATGGCTGCAGCCTGCCCACGGTGCCCAGCTGCCCCCCAGCCCGTGAGCTGCCAGCTCGGGCCCGTGCAGCCCTCAGCCAAGGGGTGACAGGGATCTGTCCCCCACGCAGTCTCGTGAGAAAAGGAAGAGCCAAGATGACAAGTGCCTGCAGACTGTGGGGAGCTTGCTCCAGACCACAGGAAGCTGCTGTGGCCACAGGTTGAGCGAGGCTGAGGGGCTCTGCAGAGAGGAGCTCTCTCTGCAAGCAAGTGCATCCCCAACAGACCCTCCTGGGGGACCACGACCCTGCAGGGAGCTCAGTGGGGTTGGGGTAAGCTCTGCCTGGGGCTTGGCCATGGCAGGAGCAGGTCCCAGGTCCAGCCCAGCCAACCGTCCCAGGGCTGCCCTGTGGGCATCGTGCTCTGGCTGCAGGGTGGTGCTGGACACAGGGGCTACAGCGTGTGAGCTCAGCTGGTCCCCAGGCTGAGGTGGAGGGGCTCAGCCCACCTGCTGTGGGAAAGGGGTGCAAGTCCCCCCAGTCTTTTGCTCCCGCCTCCACTCACCGCAGCCGGTTCCCAAATTAGCTCCCCTCTATGTGGGTTGCCGTATTAGCTCCCCTCTATGTGGGTTCCCATATTAGCTCCCCTCTATGTGGGTTCCCAATAAGCAGCTGCTTCCCATTACTCAGGTGAGGGGGCCGGTCCCTGCCTGGGTGCTGAGTCCCCACCACAACCCCACACAGCAGCCCCTGCCCAGCACTGGCTCCTGCCCGCAGCCCCGGCAGGGCGGCCCCTGGCTCGGGGGGGGGACTCTTTACTTCCCAGGGGGTCTTCTCCGTGCTGGTCAGGGGCTGCGGGGGACCCGGCGTTGCAGGCTCCGGCAGCCGCACTACAGCAGGCAGCACCACAGCCAGGGCTCCCTGCCTGCACAGCAGGCACACACCCCAGCACGGTGCCCCCACCCCAGCTGCAGGCAGGGCTCCAGACCCCCTCCTGCGGCTGCGGAGCAGATCCAGGTGCCCTGCAGGCCCTGCGCCCTCCCACCCGTGGGGACAGGCTGCCCGTCCCGGCCAAGGCCACCCGCGGTCACAGCACACAGAGCACAGGCAGCGGAGCTGGTTTGCATAGTTCTGAACATTTAATAACTCAGTCTCTCTAGCGTTATATCCACATCCATTAAATTAAAAACAGGCTCAGGAGGCAGCTCCCGGCTGATTAAATTACAAGAAAAAAATACTGTGCACCAAAAAGTTATTATAGAAAAATAGTCCTGTGGCCCCTGGCCAGCGGCTCCGTCCACGGCGGCTGGGGCTGGTGCTGGCACAGGGTGGGAGCCCGTGCCACAGCCCCGGTGTGCGGCGGTGGACGGTGAAGGGGCTCGCAGCACCGGCCCCCAGCCTGTGGGGAAGGGGCAGCGAGGGCAGGTGGTGCCGGGAAGGGGCTCCGGCAGGGAGCAGAACGGATTGTCACCAAGTGGGGGCAAGGCACGTCGGGGGGCAGGGGGGCGCTGGGGCTGCAGGGACGCCGGGCTCTGCCCAGCACAGGCAGGGTGCAGGCAGAGCCGAGGGCAGTGCAGGCACCAGCACTGCCTGACTGCCCCGGGCCAGCAGCGCGCACAGCCCTGCCCAGGGGCAAAACATGAGAGGGCCAACAGCAGCCCCGCAGAGCAGGGTCTGTGCGAGGGGGTCCCTGCCCATGCTGTGGGGCTGAGCCTCGGGCACAAGGGAAGGCGCTGCCCTGCCCCACGCTCTCCGGTGCTGGGGGGCTCCTGTCCACACTGCAGGCAGCTGCAGCCGTGGTGGGACGGGCAGGCTGCGGGCAAGCAGGCAGCAGAAGCTCAGGCCTGGCCATTATTGCTGTTGAAGGGCACGGGTGGAGGCGGACAGGCCCTTAGGAGGTGGCGGGGAGCCGGGATGCAGGCAGAGGCCCGGCAGGTGCCGAGGGCAGCAGGGTCAGGGGGACGCCGTGCCGTGGGCTGGGTTCAGCCCTGGTGGGGCAGAGCATGTCTCAGCTCAGGGCAGAGCTGCCCCTGCCCTGGCCAGCCCAACCTGAGCAATGGCAACCCAGGGACCCCACACACTGCCCACCCTGGGGGACTCGCGTGACCGCCAGCAGCAACTGCCCACCTGGGGCAGGGGACATGGCTGCCAGCACAGGGCCAGTGAGCGGCAGGGGCCCCGATGCCATCAAACACCCTAGCGTAGGGTACAGGATGCACATGGGGCCGAGAGAGATGGTGCAAGACTGGGACGGTGCCAAGCTGGGGACGGTGCCGGCAGGGCCGTGCCCGGCAGCCCAGGCCAGGGCCAAGGGACGGTGCTGGCGGGTGGGGAGCCCCGGGCTGCTGTGGTGCAGGAAGGGGACAGGAGCAGAGTCCGGGGCCCCTCGGCCTCACCTGCCCCGGCCCCACGGTGCTGGGCAGGGAGGAAGGAGGGGCGGGAGGGCTCATCAAAGGGCACTTTGGTCTCTGATGAAGGCAGTCCTCTCGTTGTGGGCCTCATACTCCTCACCGTCCGACTCAGAGGGGCCCTCCTCCTGCCAGATGTCAGAGGGAAGCCCCTTGTAGGAGATGATCCCGCTGTCCAGGGCGTAGACCTTCACGCCCCTCAGGCTGAAGCCTGAGCGCGCCTGCAGCACCAAGAAGATGGTGATGAAGATGACGACGATGAGGACACAGCTGAGGCTGGCAACAAGGATGGGCAGGTTGGCTGGAGAGGGGGCCTCGGCCAGCCCCTCGCCATCTGTCAGGGCAGGGGACGCGCGGCTGCTCTGCGTCTGGTGGGAGCAGGAGAGGTCCAGGCTGCTGAAGTGGGAGTGCGCAGGGCAGGTCAGGCACTGGTTGGGGCCGGGCCCCACGCAGGTGGCGCAGGAAGGATGGCAGGGCAGGCAAAGGTGGGGCGCGATGGGCTCCACGCTGTTCTCCAGGTTGTAGTGTGTACTCTGGACGCCGGGCGCAAAGCCGGGAGGGCAGCGCTTCAGGCAGCTCTTCTGGTGCAGGTAGTACCCCTCCTCACAGACTGCAGGAAAGGCAGGGTCAGCGCAGGCAGGGGGGCCAGGCCTGCACCCCGCACCCCCTTCCCCTCCCTGCCAGCCCCACACTCACCCACGCAGGTCTGGCTGGGGGTCAGGGTCTTGCAGCCGCTGCTCTCCAGCTGGTTGGAGAGGCTGGGGGAGTCGGTAGCTGTCCCGTACAGCACAAGTGTGAACTTGGTCAGCGTGCCTGCAACAACACAAGGTGAGGACCACCAATGTGCCCGCAGGACCACCCGCGCTCAGGACAGGCACGGGCAGGGCTTGCGCTGGTCCCTGCCACAGGCTGTCAGGGGACAGCAGTGCTGTGCCCAGCACCTGGAAGAGCACCTGATGTGGGACCATGCCCCTGTGCAGGGCTGCCCACAAGGCTGCCCACAGTGCAGGGTGGGGGGTCCGGGCCAGCTGGCGTGGGGGACACCTGCTGCCCCAGACCCCCACCGTCCCAGAGCAGCTGCATGCCCTCCCCACACGCCCATCTCCAGCCTCTCCCCAGCACCCGAGGTGTCCCTGTCCCCTCGGCTCAGGGGCGCTGGGGGGAACACTGGGTGCCTGCGCTGCTCCCACTCCTGCCCTGGGCTCGGAGGGAGGCAGCGGTGGGGGCAAGGCCGGCCCAGCCCTACCGTAGTTGTTGGCATCACTGGTGTTCTCAATCTCCAGCACCCATTCCCCAGAGGGGTCCTCGTCCCACGAGTGTGTCGTCATGAAGGCCCAGTCGTTGAAGCCATCGGCTGAGAAGTCATGGGGCCTGGGCGAGGCGGGGCAAGAGGTGGGTGCCAGCGTCCCGCAAACCCACTTGTGCCAGCCTGGGCCTGGGGCTGCCGCTGGGCACCCAGCAGCCCAGCACCTACCTGGCGGCCAGGAGGGTGGAGCGGGTGCCCATGGGACTGATGAGGTGGATGGCCAAGTCCCCCCGCCGGTTGTAGGACAGCGTCAGCCTGGCCTGCACGTGCTCCAGCCGGCTGATGTAGTTGGCTTTCCCCAGGCAGGCATCCACCTTCCGCTGCACCTCCAGGCGCTTCCCGATGTCCCTGCCAAGGACAGGCAAGAGTGAGCCCAGTCCCAGCCCAGGGGCACGACAGGGCACCCTGGCCCCCGCTCCCCGCTGCGGGGCTTTGCCCCAGGAATTGGGTGCTGTGCTCCGGGGCAGCTGGAGCCTGAGGCAATCCCGCAGCAGCTGGTGCCTCCTCTCCCCCCGCAGACAGGGCACGACAGCAGACGGCCCTGCCTTGCCCACACGGGCCTGCCCCGGTTCCTGGGCGCTGGGGCGTTTGCTCTGCCGAGCACGCGCTGCCTGGTGCCGCCTCCCCAGCCGCTGCTCTCTGCCATCCCTGAATGGGCCCTTTCTTCGCCCGCCACGGGGTCGGCTCCACCCTGCGCTGCGCGGCCAGGGACGGGACGGGCACAGCCGTCCCCATGCCACAGCTCGTGTGTGGCCGTCCCCCCCTGCAGCCGCCCGCGGCGCCAGCCCTGGTGCCAGCACAGGATGCCAGTCACAAGGAGTGCCCACTCTGGATGGGCAGGGCTGGGTCCCAGGGGACCAGGGCAGGGCAGCAGGCAGAGGCAGGGCCTAGCCCTGGCTTCCTCCATGCCCAGGGATGCCCCCCCCAACACACCCCGAAAGCCCCCGGGGAGCACCCTGGCCGCACACGAGACTCAGCACACACGACACTGCAGTGGCGGCAGCCAAGCGGGAGTAAAAGGAGCTTCTGTCTGACCCCTGAAAAGCCCCTCTGTCTGGGGATGACTCGTGCTGGCTGCTCCCAAACCGCAGCGCCCCAGCCTGCCCACACCCCGCCACACCCAGCCCAGCCCCAGCAGGAGCAGGCAGGCTCAGGGGTCAACATCGGCGCACGACAGCTGAAGGTGGCTTTCCCAGCTCTCACCAAGCTCTCGCAGGAGGACGGTCCGGGGTGTCAGGGGCAGCTCAGCCCCGGAGATCCTCCCCACTCCCTACCCTGGACCCAGAGGGGCCCAGGCTCCTCGACAGAGCCATGCTCGGGGCAGACGCTGGGTGATGCCCTGCTGGGCTCACCAGCCCTTACTTTGGCTCCGTGAGGACATCGATGACGCATTTCCTCTGAGGTCCCACTGTGGTCCAGTTCTTGGCCAGGTTCACCATGGCCCCAGCGTCCAGCAAGCCGTAGCCATAGGAGTGGCTGACTGTGGACAGAGAGGGGTTCAGTGCCGCTCCTGGGGGTCCCCGGCCACGCTGCATGGCTCACTGGGGCCTCCTGCCTCCTTTGCCCCCCCGGGCTGCCGGGATGCTCTGCCCCAGCACCCCCAGGCTAGCAGTACTTGCAGGAATGGGAGACCCTGGTCCACCCCCAGCACCCTGGTACCTTTGCGGCCGACACCGTTGGTGACCCAGTCATTGGCGTTGAGGTGAGCTGGCTTTGACGTCTGCACCACCAGGTGCTGCATGTCCCTCCAGGTCAGGTTCTTGCTGTGGGGAGACGCAGGATTCAGGCACTGGTGCCTGGCTCCTCCCAGCCCCAGCGCCCAGCTCCTCCCGGCCCCAGGAGGGTCTGTGCCCAGGTGCCACTGCCTCGTGGGGCTTGTACAGCCACCCCAGCCCAGCCCCACTCTGTGCCTGCCCTTACTTGGCTTCCAGGGCGAGGGCGATGATGCCAGCAGCCAGGGGCGCCGAGGCCGACGTGCCTGTGTGCGATTCGGTGCATTTCTGTCTGAGGTCAGTCGTCACCTGCAAGGAGGAGTGCCAGGGTAGAAGATGCTGCAGGCACCAGCCAAGTCCAGAAGCCGGCTTGGGGGCTTGCGTCCCCCCGAGGGCCACAGGAGGTGAGGCAGAGCCACTGCTCCTGGAGCAGCTCACGAGCTTCTCTCCAGAAGCCCTTAACTCATGGGATGGAGCCCTGGGAGCAACCCAGAGGGTGGCAGCATGGCAGAGTGGGGCCAGCCCTGCTCCTGGCACTGCAGCCCGCTCGGCTCCCAGAGGGATGCCTGTGGTGGCCGCAGCTCATGGCATGTCCCACCCCTATGACCCCCCTGGGCTGCAGACACCAACAGCCCTGACTCACAATCTGCTTCTCGTTCTGGTTGCCGCTGCTGTAGGTGGTGGCGAGGGTGGAGGAGCAGGCCTCGCTGTACCAGGGCACGTTACCGTACTGCGTGGTGCTGCTGATGGACAGCGTGTAGATGCTGTTGGTGTAACCGTCACAGTTGCAGCTGTCGTGCTCGCGGCCCCCGTTCCCGGACGCCCAGACGAAGATGGAGCCCAGCCCCCCTCGGCCCTAGCAACAGAGGCGGGGTGAGGGCCAGCACTGGCACCACCTGCACTGCTGCAGGGCAGGAAGCCCCAGGCCGGAGCCGGAGATGAGGGGACAGTGCTGGCCCCAGGGCTCTTGCAGCCAGAGCGGGAAAGACTGAGCAGATGCAGCTGGGACACCAGCGGACAGTGGGATGCCACTGGTCAGCCCGCTGGACTGGGCACCTGATACCCCCGTCCCTCACCACTGCCATGCCTATGGAGATGCCTGAGGCAGCTCTGCAGAGGTGGCCCCAACAGGTAAGGCTCTGGGCAGGAGGCCCTACCGAAGCAGGGCTTCCAAGAACCGATGTCTTCTTCCACTCAGAAATCACCCAGGCTGACTCCGCCTGCGTGGGATTTGCAGCTGCCTAGCAGCGCTGCGAGAGCTCGGCAAAGCAGTCCCGACCAGCTGCTCAGCACCCAAAAGCCATGGCTCCACTCGCAGTGTGACAGAGCTAGCGCGGCACAGCGGGGTGGGTTTGCCAGCATGCCGTGCACTGCACACTCATCTCTCTAAGTGGGGAATCCCAGGCGGAACATGGGGCACAGCTGAACCACACAGGCTGTACCACAGTCATGCCAAGGCACAGGCTGCACTGACAGCACAGGGGGACAGCAGGGAAAGGACAGATGGAGGAAGCAAGGGCGAGCAGCTGGCATGAAACAAAGCAGGAACCAGCACAGGTCTTCAGAGAGTGGGGAGAGACCATCCCAGCATGGGGCTGTGCGGGAGCCCTCCGAGCAGGGAGGACAGGGATGCTCAGAAAGGTGAGATAAGCACCCTGCATGGGAGGAGCCCTGACTCAGAGCCATCCCGCAGGAAGAACAGGAAAAACCAACAGAGCCTGATCCTGGCCGATGGGCTGGATGACAGCTCATCAAGGGAGGGCTGGGACAACAACCAGGGCAGGCAGAGGAAGAGAGACCTGGGGGAAGGCACAGGAGCTCAGCCGACACACCCCCAGCAAACTCTCCTGCTCACCTGGCTGACCCCTCGGAAGAAAGCCTCCTCCGCCAGCCGGGCCGGGCCGTCCACAGTCTTGCCATCGTCCTCGGGGCCCCAGCTGGCACTGTAGATGTGGATGTGGTTGGGATTGAGGCCCAGGGAATGGGCCTCCACAGCATCAGTCACCTCCCCATCCAGCATGCGCACGCCTAGGGCCAGAGAGCAGACGTCACAGGCGACCGGATGGGGCAGGGTGGCCGCGCGCTGCCAGGCAGTGGTGCCACTGGCGAGAGGCCTCCGTCCGCTGCTGCCGCCCAGTGCCACGGGCTGTCACAGGGCTACCCTGGCCAGCAGCACCGACATGCCTGGCACAGCCCGCTCCTCTGGCCGTGAGGCACCCGCTGAGCCCAGCGCAGGCTTTGCTCTCAGTGCAGGGAAGGGTGGCACCCACCTCCGATCCTGGCGTTGTAAGCCACGCCGACACCGCAGATCCCGTTGTTTGCCACGGCAGCAACTTCCCCGGCGCAGCGTGTGCCGTGTCTGCAGTCGAAACATGACCAAGTGTGCTCAGAGGGGGCACAAGGAGCATGGGGCTGGGCACCATCCGCAGCTGGAGGGACCAGCACCCAGGCTGCCTCCCATCCCTCCCAAACCAGGCAGCCGAATGCCCCACAGGGCACCTCTATCTACCCTCCTGCTCTGGGGCAGGGGGCATGGAACAGCCTGCACTGGGCAGCCCCAAAGGATGCTGTTCGCATCAGGAAGGGAAGCAGGGTGTTTCTCCATGGGGCAGAAGCATGCCATCACCCCTGCACCCCCTGCTGCAGTCCGTGAGGGCTGGCGCTGCCGCTGAGTCCCTGCCGTGGCTGGGCTCTGCCACCCTTGCCTCTGCCTCCTGCCTCACCTGTTGTCATTCATCTGTGTGTAACGGGGCTGCGGGTCTGGGTCCTGGTCGTTGACATCAAAGCTTGCCCCTGGATCCTGGAAGACAGACGTGGCAGTTAGAGACCATCTGCCTTGCCCACTGAGCTCCACCGCCATGGGGCCATGCTTGTGCTCCACAGCCCTGAGGCTGGGCTGAGCAGAGGGGGCAGGCTCCAGTCCCACCTCCGTCGCTTTGCTCCATGTCCCACAACAGCAGGCACGAGCCCTGTGCCACACAGCTCCGGGGCTGCACCGAGCAGATGCAGCCGTCCGGACAGGCTCCCATGGCACACCACCCTGCAGCATCGCCCCACACTTACATAGTTGCTCTCCAGGTCAGGGTGGTTCTTCTCAATGCCATCATCCAGGATGGAAACCACAATGCCCTTGCCCGTGTAGCCCTGCTCCCAGGCCTGACGCACATTCAGGTCCCGCTGGTTCGTGTTGTACTGCCGAGAAAAGCCCTGGCAATAGGAGCTGCGCCCAGTTGCTGGCACTGCAGTAGGGCTGTGCCCAGACCGCTCCCAGGCCTGGCTGTAAGGGCAGGCAAGAGGAAGCCTTCACCCCCCTCTGCTGTGGCATGAGGATGATGAAACCCCAGGGGACCTGGGCACAGAGGGCTGGGCATGGCTGCCTGAGCAGGGCCACTCCGAAAGGAGACTGAGCCCCAGACTGTGCTTGGGCCCCATAAACACAGCTCCATTCGCAGAGATCAGGCTTGTGCCCGAGCTCGATGGTGCAGACAGGCACAGGCATGGACCCTGTTCCTGGGCCAGGCGAAGGGCTGCTCCCCACTAGTGCAGCCCCGGGCTCTCCCCAGCCCTGCCAGCACTCCAACAAGGAGCTGCAGCTCTGTGAGCACAGCCACTTCCCTGGGGCATCCCCGGACTCACAGCACCAGGCAGCTGCCTCAGGCCTTCCTCCTCCCTGCCAGCCTGGCTGGCAGCAGCAGCTGCCTGACAGTTGTCCCTCATGTGCCACGTCCTCCTCCCCAGAACCTGCTGTCACAACTGCGCGGCTCCCCTCCTCGCCGGGCAGCGTGCAGCCCCTGCCTAGCACTCACCAAGTACCACTGCTGAGGGAACTTGGGGTCCGTGGGCTCCATGAAAACGTCTCGCTTGGTCCTGCGCTTTGCCACCTGCTGCTCCAGCCACTGCACCTGGGGACAGAGAGGGCGTGAGGCTCCCCCGCTGCCCCTGCCTCCCCACTCGGCAGCTTGTACCCATGCCAGCAGCTCCCTGGGCCCTCTGCCCCCCAGCCAGCAGCCTGCCCAGAGGGGCTCTCCCTGGGGAGCTCGCAACCAGCCCTGGGCTGGCAGAGCATCTGACCCCGCCAGGGCTACCGCAGCACCCAGACCGTCCCTCCTGGCCTCCCCTGTCCAGCCGTGCCAGGGTGGCAGCGCTGGGTGTCTCACGACAGGCTCCGCTCCAGCGGAGCGTGCAGGTCAGAGCGCAGAGCTCTGCCAAGCAGCAGGCAGCCGAGAGCCCGCCAGCCGCCACGACGTGCTGCACGCCCCACTGTACTGCCAGCGTGCCAGGTGCCTGGGCTGGAGCCAGGGGCCAGAGATCATGGCAGCCCTGCCACGCCGCCACTCTGGGATCTGGCACTACCAGCACTGTCCTGCACACCTTGCCCTGCGTATGAGGACAGAGAGCCCTCCAGGGAGCCAAAGCTGCCCCATGCCCTGGGATTGCAGCAGCCCACAGGACGGTGACGCCAGCTCCACCGACCTCCTGCCCTTGCCAGCCACGTGCCGGGCTCCCACCCGGCTCTGCCATGGGCCTCAATGCCAGGAGATGGTTCAAGGCAGCTCAGCCCCGTCCTGTGCCCAGCGCTGGCTCACATGCCAGTGAGAAATGCCCAGGACCAAAGACAGGACCCTGAACATGGCAGGCAGGGCCCCCCCGCTGCACATACCTGTGGTTCCCTGGCCAAACGGCTGTGCCGGGGCTGGTGTGGCGAGAGGGAACGCTTCACCACGCCGCTGTGCCGAAAGTGGTAATAGTCACCGAAGATCTGCAACAAAGAAAGGAGCAGGATGGACTGAGAGCCCAGTCTCCCCGATTCCCTGTCCCTGACCTGCAATCCCAAGCCACGGGCAGGCTGGGCCACCCACCCCAGAGCAGCTGCTGGTACACGGTGCAGGACCTCCTGCAAGAGGCTGCAGCAGCTGCTGACAAGGCAGCAGGGGAGACCCTGGGCCACAGTGACGTGGCCTCTGCCCACCTCTCCCTGCCATGGGTCCCTGCATGGCAGTAACTCCCTGATTATCCAACAAAGCTGCTGCCCTGGCAGGAAGGCCCCAGACAAGCAGCAGAATAGAGGGACAGGCCCTTCAGAGCCAGCCTGGAAGAGGCACCAACCTCAGGAGACAAAACTGCTGCTCCTCTCTCTGAGCCAACCAGCATCCCCTGCTACGGGTGAAGAAGGGTGGGGGGGCTCCGGACCCCACTCCCCAGGTGGCCCCAGCCAGGGCAGGGAGAGTCTGAGCCAGCCTCTGCTCTTCCAGACAGGCCACTCACGGAGCCCTTCTCCCCGTACAATGCAGGCCAGTGCTCCACCAGAGCACCCACCCAGCGCCAGTCTCTGCCTTCAGGCACAGCCAGCTCCAGCAGAGCGAAGTGAGGAGGCACGCAGGCATCCGACCCCAGGCGGGGACAGCCACCAGCTGAGGAGCCGTGCTGCCTGGCTGCGGCTCAGCTCCCACGCATGCTGGGACAGCCCAGCCAGGGCTGGGGCTGGACAGGACTCCACCACAGTCCAGCTGGGCCAGGAGGCAATGCAGCCGCCCAGCCAGTTATTTTTAAACCCCAAACCCTCTCCAGCGCTGTCATTTCCTTATCCCCTCCTGCACGTCCCAGAGGCTAGACTGGCCTGGCCGTGCGGTGGCGGCCCCACCCCTGCTGCCCAGGGCCTCCCAGCCCAGCAGCCTGCCCGGACTGGGGAGAAGGGGGCCAAGCATCCGCTCTGCCCCATTGGAAGCCATGAAGCTTGGGCAGCGGCCGCAGGCAGGTTCCGGCTGCCCAGGCTGTGCCATCACCTGTAGGGCTGGGCTGCAAGGGCTGTGGGAACATGAGGGAGAGGACATCTCGTCCTCTGCTGCCCCAGGCTGCCGCAAAACAGTTTGGTTGCAGTTAACGAACACCCCCCCTAAGCTTATCAGAGCTCTGCAGATGTGCCGCCACCCTGGCCAGCCACGCAGCCAGCCGGAGCCAAGCAGGGAAGGAAAGGTGCACCCAGCTGACCAGCACCCTCAGCCCCAGGGCAGCAAACCTGGGCTGCGGCTTTCCAAGTCATGCACTTCACCCCAAAGTCCCTCCATGCTCCACAGGGCAAGGGAAATGCACCTGGGCACCTGGAGCCAGGCCTGCACCACCCCTGCTTGGGGGGAACTACGTGCCAGCAGGCCAAGCCCCCGCCTGCCGAAGGGGAATTGCTCCACTCCACAGGGTTCTCTCCGCAGCACAACCCCCCATGCACCAGCTGCTTCACGGGCAGGAAAGGGAATGGACTCGACTCGTGGCAGCCCAGCACAAGTGGCACAGGACGGCAAAAGCTGAACACCAGTGTCAGGACTTGTGTCCACAGCTCCATCACCAGGGGATTCTGGTGCTCACAGCACACTGGCACATACTGGTACATGCCCGTCTCAATGGAAGGGGCAGGCAAAGCCCCTGGCTGCCAGCTCAGGACCCTGCCCCTCTCTGCATGCCTCCCCTGGACCTTGGACGATGGTGAGGAGCAAGCTGGCAGCAGGGGACAATGCAGTGTGCAAATCAGCCCTACACTGTGCCAGCTGGTTCATCCAGGGAAGCCACAGACCATGCCGGTTCCCTGAGGTGCGGTGCTCGTGAAGTGGGGCTGTGCTCCCTGGTGCTGGTGGCAGCTGGGCACTCCTCCTGCCCTGGGCCAGCAGAGGAAAGGCCAGGACTCAGCCTGCAGCTGAGTGGGGCACAGCCAGTTGCAGAGCTGCAGCCCTGTGTGTTAGTTAGGGCAGCATCGTGCCTCTAGCACCACCAGAGTCACTGGGGACAGACCCGGGCCTGTTCCCCGCAGCACATGTCACCCCTCCAGTACAGCCTGGGATGCCCAGCAACTCAGAGCATTTGAGGAGGTGCCGAGGTAAAAAAGCCTCTGCACCGAGCTGGCAGAGGGGAAAGCGAGCTGCAAGCTCACTGCCCTCCCCCAGCACCTCCTCATCCCCTTCAGGGGTAAGGACAGAGCTCCGATTGTTCCTGCAAGCAGATCGCGGTTCTGCCTGGTCATCCGACCGGATTAGGTCTGCGTAGACACTGCGGTGGCAGCCAGGAGCTGGCCAGCCCACACGCTTCCACCCTAATCCCCACAGTCCCTGTCCTCAGTAAGGGCAGAGCCACCCCCTAGCCCCATGCATCCCTGGGTCGAGCAGTGCTGATCCTGCGGAGAGCAGTGCCAGCTCACCCTGACCTCCTGCCACAGCTCGCAGTCACCTTGGCCAGCCCCAGGGCGAGGGGACTGCCCGTGCTCCCGCCATATCCCTGGGAGTGGGGCGATGTGCCGGGCAGCAGCAGGGGCTCGTGGGGACCTACAGCCCAGTGGTATGGGAGGTAGGAGCACTCCTCCTTGGGCTGGTGCTGCTGGGGCCGCTCATCCCCATTGTCCTGCCAGTGCAGCCCAAGGCTGGCACCAGCAGCTGGGCCCTTTCCCGGCGCTCCCCATCCCCAGCTGGTGCAGACAGCGCCTGTGCCCCCTCCTCTGCACCAGCCCCAGCGGTGCGAACCACTGCGCTCCCACCTCACTGCTGCATTCGTCCCTCCCCTCTGACCCCCACACCCCCAACACTGTCCTTGGGGACCCCTTCAAGCCCCTGGCACCAGATGCAGCTCCTGGCACCTCTCTTCTGGAGGCACCGCTGGCCCAGGCGACTGCCCGCCCACTCTGGCTCCACAGGCAGCGGTGGAGCAGGGAGTACGCCAGGACAGCACGCCTCCGAGGACAGTGTCCAGACCCCACACTGAGGCCAGGATCCTCTCAGATAAGGACCCTGGGGGCCTCTCACTGGGGCACTGCCAGAAGCACCCGGTCCCCCCCGCTTCCAGGCTGGCTGCCGCATCCTGTCCCAGCGGCACACACCCCCCAGGAACAGCAGCCCAGAAACCTCCCAGGAGGGAAAGCCCAGCTCCTTCCAGCCCTGCTCTTCCCACCGGGCCGCCGCGGCCCCTCTGCGGGAACGGGCTACCCAGGCCAGCCAGCCTCGTCCTGCAGCACAGACACTGGGATGGGCTCCAGAATGGGAGAAGACATGCCCAGGCCAGCAGCTCCTGCTGCAGCACAAGCCGTCACAGCCCACGGCTCAGCGGGCTGAGAGAGCTGGGAGGTGCCAGCCTCTGGTCACAGAGCAAGTGGTGCAGGGAGAAGGTGGGCGCTGCCAGGCAGAGCTGGCACAGAACCTCCATGGCTCACGGGGAGGGACCCCAAACAGGCCTGGGCTCCCCACCAAGCCCCAGTACCCTGCACAGCTCTGCTCTGCAGCCCAGGGCCTGACAGGCACCCCTGGGCCAGTGGAGACATGGCCACAGAACCCGGTGACCCTCAGCCCTGGCAGCTTGGCCTGGGACCCGGCACCACAGCGTGATGGAAAACGCTGCTGGCAGCAGGCTGATGGCATCTCAGCCTTTCCCCCGCTCCCAGGGGTCTTGGCGGAGACCTGGCCCAGCGGGACGCATCCTGGGCCACTCTCCTGGTCCCCTCTGCAACAGTAGCAGCCCTGGCCTGACATGTCCTTTGCCCTGACATCAGTTCTAAGGCGATTCCACGCAGACAGCACCTGCATGAGGCCGTCCCATTGTCCCCACAGCACAGAAACCCTTGGTGGGCCTGGCCCCGGCTCCACAGATCTCCCTCCTCTGGCACAAGCCCCGAAGGACCTGGGGCTCCCTGCCCCGAGAGCTCTGCGTACCCACCACCCCATGCAAGGCTCCTTTCAGATGGCAGGAGAAGGCACACGCTGGCTCCAGCGGCAGCCACCTTCCCCGCCTGCCCCCGGCAGCTGCTCACAGCGAGGTCCTGACACCGCAGCCATGAGTTGTGCAATTTCCTCTGGGATTTTGCCCCTCGCTTCCTTCCTGCAGAGCCAGCCCAGTCCAGCAGCAGTGCCCCGCTCTTGGGGCAACAGATCCCCAGCGCACAGGCAGCTCAGCGGGGGCTGGCAGAGCCACACAGGCTCTGCTCCGCCAGCGCCAGCCTCACCTCACCAGAGCAGGGCCAGTCCAGCTCCCCATGCCTGTGCAGGGGCCGGGGAGCATCCTTCTGGGCCAGCCCTGCTGCACCTGCTCCCGCGGGATCCCCTTGGCCCTCCCACCTTGGTCACAGCAGTCGTGCTGGCACCAGCTCCATTGGCAAAGCCCCCACCTGCTGCCAGCCCAGGGGCCAGCACCCTGCCCATGGCGCAGGGCCGAGAAAAGCCCCACAGATCAGCCTGTGCCAAGAGCACAGGGCAGCTGGCATCGCGCTACAACAGTGGCATCAAGAAGCACTGGCCCACAAGAAGCAGCCTGCCAGCAGAGACATGTCCTGCCTGCAGCACCGCGCTGGCAAGCACGAACCCGGCCATTGGCCCACCCAGCCCCATGGCTCTCGGCCAAGGCCCAGCTTTCACGCCGATGCCTTGGGAGCCAGACCTGCGAGCACCCTTGCTACCAACGAACACACAACCTGCAGCTAGTCAGGGAAAGCGGAGCCAGCTGCCTGGGGCCAGGAGCACAGGGGAGCTGGGCCCTGCCAAGGCTGCTGGGAGGAGAGCACCGTGGAGCTCCTCGCACTGGGGACAAGGCCAGGAACAGCTGGGACCACAGGGAACACAAGGGGCCCTGGTTCCTTCGCCATCACCCCGTCCTCCCCGGCCCGCTGCCAGTGGGGTGACGGAGATGCTGCCCCGTCCCTCCGCTGGCTGAGGGCAGAGAAAGCCGAGGAGTGGGGACCTGCTGACATACCTTCTGTGAAGGGCAGCTTAGGGCCAAGGACACATGGCTGCTGTCAGGCTGCCTGCTTTGGGGACACCCAGGAGGTGCTGCTGCCGCCCCAGTTGAGCCGAGGCCGTGCCATACTGGGGCACCTTGCTGTGGGGAACACTGTCAGAAACTGGGAGCCCTCCCCTCCTCCACCAACACAGCATTCCCAATTTTCTCGTGCTGGGATGGGCTTTTCCTCCTTCCCCCTCCAGCAGGCAGAGCATGCCATGCCGTACCATGCCACGCCATGCCACCAGATTGTCCCGCTGGTGGGGGGAGGCCCCAGCTCCATCCAGCTAATTACCACCCTCGAGTCAACGCAGCAGATGCTGGAAGGCTGCAGTGAACGGGCACAAACGCAGTGGCCCTGCTGCCAGAAGGAGCAGCCCCTGAACCAGCTCTGGGGCCAAGCCCAGTGCTCACCCAGTCCGCAGCAGAGCACACCACTTCTGTGGGGAAAGGGAATCAGGGGGACTTACCGGCCCCAGGTTGAGGAATCCATGCTTCCTGGCCAGCCTGTCAGCCTCCTGGGGCCCTGCGGGGACAAGCACGGCCCAGGTGTTGGTGTAAATACGCTGGGCCAACACCTCCTGGACCAGGAGAGCGAGGGCAACCACCAGAGTCCAGAGCAGGAGCAGCGAGCAGGGCCTCAGATCCATCAGAGTATCGGGGTTCCTCTAGCTGGGGAGCAGGAGGGTCCCGAGAGCAGCGGGTCCAGCAGCCTCCCTGTGTCAGCGCCCGGAGGCGCGCCGGCCTCTCTGCCCCGCTGGCCCCTGCTCAGCCCAAGCGAGCATGGGGACAAGCCCGCGACAGCCGGGCTGGAGGGCAGCAGCAAGAACAGACCGTCCGGGACAGCAACACGACCTGCAGAGAGATGGAAGAGTGGTCAGGCCCTGGGGCACTTCTCCTCAAATCTGGGAAGGGCAGGCTCCGCCAGACCAAGCTGCAGCTCTGGCACTGGGCAAGGGGGCCTCAGCACACAGCACCCACTGTCCACCGCGGCTCACGGACAACCACACAGGACCTGGGGACCTGAGGAGCCACGGTGGCGGCTGACTCTGCAGGGTGCCCCAGCACACCTGCCCCGGCCGGAGCCACTGTTTACCTTGCCTATTGCCCAATGTGTACTTACGCCCTGTGCTTACAAACGTGGGAGATGAGATGGGGGGGGAGAAGGACACTGAAGGAGGGGAGTGGAGAAGCAAGGCAAGGGAAGCTGTGCCTCCTGCCACCACGGTCTGCGGCAGACGGGAGCCCTTTCTCCAGCCAGGATGGGCCTATCTAGTCACAGAGTTGGCAGTAACCAGGATGGGAAACCTGCCTCTCCAGTCGCAAGGGGAGACTGGAGGATATGCCCCCAGATGCTGTGTGAGGGACCCCAGCTAAATGCAAGACTGGATGGAGGAAAGCCCAGGAGAGCAGAGCCCCAGCCCTCAACACCTCCACAGCCAGCAATCGACCAGGTAGCGCCTAGTAGCAGTGCCGAGCACTGTGCTGCCCATCACCATCAGCAGCTCAGCTCTGCCCTTCCTATGGAGCACAACATGGTGACACCGGTGTGACTCATCTCCAAAACAGAAAGGAAACTGGCACAGGGACCAGGAAAAGGGGCACGCCATCACTTCCAGCATGCACCCAGGGACCTGCACGCAGGGATGCCTGGGGACAGCTCGCACCGTGTTGGGGGGCAAACGCAAGAAGCTGGGACGGCAGGTGGAAAGCAGAGCAGGGAGCGACCCATCCAGCGCAACTGAGCCCACGACACGACAGCGCTGGTGTGAGCTCCGCGCACAGAGCTCCACAGGGACCCTGAAACATCTGGTCATGTTTCAGAGACAACAGGAAAGGTGAGAGCCGGCAGTGTCCAGAGGAGCCCCATCCCCCTCTGGCAAGCCGTGGCCCCAGCAAGCAGGGAGCCTACCGTGCTGCCAGGGGAGGAGAGCAGCTCCTAGCAGCTGCCTGAGACCCCACTGCAGGCTGCAGCGCAGACAGTGCTGCGATTCAGGCACTCTGCGGCTCCCCCTCAGCAACCAGACCTCAGCTGGCTGCGGGCTTGGCTGCCCTGCTGAGGCACCCGGAGCCACAGGCACCCGCCGGAGGCTGGACTGGAGCCCCAGGTCTCCCAGATCGTGCCTGGGCCCAAATCACAGTTTCCATTGGGAAAGGTTCCCAAAGCCCCCAGGGAAGTGAAAAAGCTACCGCATGAACAGAGAGAGCAGCAAGCACAGCACAAGGGGACACTGTCTGCCACGGCCAGTCCCTGTGCCAGCACCTCGCCCCCTCTGCAGGTCCCTGAGCCGGGCAGTCTCCTCCGCCTCACTGGTCCCAGAGCCAGCAGCCACCCCGCTCCGTGGCGGTGACCGCTCCACGTGGGACAACGCTGCAACGGGCCCCCTCCACAGCCCCGGCGCTCCTAGCCTGCTGCCCCAGCGCAGCCGGACGGGCTGTCTGGCTTCCTCCCCGCTAGACCCCGGCAGCCCTGCTGCAGGCTCCGGTCCTGCCTGCAAACCTCTGGCCTTATGCCCTGGGAGCGGGAGGAGGAAGGAGAGGCAGAGGGACAGCCGCGGGCTGCTGCAGGCCGGCCTGCATGGCGGGGTGCGAGCGGGGATGCAAGTCCCTGCCGGCTCACAGGCCGTGCTCTCTGCCGCGCACCCACGGCCTCGCATCCGGCACACGCCGGGCAGCGGCCGGCCAGGATCCCTCCCGGCGCTGCTGGATACCAGCGCCTCCCCACGAGGCGAGCCCCG
>WEKW01002305.1:0-15739 GCA_013389905.1 Sula dactylatra | reverse complement strand
AATTAACTTAGATGTCTTATAAAATCTTTTTGTCTCATTTGGTGTTACATAATATGATCTGAGTTGTCACTTGCAACATCTGCAAGGAAGAAATATTTAATATGACTGTAGTTACAGCTTTTCTTTTTGTTGATGTTTTTGTTGTTGTAAATCTTAGAACCCCTAGGGATTCCCACCTGTCATCTTCCTTTTAAGTTCCTCAGCTCATAGGATCTGATGTTGTAGCCACCCGGTGCTGAACTGGGAGGCAGTCCCTGTTGCAATTATTGAGCATCATTTCTAGATCAGATAACNNNNTAGATCAGATAACAGGAAATATCTTTGAGAATCGGTAGAGTCCCTTTACCCTTGCAGACATGAAGGAATGAAAGCCAGCCTTTGGGAAGGCTTTGTTTTACTTTGCTACAGCAAGATATTCAATGAGTGAAGCATTACAAGTGTCATCAGTCCCAACTGAGACTGACAGCCACCTTGGAAGTTTTACCCCTAGCAGCTGCTAGTTGGCTGTTGAAGAGGAAACCTTGGGTCACTGCCAAAGAAATCCTTAATAATAATATATTTCACAATACTTTGGATGAAAGAGGCAATTAGTTCTGAATTTATTTTCTAAGCTACTCACAGCCCTAATAATGCATTATTTGTGATTTGTGACAATATCATCAATTATAATATCAATTGTATGGTGGGTCAAATGGGAAGAGTGAAGTGTTATTCCTAAAGAGTTTCCAATATATAAATCCTCAGCTATACTTCTTGAATGGTGCTAAATCAAGAACCAACTTTATTTTTTAGAAGCAGAATTTGTCTAAAGACAGATAAGAATCTAAAGGAAGTTTTCTTCATTTATGAGACACTAGATGAAGGTGATTGTTTTGTCTTTTAATACATTCATTTAAATCTTTATTTTTCATCTTTTTATTTCTGTTATGGAAATACAGTACATATTATACCTTTTCTTACAAAGACTTTCAAAGTCAAAGGCAGATTATCTCACTCCAAACACATTTTTTTTTTACCTTTTAGCCATAGAATGAGTTATGGAGGCACCTAGCTACAGCTGAGTTTTTAACCTTGATTACAGAGTTGGTTTAGGTTTTCCTCAATTATACCCAGCTACTTCTTGTACTACGGTTTTGGTATGCCCTTGATATAAGTTTGGTGTCAAATACATGTGTAGTAAACATACACTATTTGCATCCAGACTCTTACCATTCAGCTGTTCTTCAGCCATCAAAGACAATGAATCTAAAGAAAATGGAGAATTTGTCTCATTTCTCTGTGGATTTGTATGGGAGCAGTGTGTAAAACTTTTTCTTAATCAATTTCTGACACAAGTAAATAGTAGTTACTCATGTAAACATTTTCCTCACATTTTCTATCTTTCTAAAAATATGAAATTCTGATAAAAGCCATATAGAAAGAACCTAGTTTAAAACTACTGGTTGATGCAATCACAGCAAGCTCTAACATGACGTGATACCTCGATAGGATTACAGCAGAACCCAGACTGCGTTGTCTTCATGCTTAGAAGAAGCAAGATTTTAAATTATCTCAGAGAGAGACAGGAAGGGCTAAAAAATGTATTTAAGGTACTAACTTAAATAGTAGCAGGTCACAATCACATAGGCACTATCTACTTTCTCACCCTCTACTCCCTCCCTTTTCATTCCTCAGTGAGATGAGATGGCAATTCTTCTTTGGGGATTCTGATGATCTGCAATAATATTGATCTGTAATAAGTGAAACAGGATCAGAAATTTCACTCTTCAGTTATTTCTGCAATTCTAGCTTTTTCTTGCGATTATTTTTCTGAGAATAGAGCAGATTGATCAACACCCTCCCTCCCCAACCATTTTTGTAATGAAAACTCAGGGTTCTAGTGGAAAATGGAATTTTGGGCATAATTCTACTTTACAAACTATTTTTTTAAAGTGGTTTTTAGTTCTGTTTCAAGCAAAAAGCCTGTGTTATGGCAAATTGGGATGTTTCAGAATTTAATGATTTTATTTAATGCATCTCTATTGGTGATAATTGTATTTCATACTTGAATAATATAGCAGGACTTGTTAAAGTAGACTAAATACTTTGTATCGATTTAAGAAAAGGTAATGACTGGCTAGGCTTCCTTGTCAGATATAATATCACTGAAGTAAGAAAATTTTGAATTTCCTTTCCTGCATAACAAGTATCAGAACTATTGAAATTACAGGTTCTAGATCTCATATCACATTTCACAGTACCTCTGACAGAAATTTTCAGTGGGGTTTGTAATGTCAATACTTTTGTAGACCAACTTAAGTGTAGGAGTTTTTCAGTCTTCTCTAATCATGAATTGATAAGTGTCAGGGTGAAATTCTGGACTTCTACTGGTGTATGCCAGAAAATGAAGCTGATCGAACTTAGCCATTTTCTACTTGCATTCAGCTTCACTGGAAGAGTGTGCATAACTTTCTGTTGTCCCAAAGAGAAGTACTATTTCCTAGTGTCAAAAGCAATGTGAAGAGACCATATTTCAGCCTGTTACAGTTGCATATCAGCACATGCAGGTAGGACTTACCCTTACCACTCACAGTGTTAGAAGGAAACTGGTTCTGAACAGTTTGTCCTCTTTCTTCTATATGCCCTAAGAAAACAAATTAATTGCATATTTGCCCTTCTATTAGGAACATTAACCTGAAAAAAAGTTATCATAGAAAAGTTTGACCTTTCCTACAATACTTGGATAAAGAGTGCTCCTCTTGGAAAGAGAGATGGTTGAGACATAACAGAGAAACATCAAATCAACAGGGAGATCATCAAGCAATAATCAATCAATCAATCGAGAAGTGGTATAGAGAACAATCATTAATGATTTCTCTGAATAGAAAGAATGAGAGGTACTATGTGAAATTAATAGGCAACACAATCAAAACAAAAGGAAATACTATTTTAGGATGGTCTGTTGTACAACTCATTGCTGAGATGTTTTGGGCACAAGGAAGTATGAATGGAATCAATAAGTAACTTTGCAAATTATTGAAAGAAAAGCCTGTTAAGGGCTACTAGCACAACAATGAGTCTATAACCTCCCACCTGTGATATACTGCCAAGAGTTGGAGAGCTACTGCTGCGTGCCTGTTTTGTTCTCATTGTGGATGTGGCAGCAGTCCACTGGGAGACACACACTGCTGTTAGCTGGACAGCTGACCTAACCTCTGGTACATCTGTCCTCATGCTGTGAGGCATTCTGCTGCTGACAACTTTTGGTGCTTTGAGAGGCTCACCCTTTTTGATATTCTAACTACAATTCCAGATTTTCTGCAATTGCTTTTGCCCTTATTGAACCAGGTTTATTGTTGTCAAGTGTTGTTAGCCTTCTGCCTTGATTTGTCTGTCTGCTTGTTTCCTTGTTCAGGGTCTCATTTTCAGTGTGTGCTGACATACCAGTAGGAGTTTGTTAATGTTCAGCTGGTCAGATATATACCTTTCATTAAAACCTGGTGTTGAAAGCAACTCTGAATTTATCAAGGACTTCCCTAAGATGTATGTTACACCTCTAATACCCACTTGTGATCATTTTTCCATTATTGCTTTTGATCCATTCCCTGGTAGTGATTTTCACACAAGGATTTAGTCATCATGGATTTCCACTCTAGCAACAGCTTCAATTTCAGCTTTCAATTTGTCATTCCCCATCTTTCTTCTCCTACTCTTTTCCTTTGAACTTTCCCCAATCGGTATTCTGTATACTGAGATCAGTATTCAGGGATTCTGTTGCAACTTGCTCCTCCAATTCTGCTCCAAATAAATGATTGACTATTTTTCTTCATCTCTGATCTGTGTTGGCTTCTTTCATCCCTGATACCTGCTTGCATGCGGCATGCTACTCTTTAGTTTTGAGATTTACATTGAGCAGTTGGTTTCTGATCTGTTTATAGTTATCATTCTCAGTTTTATTTTCACTGTGGCAATGTAAAGCCTGTGGTTGCTGGCTGACCTATACAGTTTAGTTTGTAGTTGCCTCTGGAGCATTTGATTATTAATTGGCTAATAGATTAATTTTGGCAGGGAAGTGCTACCCACATTTTTTTAATTCTTCAGTGATCAATTAATTCAATAGAATCACAGAATCACAGATTCACGGAATGGTTTGGAGTGGAAGGGACCTTTAAAGATCATCCAGTCCAACCCCACTGACATGGGCAGGGACATCTTGCACTAGATCAGGTTGCTCAAAGCCCCATCCAACCTGCTGACCTTGAACACCTCCAATGATGAGGCATCCAAAACTTCTCTGTTGTGGCAGGGCACCTGCAGGACACAGGTCAAACTGTTGCAATGTCTTATCAGCCTCACGGTAAAAAGTTTCTTCCTTATTTCCAGTCTAAATCTACCCTCTTTCAGTTTAAACCTCCAGGCTAAACAACCTTAACTCTCTTAGCGTTTCTTCATAGGAAGGTGTTCCAGCACTCAGATCATTTTTGTGGGCCTCCTCTGGACCTACTCTAACAGGTCCATGTATTTCTTATGCTGGGGACCCCACAGCCAGATGCAATACTCCAGGTGGGGTCTCATGAGAGCTGAGTAGAGAAGAGAATCACCTCCCTTGACCTGCTGGCCACACAGCCTATGACCACCATGCAGCCCAGGGTATAACCTACATATTTATGTAGGTTAGCTAAACACCAACCCCCACACCCGCAAAAAAAAAAAAGCATTGTGCCTTTTGGTATAAGAGCTTTAGTATTTGCACTTGTATGGCCTAGGCTTCTCCACCATGTCCTGTCCTCATAAACAGGATCAAAGCCTGCCTTGGAGGACTATAGTGGGCCAGGAGCCAAAGCTGGCACATGCCACATCCACCTCATGTCCATACTTCATGCAGATCTTGAGGACACTCTAGTTTGGACAATTCATGCCCAGGTTTCTTCACCAGTCCACAATCTAGCTGAGAAACAATATGCACATAGAGAAGACAGTGAGGAAAATGGGACACTTGTGGGAATGAGTGAAAAACAGCTATAGGACTTTGTGGTTGGTGGTGAACTTCGTGTTGACAGTGAAGTCTGTTCAGTGAAATACAGGGAACTTATATCTTGAAAATGTCTGTAGTGAATGCAATATGTTTGAAAGGCAAAAATTAGTGTAATTTTTAAAAAAGTAATTTCTGAACATCAGTATTGCCATTTTTGACAAGTGGGTTTCAGACCACAGAAAACAAGGTAATCACATGAGAAGCCAGGAAAATATGTTGTCCATTGTGGAAACCTTCAGGGCTAATTACATGTTTTTAGTTTAGTTCTTTGGGAAAGAAATTACCCTTTTGTTCAATGTTAGTACAATATTTAATATTATGAAACTATACTCCACTCTGTGGCAATAGAAATAATTTATTGTTTGTGTTATTCTTTTATTGTTATGCAGTGGAAGACTTGTCATGATGTCATGAAGTCACAACATATGCACAAAGGGGACCAAGAATAAGAATTTCTAAGCTATTTTAACAATGCTTTTTTCAGTCAAAATTGTATTAACTTCACATCTGTCATTTCCCTGCAATTCTTTTTTAGAGGGGGGATGACAAAGAGGGCAGGGGTGAGCGTGTTTTACCTTTGTTCCCTATTTACATGCAGGAAGTTCAAAGGAAATTATGCAAGGTAAAAATAACCTCTCTATATGCCAATGAACTGCCAAGTACTGCCCATGTTTTATATATGGAACACCTGAAGGATTGAAAGGTTTTCCCCTCCTTTCACAAACCACAACCCACTGAGAGACTGTGTGAGTTGTTTGAATTTGAGGGGAATCATGTAAAGCACGAATTTCACTTTCCTGAAGATTCAGAGTAACATCTTAAATTTGCTATTGATATTACTGTATTACTTATGAGGAATTGCTGAACAGGAATACAAGACTTGGATGGCTTTGCAAAGAGAAGGAAAATGGTAGTGACTTTTTTCTCATTCCTTTACTGGATCTAGAAGCCATCTTTGAAAAGATAACAAGAAGATCACAGGAAAGCAATACTTCATTGAATCTTTAATTAAGTCTCCTTCTGTAGTTCTATGCTTTACATCGAACAGAGATTTTTTTGATTTTTTTTTATAATCTTTCTATGTTTGTTGAGTATGATTATAGCAGAATTAAGAAACAATGTAGAAATTCTTCTTCCACTGAAGTATGTAGCAAAACTCTCATTATCTTTAATGAAGAGAGGATTTCATGGCAAGTCCTGTGTTCTGATGATATCCCTATGTTATTGTTTTCTTACTTTGTGAGGTTAAGGCCATATGCGTAGATGTAGGAGAAGCAATTCCGTATAACTTAGTCAGGCAAAATCCTTTGGTTAAGGAAAGGTCCACACCTTTAGGCAAAAGATGTAATAGTGATCCCCTTGCTCACTAGCATTTGCTGCTAAACAGATAACTGACTCAGTTGCTGACACAAATGTTTTCATAAGCATTGAAAAGAAAACAATGCATTTCTTCTCTCAGGATACTCCTTAGCTCAGCAAGGAACAATTGCCTTAAGCAGTAAGCATTGCATAGATCAGACACAAGCCTGTCCTTGAAGGCCCTATTCAGGCTTCTCTGGACAGAAAGGAAGCGATGTCTTCATGCTGCCCTTGACATCTTGACATGCTCCAGAATGCAATAGGGAGGGACAAAAGTACTGAGGTCATAACAAGCCTTCCTGGTCAATGTGAGACACATCTTTTAGGACCATAAATCCCAGGAATTTGACATAACTCAGCCAGAATCCTGTAATTTTATTATTTATTTATTTCATAGAATCATAGTATCATTAAGGTTGGAAAAGACCTCTAGGATCATCAAGTCCAACCATCAATCCAACACCACCATGTCTCCTAAACCATGTCCTGAAGTGCCACGTCTATGCATTTTTTTAACACCTCCAGGAACAGTGACTCCACCACCTCTATGGGCAGCCTGTTCCAATGCCTGACTGCTCTTTCAGAAAAGAAATTTTTCCTAATATCCAATCTAAACCTCCCCTGACACAGCTTGAGGCCATTTCCTCCCGTCCTATCACTAGTAACTTGGGACAAGAGACCAACACCCACCTCGCTACAACCTTCTTCCAGATAGTTGTAGAGAGTGATAAGGTCTCCCCTCAGCCTCCTCTTTTCCAGGCTAAACAACCCCAGTTCCCTCAGCTGCTCCTCAGAAGACCTGCTCTCCAGACCCTTCCCCAGCTTCGTTGCCCTTCTCTGGACACAATTCAGCACCTTAATGTCTTTCTTGTACTGAGGGGCCCAAAACTGAACACAATATTCAAGGTGCGGCTTCACCAGTGCCGAGTACAGGGGGATGATCACTTCCCTACTCCTGCTGGCCACACTATTCCTGGTATAAGCCAGGATGCTGTTGGCCTTCTTGCCCACCTGGGCACACTGCTGGCTCATATTCAGCTGACTGTCAACCAACACCCCAGGTCCTTCTCCACTGGGAAGCTCTCCAGCCACTCTTCCCCAAGCCTGTCGCATTGCATGGGGCTGTTGTGACCAAAGTGCAGGACCCGTCACTTGGCCTTGTTAAACTTCATACAATTGACCTAGCCCCATCGATCCAGCCTGCCCAGATCCCTCTGTAGAGGCTTCCTACCCTCAAGAAGATCAACACTCCTGCCCAATTTGGTGTCATCTGCAAACTTACTGAAGACACACTTGATCCCCTCGTCCAGGTAATTGATAAAGATATTAAACAAGACTGGCCCCAACACTGAGCCCTGGGGAACACCGCTCATGACCGGTCACCAATTGGATTTAACTCCGTTCACCATAACTCTCTGGGCTCAGCCATCCAGCCAGTTTTTAACTCAGCAAAAAGTACACCCATCCAGGCCATAAGTAGACAGTTTCTCTAAGAGGATGTTGTGGGAGACAGTGTCAAAGGCTTTGCTAAAGTCCAGGTACACAACATCCACAGCCTTTCCCTCACCCACTAGGTGGGTCTCCTGGCCGTAGAAGGGGATCAGGTTGGTCAGGCAGGACCTGCCTTTCATGAAGCCGTGCTGGCTGGGCCTGATCCCCTGCTTGTCCTGCACTGGCCCAGTGATCTCACTCAAGATGAATCGCTCCATAATCTTCCCCGGTACTGAGGTCAGGCTGACAGGCCTGCAGTTCCCCAGATCCTCCTTCTGGCCCTTCTTGTAGATGGGCGTCACATCAGCAAGCCTCCAGTCATCTGGGACCTCCCCTGTTAACCAGGACTGCTGATAAATAATAGAGAGTGACTTGGCAAGATCCTCCGCCAGCTCCCTCAGTACTCTTGGGTGGATTAAAATTTATTTATTTATTTATTTTTAAAATCTGGTAAAATGGGGTTAGGGAGAAAGAAGTCTATGTAGTGTATTACTGAATATGTGTGTAAGCTGCTGAACCTGCATATACCTGTCATGGATTATCACCTTAGCAGAAAAAACACACTTAAGGTAAAGAAGTGCTGACAAGATTCCATCTGAAAGTAGTTCAGGGTACTATGATATGATTACAGTAATTAAAGGCTGATTATGAAAGAATATCATCAGCCTTGCCATTGCTTTGCTATTCCCATACAGCTCACCCACTTTCACTTTTACGTATCCTTGTCAAAACAACCCATCAGTTAGATTCAGCCTTTGAATACTTAAACTGTCTGCATAATTAACCACAAGGCTATCAGAAATGACTGATGTCCTAAAAAAATCCACTAAATTTATACAAGAACACTAAAGGGACTTGTACTTTAGATGTGGGAGAAAACTTACTGTGCCTTTTGGGGGGTTGTTTTAGACTAGATTTGGCCTTGCCCAGTTAACCATGGATGTTTTATTATTGTCTGTGAGTATATCCTTATGTGTCAAGTATTTTCATCAATGTTTTGAAAGTAATTTTAAAAAATGTCATCATCCATCCTCTTTACGCAAACAAAACATTTACATTTTTAATATTACAAAAAGTAGAATTGCTAAAGAACATATATCCATTTTGGGGCCCCTGTAGCCAACTGAATAGAAAATAAAATAATTTTAAAACTGAAAAAATATCTTCAGATTTAAAGGGCATTTTGTCCATTTTTCCGTGGGTTTGGGTGTGGGGTTTTTTTTAACACTTCATATTTACAATCTGTGTTGCTTTTGAAAATAATCTCATTCTGCCATAACCTTGTGAAATAGAGGAGACTTCTGTAAATCTTTGTAGGTGAAGTTAAAAGTAAACATGACCTTAAACTGGATTAAATACAGCTTTATTATTATAATTACTAGGTACATGTTTCCCAAGCAGGCGGGCTAATCATGTTGTTTTATAAAGCTAGAATCTCAGAAATTTTTAGGCACTGACTATATACGACTTCTGCAATAATTCTTCCAACATTAATATTACAGAATCAAAACAGGATCTTTTCTTTTGAGTGAAGTTTTGTGGCCTTAATCCAGCAAAGTACTGACTCCTAAAACTGTAAACAGTTATTAATATTACTCTTGTCAGCAGTCCCACTGACATCAATGAAGAGCCTGAAAAAAAAGAAATGTGATTTTTCCCTGCACTTTAGAGAAATGCCTGGAAAAACATCATAAATCAGCATGAGGGTTCACAAGCTCATAGTGAAGTGTGATCAAGTGCTTTACTGAACTAGAACTAGTGTTTTTCAGTATCTTGTAACACCAAGCACTGTAAAACATCAAACATTTTGCACAAGATTTTTCATATTTGATGTGTATATCCTTATGATCATTGGTAAGAATTCATTTGGATACTTGTGTGAAAGGACTTTATTTCAACTTTTGAAGCCTTGAGACATTAACACCTGATGCATTTTTGATGGACGCAAAAGGAAGGGGCAGTGGAATCTCAAGCTTTTCTACATGCATTGTTAAAATGTTGTGGTGACCTAATGTTGATAATATTGCCAGCAGCTGATGTGCCATCTCCACTTGTGCTTGCTTTTTGGGGGCAGAAGGGCTCCACACAATGTGTAGTAGTCTTGATTGCCTCGTCATTCCCCCAATGAGGGGGAAAGCTAGAACATGCTGTGGCACCCCTTCTACCAGTGCACCCAGGTTTTTTCCCAAGAGAAACTATGGTGTGGAAGGTACAGAGGAAACGTTCAGTGCCATGTAGTCAGGATGCAACTACTGGATGCCTAGATGAGAGATTTGGGAAATTATCTCAGGTCCCACAATGCCTACTCCTTTGATGGCAGCTGAGTAAGCAGAGAAAAAAAAACAGGGAGTAATAAATTACCAGGTTTGGACTCGCTTATCAAAGAAGCCAATAAGTCTTCTTTGACATGAACTAATAACTCAAGAAGTCAAAATTAAATCTAAATTTCTCATATTTTTTTTAAAATCACATTTTCTCTGAAAAAAATGTGTTTGCTTAGTAAATAGTTTTGGTTTTTGATCTCATTCTTGAGATATCATTATAGTAATATATTCATGTGTTCTTGAAAAAAATCATCCTACAGTGAAGAGTTATTGTAACAAGATTGTTGGATGAAGATATCTTGATAAAAAGGAGTTTTGAAGCAAGAAATTTTGATGGAGATTTCATGCAATTTATGGTTCTGTGGCTTGTCCTTTATCTGTAATTACAAAAGTTCCATCATCTCATAAGAAATAGGTTACTTTTCTTGAAGAAAAGTTATGAGTAATTTTTCTTTATTTATACATAGCACTAAAATGTAGGAGTAGTTTACTTCAGAGATACGTAGTGAAACGTATATTACTTTTAATCTTGCATTTGCTTTCCGTAAGTTATGACAAAAATTTTTATGACAAAGTGTTCTGTCAGTTATTTGTACTGTTATCCACTAGTGTGGTTGTTCTTTCCTCTTCAAACCAAATCACGTGGTTTCTTGCCAGAAATAATCGTAGCAAACCTAGTCAAAGTTAACATGTTCTAACTAATAAAATCACTAAGTAACACAGTTGACACTTCCTGTGACAAATCTCAGATATTGTTTGGCTATATTACTAGGTAAATAAATTAGAACTAATATCACTATTCTGTAGACATTCAAAAATCTTCAGAATTTTGAATACCTCAGTTTTTGGAATTAATTCCATTCTAGCTTAAACTATGCTTGTATGGAAATTAAGATTTTATTCTGCTAACCTTCAGTGGGAATTGGCTAGTGACAGAAATGAGCATTACTGTAAAAATAGAACATTTGTACAGAGCAGTATTACCCATCGTAATTCCTCTATTAACATTTGTCATAATGTTCCTTCACCCTTCAAAAACCTATTTGGCTCAAAAACTTAAGGGATCAGTCCTTTCCTGTACATAGAGTGTCATTGTAATACATTTTGCTTTTCATGGAGGTTCACCCCCTTTTTTATGTAGCATACCCCTTGCTGCCTTTATAGATTTCATTCAGACTGGATCTCTAGAGTTCTGAAAACTGGAGAAATTGGGAACTATTTATCCTTATTCAAATAATAAATGAGATGTGAGATGAGCTTCATGGTAGATGAGTTCCCTAGAGGTTGTTTAATAATAGCTTATGAAGTTTACAAAATTTCAGCTGGCAAAATAATTAAAGTGGTCAATGTTTAACCACAGCTGCAGAGAGACTAAGTTTTATACTGCAGCACTAACTCATAATTTCATCCTATTTTCAGTTTTAAGTCTATCAGAACATATATCTATACCTCTGTTACATTTTCTATGTTACTTACTGAGTTCATGCTATACACCAAAGTGTCAGACACCCCAAGTAAGTACATAAATAAATTTAAAAAAACCAAATGTGGTGGGGAGATTTTAAGTAATACAGTCATAATCATCATCATAACAATAAAAAGGCATTCTAAATTCAATTACCCCTGCAGAACTGTGTCCTGCCACTTCTATCTTTGGATATTTTTATGCCCTTAATAAAGGTATTCCTTCTTAAGGTGCAGGAATGCACCTCCACTGAAAGGTTGATAGAAGATGGTACATAAGGATGGCCTCAGAGCATGTGAATGTCATGGCTGGGGAGATGGGCACAGGGAGTTATGGAGAGGGAAGCCCTTTGGCCTACTGGTTAACATCCATCAGAGCACAGCACAATCCCACGGAAAAGTAGTGTAGTTTTGAGGGGGCTTGGGTTTGTCTTAGTAATAACTGTGTAAGTTGAGTTAGCAAACCATCTGCCTCTTTGAATTTTAGCTCATTTATGAGTAATTAATTATGAGTAGTTAACCATTCATGCTTTGAAAACTGAGTCAAAATTTATTTAAACTGCTGTGTGTTTGCCACTCAAAATTACACTGAAAAGAGTTTTGTCATTTTGGAATAATAAATTTTCTTGCATGACATATCAAAATAATAGATGTCTTGATTTGTTCTGTTTCTAAGCATTTTTATGCTTTTGGTACCGGTACTGTAACGTTGCCCCCTTTTTAACCTAAACAGACAACAAAAGACTGGAGTAATATTGTAAAGAATATTTGTGCATATTCTGAGGGAAAAATAAGAACCCCATACTGAGATGAGAGCAGTAAGAAGCAATGTTGTCATTTACTGTTGTCATTCACATTAGACACATTTTATGCTAAAATAGCCCACCTTCATCATACCCATAACAAGGACATATATCCATCTTCTTTTAGCATACTCATTTATTTTGTCTAATGGACATAAACTATAAATGAAATGTAATCATTTTTATTTACTCTGGTGACATCAGCATCAGTAATAAATCTGCTATTCACATGCAGCTTCAGAATAGCAGAAACAAATTTGTCAGTGTTTAACATATTAAGACCGATATTATTCTCTTACTGTACAGTGTTAAGACCATTCCTTGCATCTTCTAAATATTTTTTCCTCCTGTTACAAGTTAATAAATTTAATGTGTGACTTGTAAAAGCTCTGTGTATGTACCAGGTGAACAACAGTTTTTAGTGTGTAGATGAATTCTCTTATTTCCCTCAAGTTACTGAGAAGCTTGTTTAATACACAGTGCTGATTTCTGAAAGTGGAAATTATTTACAGGACTTCATTTATGATAAGATAAAAGAAATACTGAAATGTAAAATGCAAGCATTTATTTTTGAAATGACATTTGATGTGAGGATGTTTCCAAAATATCAATGATATCTGATCAAAAGAATAAAGACACCTATCTACACAGAAGTGCCTTGCATCTTTGAGCAGTGCTTCATTCTGTGTTGAAAATAAGCTTTCTTTGCAAATAAAACTGCAAGTAAATTACAACAAAAATATTAGAACTAACGGTACTGTGACGTAGTATTGCAATATTTTTGCCAATATTTATACTTCATTCCTTTGTAGGAATTGTCTGTTGAACTGAGGAACAAATGGTGAAAAATTATCTTGAAATTTTATGCAACATTCCAGAATAATCTGGAAGGTTGAATATGTGTGTAAGATGTGACATAAATATTTTAGAAAAAGGCAAAGAAATAACATTAACATCTGAACTATGCTGAATCAGCAAAAATATTAATCTTTTTTCTGAAATGTATGATTTCAGGAGGTTTTATTTTTTTATGAAGAAGGATTTATAAATATAGTTAAATTAAGAAAATTCTTATTAAATCTTTCTCTAATTACCTGCTTGGATTTTTACCATTCAGTAACAGTCAGAAGTAAAGAGGCTTATTCAGTCATCTGGAGAGTATTTCACAAATACTGACCTCTCCATTCCTTGGCAGTAGACAGTAAGGAGAAAGTAAGCGAATACAGCATTGGCAACTCTAATAAGACACTGGAATATTTTTTCCTTAAAGGGTTCCATAGCACATCTCTAACCTCCTTAATTGTTTTCATTACAGTGAGATTTGTATAAGGGTAGGGTATACAATTTATTCACATGAATGTTATTATAATTAATGATGGTTAATGTTATTATAAGTACTAAAGGAGCTAATCATAATATGCCACTTATGATAATGTCTTGCCATCATTCTATATCACAATGATGTTTCAGTGGATTTAGATGATCATGAAGTCAACCATTCTGTTATGGTTCACTGTGATTAATGTGACCACCAATGAAAGCTGATAATAATTAGTTCTTTTGTAAAGTGTCACTAAATAGAATATATCCCCTAGAACAAATTTAATCTCATTTTTAGTGTGAAACATGGTAAATGACTCCTCTATCAATTGATATGAAATATTTAATGAGAAGTGGAAGTCTACTATACACTGAAAAATGTTTTTGCAATTCTTGTTTCCCTAGATCTTGGTGAAAGGTACCGTAGGAGATGGTTTCACTGGAGACATTGGACTTGATGACATGTCTTTTCTAGGCTGTACTCTATACAATGGTAAGAACAGAGTTAAAGTGTACATCTCCTAGCCGTGAGCTGATTCTTTGCTCTCATTTGTAAATATTGCTACTGGAAAAGCAAAAACCATTTCAAACTTTGACTCATGCCTGACAAGGAAATCGAGACTTGTTTCCCTGCTTCTCAGACCCTCATATCCAGGCATGAGCACAAAATAATTTTGCCTGTGCACCTAAGGTTCAAAAAAGAGTAAGAAGTGTGTGGCTTCCAAACTCTTTGAGATCTTGATTCCTAGAAGGAAAAAGACACTTCACTGTGTGTAAACAAACTGACCTTTCGTTCAGCAAACTCGGTTTGATAGAGCCTTCTGCCTCTCCCCCAGTAATTCTTAATGTTTTTACTGTGCCAATTACTCTCACATTACAGCACAAAAACAGTTCAGATGATAGAGCAGCCTGGCCTTGAAAGTCATTGCTACCAAGGGTAGTACAATGTCTACAGAATTGTAAAATAATATACCCCAAAATAAATGTACTTCAGGTCACCAGATTCCAGACCTGTCACTTCATCACAGAAGGGATTTTAAGAGGACTAGTGTTAGCTGCAGCACACATTACAATGTTATATACAGTGTGCCAGTTGATGTACAGTCATAATAGGGCTATAGAACAGCAAACAATTTAGAACAGTGACTGAATATTAGTACCCTAGCACTAACTCTAAAACACCCTAGTTCAGATACATTTTTTTTCTGCTACTCCTACTTCTTGTAGATATAGTTAGGTCTAACAGGAATATCAAGTATATATGGCACGTTTCTTCTCCAGATAATTATCTCACATTTTAACAAGTTTATACAGTGCACAACATTTATTCTAACATTCTGATTATAAAAATTTTTGTAAATACTCAGTTAATGCCTTATATTAGAGGAAGAAAACCTTAAAAGAACTAATCAGAAAATCGCTACATGTTTGCACGAGATATGAAAAAATGTTTTAAAAATAAACAACAAAGTTGGAAAGTACAGAGGGTCAGAGTTTCAAAGACCATAAATAAGAAAAAAAGCTCATTTTGCGTGGAAAGATAAAACAAAAATACTCAAGTATAATGGTGGACAGAACTGAATAGGAAACAGTTTGTGTGTTCTGTATATTTTTAAAGTGCTTTTAGTATTGAGAGCAATTTTTGAGACACACCAGGGTCCTGCCTCTGTTTTATTTCCTCCACACCATAAAAAAATCCCAGCAATGAAAACAGAGTCAAAGAGACTGTGGGAATAGTCTGCAAAATAGTCAATAGCTATGGCATATTCCACCATATTTAATGCAAGTTGGATCAGGGAAAAAAAGCAGGGCTCCTATGTCCCTGTACCCTAGAATTAAGCACTAGCTGCCCAGTTGCTCTTGTTCCACCTCAAATAACCAAATACCAACCAGGCAGATATGGGCTTGATAGCTTGGTGGTAAAGTCCCTTATAAGTAATAATAAAGATGTCGAGCATACTGCT
>WEKW01002304.1:47910-58936 GCA_013389905.1 Sula dactylatra | reverse complement strand
TTCAACAGTAAACGCTTTGTGGCAGAAGTTGCCTTGTAATTCCTCAATTGTACAGTACCTGGTATAATGACCAACAGAAAGATTTGTAGGTATATCACAGTACAAATAATAAGTAATAATCATTAACTGTTATATCCAAATAATGAGTATTAAGTTATACAGGTTGAATTCTCTGCCCATACTATGTTCATATTCATGTTAGTAGGTATTATTATATGAGTCATCCTTTCTGCAAGGAGTGAATGCAAAATATATCCCTCNTGTCTGAGTGACACGGATAGTAGGTACAGGTATTGACATGACTTTTGTCTCGGTCTTCTTGGTGTAATCATATTATTTATTCATTCATGAGTCTCATTTCTAGCAGTCTGAAGTTTGTAGAGGAAACTTTTAAATTCCGTTTACATAGATAAATATATAGATAGCACAAATAATTACTGACTTTCATTTTGAAAACTACATGGAATATTATAGTCATTGGTATGATTTTTTTAGTTGGGGCTGCACCAACAAACAATTTCACAGAATTCTGTAATAGTGACTGTACAGACCACTGGAGCTGTATGTGTTCTTCTAAGACAGCAGAAGCTCCGCTGGTTTGCAGAATTTTGCTTTGAGCCTACACGTAGCTCATCTTCAGATACAGCCTTGTAACATATACTGCAGTCAAACTACTAGTAGTAATGTTCCACCTAATTTAGACTTTAATCTTTACCCTTATTTTTGTAAGCCCAGCAGGAGCATTCAGTTAGATCTAATTTGCACTGACTAAACAGGAATTTTAGGAATGTAGGAACTGCTATAGTGTGTCAAACTTGAGATGTGGTGTCCTGTTTCAACAGTGTCTGGTACCAGAGAGTTCAACTGAACGTGCTAGAATTCTCCATATAGTTGCTCATGGGGAAATTTCTTCTTAAATCCTGTTAGCTAGTGGTTGGTTGATGCTTTGAAGCAAAATGGCTTCCCCCCCAGTTGGTGTAAGGTACGTATACATGGTATTCTGGGCTATAACCCTCAGAGCTACAGGTGAAACAATCCCTTTACCCGTTCCTTGCATTTTGATTTCACTAATTTCTCTTTAATGTTGTATGATGAGAAATGAGCCCCAGATCTGTCTTCCGAAGTGGTCATTATTAGGTATTCCTCTCTGCTCCCTGACCTATATCAGCTCTTCTCTAAAAGTTTATATTTGTAGTTTCTGCTTTGTATGAGTTCCAACTGTACCAAGCAGGTTTTAGAATGCTGTTACCTGATATAGTGGTATTTGATGTTTAGTTTTAACATGGATCCTGTTTTATAAGGCTGATTTCTCTGAATATTCCAACTTCTATAAAGACTTCTGTTTTCAGTGTAGCTCCAAAAAATTCTGCCATATCTAATGAAATTAGATGACCAGAACTGAGATCATTTTTCCAGGTGATGGAGGACAAACAATTCATATAACAATGTTAAAATATTTAATTTCCTTCTCTGTTTATGAGGGATTGTAAAAAGGTCCTTCAGCAAATTCTGCTGTGTGACTGCTAAGTGTGACTGCTAAGCATGAGAAACATCATAAAAAGACTTTTTATATGTTATATAAAGCTGTGTTTTATAGGAATCCAGGCATTTTCTTTGTGATTTTCCATATTATCATTCAGAATCCATCAGAAGCTAAAACTCTAGTGGGATCAAATCTGTTTAGTTTCCAATCTGGGGTAGATTTAGAATTTTGAAGACCTTTCTCAGGTAAGAGTCCTTGCACTGTTGTAATTTCATGAGAATTTATATATCGTAATGTTATGCATCAATATGATGTTATTTCATGACACAATTTATGTATCGTTCCTAAACGTTTTGAAACATCCCTCATCTCAGCTACCTCAGTCTGACAGCCTGGCAAGCTCAGTTCTGTCAAGAAATGCAATTAGTCAAAGAGGAATTCAGCTTCCATGACCAAATTCCAAGGCCTCACTGAGCAGCAAAGTGGGACAACAGAAGAACTGAGCAGGGGGAAAGTAGTAGTTTTGCTGAGAAAAACTAGAAAGGGGTACAAAATTCTTACCCTTATCCCATTAAATGCTGCGAAGGGTATGCTGTAGTAGGGTATGTAATCAAGCTCTATGAAAACAAAGATATAACAATGACTGGGTAAACAGTGCTATTGCCAGCTCTATTGTATGTGCACAAAGAATTGATTTCATGTGCCCTCTGATAGACACAGGCCAAAATTTCCAGGGTTCTTCCTACTCTTAATGTGCTTTCCCTAACTAGAAACCAAATTCACATCCAAAGTTCTGAGGCTAAAGTGAAGCTTTCTCAGAGGTCAGATGGAGAATCAAAATGAGGTATTTCTGAAAACTGGTGTTTGTCAGGTAAAGATTTTAGTTTCTTATTTTTGTTTTGTGACTAACTGGGAACAGTTAAAATATGTCAGCGTGTAATTTTGGGTGTTCCCTGGGAGATGTGTAGCATGCCTTGTCCAGGAGCACTTTGCGTGGTTAGCCTGTCTGACAGCTAGGTGCCACTGTTTCTCCATAGAGATAATACTGGGCAGAAATGCAGATCTTGCAAAAAGTCGAGGTATGTCTGTCTCCTTCCAAGCAGGCCTTTCATCAATCAGCTAATGGGAAGAAGACTAAATATGCTAACTTAGTACCTTCAGAAACAGTTATATAGCTTTTTTTTATTTTTTTTTAATTTAAAACTGAGGAGAAGGTTTAGATCTCTGGCTGGACATCATCACCACAACTTAAATCTGAAACAGGAATAATTTTTTTTTTTGCCTTGAACTGTAAAGCATCTCAGAATGGATGGCCATTGTTTATGTTTTATTTGCTGTAATACAAAGCCAAATTTGGTATCCTTTTTACAAATGTTTGTTTCAGTTAAATCTTCTTAATCTAGAAAAAGAGAGAAATAAATGTTGTTTATAGCAAATCTGTAAAAGATCTTGATTAAAAGAAATTGCTTCAGATTTCAGGTGCCAGTCAAAGGTAAACTTATATTGCTTATAATAGTCCAGTGCAGTGCTGGTTATAAACTCACTGAAGAAATTTACTCTGACAAGACAAACATCTTAAAATCTTCTCCCAGTTGGTTCTAAAGTTTCTGCGGTAAATGAGAAAAACCTTATTACAACGCAAAGTTCAAGATGAGAAAAAGCACTCCTTCTTGCATGATTTCCCAGAAGGTTAAGGTTACTGCCTCCCAATGTTCGATTAATGCCACAAATGTGCATCATCTGGCAAAACAAACACACCAACCCTAACAGGAGCCACTCTGTAGCTCATAGTATATATTTTCTTTTGACATCATAGGACTGTGGCATGTGCAGTAGCCTGCAAAGCCACACTGGTCACTGTGGTGCAGAACAGGACAGTGAGGGTAGAGGGCAAAGGCAGTGGAACTTTGCCAAGAGAGGGCAGAGGTCCATCTGCATCAGCCAGATAACTTGTGCATCCTGAGCTGAGGAGGCAGGAGGGGCTAGGGTTCAGGGTATGTACCTGTAGAAATGGAAGGACTGGGGGAGTCAAGGCTAAATAATTTTGCAGATGATTTGTGCAGGTTCTTATTCGGGTGTTAGGAGCCACCATGTACAGTAGATGGTCTGTCAATAATAATCTGACATTGTTTGCACTGGACTCCCCAGTCCAACAAATGATCACTGGAAAACACTGTTCATGAATCGTCATAATGGAGCCTAGAAATACCCATAGGTCATCGGGGATGGCACAAGGAAACATGGACAAGATTACCAAATCTAAAAGCACATTTCATATGTGGAGGCAGAGAGAGTGTATCTCAGCTACCGGAGCACAACAAAAGGCAGTGGCAGTGGAAGAGTGTCTCTGAAGTATCAAGCTTTTACATTAGAGTCAAGCTTTTGTATTAATTACATGTTCCCAGAATGTTTCATGAAGTGCATTACTGATCAGTTCGTAAATGATTTAAAATAAATATTTGGAGGCAAACCCCCCAAAGCTTTAAAATTAGACACAAAGTAATATGCAAGTGTCAAAACCTCACAGAAACATTGCAGCCAACATAAATCATAGAAAGAAACAAACGCTTCAATACAAAGGATTCTAAATCTCCTGGTAAGGTATTAAAGCATATTGAAAAGCATTTACCCCTTCAGTTCATTTGTGGCTGTGGAATGGATAGGCCTCACTGCCCTTCACTCTATCCTTATTTTCATGTGGTAGATTTCTCTTGCAACCATTTTAGAAATATTATTTTACTTTTGCTAGGTTTTCTGATATTTTATATTTAAGGGGCAACATTTGTCTGTGTACATATATTTATTTTCTTTTTAAAAACTGATATTACATTGTTTTTTCCTAGTTTTCTTCAGATAATACTAGTCTTTTGTCACTAGTATATTCCTTTAAAATTCAGAAAGGCCAGTGCATACATGTGTCAGTTCTCTGCTCATTTTCAGATTGTGTATTGCATAAAGCTTACTCAATTATATATTTTTTAAACTGATATGTGTTAAGGAATTTCACAACCTGAATTTTGTGAAGTCACGTATCTTTCCATTTTTTTATAAAACTCTTTTCTCTCCAAATACTTCCCCCATTATATTTGTAAGATCCTGCCTTTCATTATATCACTGTCTAACATAGAAATAAATCACAGAGCCACAGAACCACAGAATGGCTGAGACCGGAAGGTATCTCTGGAGGTCAGCTTGTCCAACCTCCCCTGCTCAAGTAGGGCCACCTGGAGATCGTTGTCCAGGACCATATCCAGATGGCTTTTTAATAACTCCAAGGATGGAGACTCCACAGCCTCTCTGGGCAACCAGAGTTGTCAGTGCGTGGTCACCCTCACAGTGATGAAGTGTTTCCACTTGCTCAGAATTCACCTCCTGTGTTTCAGTTTGTGCCCATTGCCTCTGGTCCTGTCACTGGGCACCACTGGAAAGAGCATGGTTCTGTCCTCTTTGCACCCTCCCTTCATGCCTTCATGTGTATGTATACACACACACACACACACACACACACGTTTTATATATATATACACATACACATACACAATAGCAAGATTCCCCCTGAGCCTTCCCTTTTCTAGTCTGAACAGTCCCAGCTGTCTCAGCCGTTCTTTGTAAGAGAGATGCTACATTCCCTTAATCATCTTTGTGGCCCTTCTCTGGACTCTGTCCAGTATGCTTGCACCGCCCTTGTGCTGGGGAGCCCAGAACAGGACACAGGACTCTGGCTGTGGCTTCACCAGTGCTGAACAGAGGGGAAGGGTCACCTCCCTTGACCCGCTGCAACACTTTGTCTAATGCAGCCCAGAATACCATTAGCCTTCTTTGCCACAACATGGCTTTTGTTCAACTTGGTGTCCACTAGGAGCGCCAGGTACTTTTCTGTAAAGCATTTTTCTAGTTGGTCATTGCTCAGCATGAGTTGGTGCATGGGATTTTTCTTCCCTAGATACAGGAGTCTGCACTTCCCCTTGTTGAACTGAATAAGGTTCCAGTCAGCCCATTTCTCTAGCCTGTTGAGGTCCCTCTGGATGGCAGAAATGTGAAACTTCTACTATTTCACCACTAGAATATAGCTGTCATGCAGGCTTTCTCTTCTTATTTTCTGCATTTCTTTATGTTCTGAAGTGTCTTGTTCAGTTTTCCTTAGGAAAGTTTAAAATACACCAGAACAAAAGCCACAAAATTCTGCAACATTGGAGGTTGGTCAGTAATGTTGAGAAACACTTGGAAACTTCAAGAATGAAAAGTCTCGAAAAAAGTAGTTTTCACATTTCAAGAATGGAGTTCTCATTTGAGTAATTCATGTCTTATCATTCATATGATACTTTTCTTCCCAAACATTTAAAGATATTTTTACTCTTTTTGTAGTATAGATAACCAGGACATGCTGTCTAACTTTTAGTTAAACATTGATGGGTAATACTTTTGCCTTGGAAATGATTTTGAGCCTACTATCATCCTTCTCTCTCCTTCTCTGGCTTCCTTTTCAGTTTGTTTCTTTCCTATCATGTATTAATCCAAATTGGTCACTGGAATGTTTTGGATCTGATCTGAATACTGAAAAATATTTTATCCTTTATGTAGCCACACTAGACTCATTAGATGTACTTATGCAGTAAGAAAACAGCACATGAGGTTGGTATAATCTTACTATGCTCAAAAGGACCCACTCTTTGCCTCTGCTTGATACAATACCATGATATCCATTTTGTGTTTATGGACGGTTACTAGGCACAGCTTAATCCATTTCCTTGTGAATCTTCGAGGATATCCTGTGTGGCACTGGATTGAATGCTTGCTGAAGTGCCAGCTCTGGTATTTTATACTGGGGTTTTTTTCAGCCACAGTTTAATGACGGTAACACAAAGCTACCATTAAAGAGCAGGCCTAAAAGATTTGGTGATGACATACGAAGGCACATCAGCATGTAAGGGATTATTAGGCTCCTGCCTAATGTGTGAATCCACTGTGCAATCATAAACTTGCTGAAAGGGGTTGAAATGTGGAGGTCTTTGCTAGCTAGGTGATTAGAGGACGTATATGGCTACTACCTCTAGGATAACAGGCTTTTTAAGGGACTTGAGTGAGCTTTGGTTGGTAAGGTTCATATTAGTCAAAAATACCGTAAATCAAGATTATTCTTAAGTCATTGGGGCTGAGGAGAAAATTATTAAATATGGGGCTATTGTGTGGTTTACAGTGAGAAATGCACCTCCTGGTCTTTTAGTCTAAGAATCATCCTTTTTCCCATGGTCACAGACGTAGAGGGCCAAATTCAGAGGTGAAACAGATGATGGTGTAAGACATACACAGATTAATCTTTGTGACACAGCACATAACAGATTGATGTCTTGCTTTGCTGCTCTGCTTTTCACTCATTGCTTTGTGTGTGTCATGGTTTTAGCTGGGATAGTTAATTTTCTTCACTGTAGCTGGTATAGTGCTGTGTTTTGGACTTAGCATGAAAATAATGTTGATAACACACTGATATTTTAGTTGTTGCTCGGTAGTGCTTACACTAGTCAAGGACTTTCCCAGCTTTCCATGCTCTGCCAGGTGCACAAGAAGCCGGGAGGGGAGGGGGCACAGCCAGGACAGCTGATCCAAACTGGCCAAAGGGATAATCCATACCATATGTCATCACGCCCAGTATATTAACTGGGGGGAGTTGGCCAGTGGAGGCAGTGATAGTGGCTTGGGGACTGGTCTTGTCGGTCGGTGGGTGGTGAGTGGTTGCATCATTTGTGGGTTTTTTTTTCCCCTCTTCCCCCAGGTTTCATTTCTCTCTCTCATTATTTTCCTTTTTATTAGATTATCATTATTATTATTATTATTATTATCATTATCATTATTACTATTACTATTTTATTTTAATTATTAAACTGTTCTTATCTCAACCCATGAGTTTACTTGCTTTTGCTCTTCTGATTCTCTCCCCCATCCCACCAGGGTGGAGGAAGTGAGCAAGCAGCTGTGTGGTGCTCAGTTGCTGACTGGGGCTAAACCATGAGAGTGTGGTATACACTCTGCTTTGGTCTGGAAATTATGCCAACCTGTATCTCCTTCAGGCTGCAGGCATTTTTCCTGGTGCATATGGCTATTGCTTATAGCATCATTTGTCTCATCCTTGCACACCCACTTGCCGTTCTTTCTTTCCCTCAATGCTTTTCCAGTGGTCTAAGCACACATCGAAAATGACCAAATGGCTGCATGTCTGAAGGCAGAAGTCTCACTCTTCCAATGAACACACCAAAGACAACATATGTACCCCTTTTATTTAATGGTGGAAAGTATAATCATACCTCATATTTTCCATGTGCTGTACTGTTTGCCCCAGAGTATTTGCATGCCTATTTGGTAAACCAATATTTGCAAAGGAAACCTAATTTGCCTTCAAGTTATCAAAATACATATTAAATATATGTCCATTTCCTTCAGGTCCTAGCTGCAATTTTCTTTTAGAAAAGAGGCCTCCAGTCCTTCAGTACTCTCTTACACCCTGATATAGTAGTGAATTATTTAGTTACATCTCAACAACTTCTTTGGAAAGACTAACTGATTAATAAAGGAATCGAGTTGTTTCCTACTTGGTAGAAAAAAACATATGCCTGTATGCCTATAAATTCGCCTCTGATTAAAAGCTGTGCCTGAAAACCAAGCTGTATTGCAGAGGTAGCGCTATGCAAAAAAATATTTCAGAAGCAGCTGTGCATTTTACTGGATGTGGTAGCAACAGTTAGAGAGGGTTGAAGGCTACCTAAGGGACTGCCCTGATATGTGGGCCTTGGGAATCCATCATGTTCTGTGCCTTCAGGGCCTCTCCTTTTAAGTCAGGCAGGCACCGGAAGGGAAAGTATGGGGAATAATTTGAGCAAAGCAACTGCTGCTTCATTAGCTCTCATATTACTAGAGCTGTATAACAGCCTGCATGATTATGAGTGCAAACCAACCAAACCCGTTGCCAACTGAATTAGTTATGGAGGCTAGTCAGTAGTGCGTAACTTGTCCGTTTGTAATCCGCCTGGGGTTAGGGGCATTGGCCTGACTGCTGCTGCAGGAGGAAAAAAGCTTGTGATGCCTTTCAAATGCTCACCTAGCTTGTCAGATTCAAGGCACTGCTTACTCCTTACTGCGTTTTGCCCAGTTGTGAGAAGAAGATGTGTAACAGCCTGCAGTGTCTGCTACCCCTTGTATGCAGTACAGCTACTTGAGGCAGTAGTGATTTTATTATGGTCTCTCTCTCATATCATCAAATAACTTAGTGGAAGTAGAAAAGGAAAACGTACACTTCGAGATAAAGCTTGTTACTTTCTTAGTCTGTTTTTAATAAGCCAGATCCTGGAAAATCAGTGGACTGTATTGTGAAAGGGTATTGGCATTTGGGGCTCCTGATGAGAATTGAGATTTCATATTAAATGTGATCCTGAGAAGAGCTCACACCATAAATTGTCACTGACATTAAAATGAATGTCAATGTGAGTTATGGGGTTCTCTGTAAAACTCAGCCTTTCTCTGGATCAGTCCAAGGAACAGTTTCTCCCAATCAAGTCTTGAGCAAAAGCTGAATTACAAATTCTGAATCAAAAGCTCATGAGTATATCTGCTTCCCCTCACTATTGTGATTCAAGCTTAAAGAGTACTCAGTGCTTTCAGGATATGGTCTTACAATGACTAACTCAAGGCAGTCAGTACCTTCCAGCACATGTCCGTTTGTGTGCTTTTTTTTTTTAAAAAAAAGGACAAATGAAGTACAAAAGTAGTTAATTGGGTACAATCACCATAACAGCTGGGAATTTTTCTGTAAAACATATCCTTAATTACTGGAATATCGCATACAGGATCTTGATATTTCTTAAAAGAACACAGTAATGGAAGTGTTAGAGCTTATGAAATGATGTGATAGCAATGAGTCTACTTTCTGTTCCTGTCCGCAATGATTTTGCATTTCAGTGCTGTAACACAAGCCTGAGCTAGTATTAAAAGCAAGCTTTAAGTATCAATACTTGTCCATTATTTCAAGTCAGATTGTCAGCATACACTGTTTTCTATTACTCAGTCTGCTGAAACTATTATTTTCGGAAGATCATTGGTAGAAGACAAGGAAATGTAAATCTGGAAGACTGCCAAGAAACACAAAACTATCAAGGGTAAAGAGATTTTGCATTACTGATTGATCTGGTAAAAGTGCAAGATGTTGAAGAAATGAATTTCTCAACAGTGGGTGACACTCCTATTTGTTCTTCAGGAAAAAAGAAGCTTCTCCCTTAGAACCAAAATGATGGCCTGATTTGTCTGACCCTGTTTACACAAGCACATGAGTAAATTATTATGTACTAATCAAAAGAGGCAAAGGTGGGGCTCAACTTTAAATTCATTAAAATGTGTTTCTATAGAGGAGTTCAAACTCTTGTATCCTGGGTTTTCCTCATTTAATATATTTTTAATTTCTGTTTCAGTCGCACCTTTTTGTTGAAGCATTGGAGCTGATGCTTTTAAAAAATGATGGTGTTCCTCCTTAATGCATCAAGGTTGTTGATTGGATACACATGATGAACAACTGGAGATACAAATATGAGAAACCTAGTGTCTTCATAGAAGATACCTAGAGGGCAAGGAGATAAAGCCAGTTTTGGGCATAAAGCTTAAACCTCACCGAAGTAATATGGTGCACTGTCATGGTAGGGAAGGGTATTCCTAAATGTGGGCTGTTAGAATCCAGGGCTTGTTCTTCATTACTTTGTCTGCCTTGTTGAAGCACAGTCAAAAGAAGGTCTCTACTGAAATGGCTGGACTACACTATTGGTGAAGGCTGCACACAGGGTAAAGAAAGTTATTGGATAAACAACTGTAAAAATAGCTCCTTGTCTGGTAGTGTAACAGGCTAGCTGAAGTAACAGCTGAAAAGAGCAGCTCAAGGTCCACCCTGTGCTGCAGCTGTTTGTACCAGCTGAGGAGTGGCCCAACAATACAGATGGAGAGAGGGTTAAAGAGAGATTTACTGTCATAAATGCAGAGAAAATAATCTATGTCTCTTTCTATACCAGCATTTTATTGAAGCTGAATGACTGATGTTGTCTCCTGGAGAAAAAAAGAATAACCTGGACACAGATAAGACCTTTGACTGCAATCACAGTAAGTACTTGTGGTTTCTGCCCCTGGGGCTATAATCAGCTGCATCTGCTATTTGAGGATGACACTGCAAGAGCACTTATGCAGTTGCCCTCCATGTAATGCTGAATCTAATGGACACTCACATAGGGGAACAATACAAGCTCCCCCTATGCCTCTACATTTAAAAAATGTGCAGGAAACATTCATTTTATGTTTGCTGTTATGTTTAATGATTTGTGAAATCAACAGCCACAAAAATCACCCCCTTTTGCCAGGTATCAAGTTGAGATTATTTCTTTTTATATCCACTGCTTGCCCTTTTATCTGCTCCATTTGAGACTTTTCAGAAATGCACTTGGGTCCAATACCCTAAAACTCTTAAAGAAAATTGCTTTATCCCATGCTTAAGGCGGAGCTGGAGAGCTGGTTTTGATC
>WEKW01002304.1:0-47884 GCA_013389905.1 Sula dactylatra | reverse complement strand
AGAGGAGGGGCTGCAATCTCATGTTGTTGGTCAGCTGAGTCCTATTTTGAATAGGGACCAGCAAAGCTCAGATCTGGTCAAACTGGTCCAGACTCTTCCTCAAGATTTTGGAGTGTTGAGATTTGTGGTGTTGATTTATTCTAAAGTAAACATAATCCTTGGTCACAGAAGCTCACTGCTTGAGTTTAGATGACAATATCCTGACCTAGCCTAAAGTTAATATGTAAAAGGTTTTTTGTTTGTTTGTTTTGTTTTAGTTTTAGTAATATTTAGGTATTATATATATTTTTATGCATAGCTTTCAGGTAGCTAAGAACTGAAATTCCATTTGAGCAATGGATCAATGCAGGAAGATTAAATGCTTTATCCAGGGTTAGTCAGTTAGTCAGTGGCAGAACTACAAATAACGTTTAGGTCTCATGATGCAGAGCCCTATTCACTCCATAGGAAACAGCCATTCCTACTGCTTAGCTGGATATTCAGGTTGTCCTGCGGGCTGCTTTGTGAGCTGTGTTAAACTATTACTGGCTCAAAGGTGCTATTGTGTCAGTGGAGTTGCTCGGGGAATTTTGTGTGTAAATCCAGAGTAAAATTTAATTTAGACTGGTCTGAAAATGACTCATTAGAATCTGTTTTTTACAGTTCAAGTGAATCAACAGCTCTCCGTTGACTGTATCTCTCCTGAAGCTGCGGGTATTTTAACACTGCCTTCTATACAAAGTTAACTGATTATAACTTAAAATCCCCTTCCACTAACTTAACTTCCTCACTAAAGCACAGGCTAAATAAAATTCTGCCTTCTTGGAAAGCATTACACAGAATTAAACATCAGCATAAGTGAATGAAAAATCAGCTAAGTGATTCTTGAGAGATGTACCACACAGTCTTAGCAAATTTTTTAGTAACAGTAAAGCTTAAGCTTTCTAGAAAAAAAAATCCTTGATCTTTTTCTTTTCTTTTGAGTGTTTTGTCATGTCATTACTCCTCGGGATGTTTTGTTTTTATGTCTCTAGCAAATCAGAAAAGTCTCATTGATTTCAAACCTGATTTGCAATGAACTTCGATAGAAGGGCACTGATTTACTTCTGTTGGCTTATTGATCTGAAAATAACTCTATGGCTACATGCATGCTGGTAAATAAAATGGACCAGAAACAACATTTTGGCCCTGAGGGTAACTAGCTGGCACAGATTATATCCTTACACCTAAATTTTCTTCCCACCCAAAGCAGGATGCTTATCTGAAGCTGCCTTTGGCCTATACTGTTCCCAAGTCCATAGCTAGACATTGTCTGGCAGCATGGTAGCTGATATGTGCTCCTATAGGTGGGACCAAGCTGAAGTTGAGCCTGTGCTCTGGTCCTATACCATGTGTGTACTTCAACACAACAGATGTTCAGTTCACACTTTTTCAACCTGTCAGAAGATTTGTTGAACTATGTTCAAATGGAGAAGTTATGAATACCATACTGGTCTTTCAGTTGAAGAGAATTGTTATCTCTAATGGATGGAAAAGACTTTTTGGAAGATCTTGGTCCTTCTGTTGCCAGTTCAGGATTGTTTTACAAAAAGACGTATCAGGTGTTTTCATTAGACCTGTTTCAGCTCAGTCTTGGGATGAATCTTTGCTGATTCCTTCTGTCATCTGATTAGAACTGATATTTTATATTTAATTTGATACCTGATATTTATTTTTTAATTTTCCCTAACTGCATTACTTTAGTCCTCATCATATTTTTTTGTCCTACCTTCTCAAATTTGAGTAATTTCTACTGTTTGTCCTTCAAATGCTTAGATGAAATTAAATTTCATGTAGAAATTAATCTATTATTTCACTCTGGTATGAACAGGTAAAATAAAAGCTTCATTAAAAATAATGGTCAAAGGTTTTGGCTTCTGAAAAACATAGCCTAAGATATATTAGCCAATTTTTCTTCATTCTTTTGCTTGACCATATGCTTTCCATTCATTATTAGTATCACAAAGGTTACTAACACTACTAAGATCATGTTCGTACTTTCTACAAAGTTCTTTTTTCATTTGAACACACACATTATCAGTAAGTGACTCTTAAAAGTAGCTCTTAGGTGCAGAACACAGTTCACGGATATTTATTTCAGAAGGAATACTACAGTCTCTCCTCAGTATGTAATTTGACCTTGTTCAAATTCATTTGTGAAAGATTTAAAGTAAACAGAGATCTCTCAATTTTTTGCCATATTTTTGTGCAAGTCATCTAATTAGTCCAGAGAAATGAAAAAAGTCTTTCAGATGGCAACAAACTATTTTTCCAGTGATGAAAAAGACAAACTCTTTTTTCCACTCTCAGAAAGGAAATTTTCATTTTGCAGAAGGGTTACAATCCAGGATTAAAGAAAAATATTAATTGTGTCCAAACTCCTAGCCATCAGCTACAAGAGGTTTAGGCCATAACTGGGACAGCCTGAGATCTGTCTTTTCAGGAGTTCGTCATCTTTTCTACTGTAACTGCAGTAACTGGCAGATGGAGATGGTCACTGGTCCTGGAGTGCCAGCCTCAAAAATTCCCCAGACAAAGCCAGGCATGATATATATTTGGTCTTAATATCCAAAGCACTAACATGATTTCAGTTGTCACTTTCAGTTATATGTCTTTTTGATATTATGTTTTGGTAAGAAATTCATAAACTCAGAGTAGACTAAGGTAGTGAATTGTTTAGTACCTGAAAAAAAATTACCTCCTCTTTGTCTGAATAGTGGAAAAAGGTAAAATAGCCTTTGGAAATATGGAGCAGGACACTCCAGCATGTTAATCCTGTTGACTTCAGTGGGACTATTGAACTCTATTGAACATTCTTGGAATGGGAAATATTTAGAAAATACTATAACAAGTGCTACTGGCAATGAAGCTATTTAGTCACATAAGACCGTTTGTTGGGCGCCAGCAGCAGGGTTTGCTAGCTAGGTTTGCTAGGTCCCAGCCGGCTCTGAACCACCCACCAGAGCCTCAGCCGATCAGAGGAGCACGTGGGCCTCAGCTCAGTGCCGCTGGAGGCCGGGGTGCCGCTGGGTGTGGGAGGCACCGCCGGGTGTGAGAGGACACACAGGTGAGGAGACCCACATGGAGGGTGACATGTGTGACAGGACATGCAGAAGGACACAGAAAAGGGGACACATGGAGAAAAACATGAATAGACCCACTTGGAGAAAAGGGAGGCGGAGTGGGGAAGCTTTGTGGAAGGGGACATTGCTGTGATCACCACCGGAGATACACACCTCCACACTGGGGCAGAGACACCCCTGAAGGGATGAGGGCCCATGGAGGGTCCCACACCAGAGCAGAGGAGCAGTAAGAAGTAATAGAGGAAAAAACAGTAAGAAGCAATGGGCAGTAGAAATAAACCTCTATGCACTGACCCCGACCTCCTACGCCACCCAACACCACACCGAAGGGTTTGGCTAAACAAGGGAAGGTGAGACTAGAAGGTGGGAAGAGAGATGTTGGACTGAAGGTGAGCCTGGAGTGGGGGAGGCAAGGTGTTTCCTTAAGTGTTTGGTTAATTGTTTGTTTTCTTGTTTTTCTCAATATCTGAATCAGTAATTAAAACTTGATGTTAAAAATTGGAAATAAATTAAATGAAATTCCCTAAGAAGAATTCTGCCTGCAACACACAGTTACATACATTATATTATAGCATGTAGTAACTGATTGTGCTATAGAATAGGATATATATGTACATTTAAATTGAGGAAGTGGAGAGAAATGGGGCAGTGTGAGAAGTGGTGCCATAATATGACTGAGTACACATTGCCAGAACAGATGGGAAAAAATGTCTGGAAGTGGTGGTTCCAAGAGCTGATAGTGATTCTTTATGTCCAGAGAGCTGGCACCAGTTGCTGATTGTGTTTTTGTTTGTGTTATGTTCTAGCCAATATCAACACTTCTTATTTTATGTCACCTGCTGTTGTATTTTATTCTAGAGCTGTCACTTGAACATTAGACCACTTGCCTGTGGAAGGACCATGTTGTTGGGCTGCAGCACAGACTGCAGTTTCATACAGGATTATCAGCTGCATGTACTGCAGAGGCTGTCAGAAGAGGTTTGTATCTCAGAGGTGATGGACCTCCTGGGCATTACATTGTCCAGCTGAGCTCCTTGTGTTTAGTGTCTTGCTTGACAAAATGTTCTTGGCTACTGAGCAGTGCCGCAGTCTTGTCCTTATTCTGCAACCTCCCTCCACTCTGGATACATCTGGTCACTGTGTTCCATTGCCCTGCTAAACCCAGTGGCCGGGAGAGATGGCTGTGGTGCAGAAAAAAGATTGTTTTCGCATTCATACGGAGACACTGCTGTCACATGCATATGGAAGGCAACTCCAGCTAAGCTGGAGCATAGGAGAGTTTTATTGTCATGTTCATTGCATGAGACTTGGCAGTATAAATCCAGATGAATGTCAGACAGAAAAATGAGAGAATAAAGTACATGAGAACTGTAAGTTTACAAGAATGTGACCACACAGGTCTATCTTTTTGGAAGACAGAATTTTTAATCATGAATGTGACGATATTTGGAAAAAAAAATCCCAGAAAATTGCCAATAATTTTTTTTCTGTAATTTATTTATTCTCTCCATCCTTCTCTTCTTCCTTTTCCCACTATTAAGTAAAAAGGAAATGGTATGGAAAAGAGGGCAAATTTCTTTCATGATATTGTTACGTAAGATGTTCTTCATCAAACTAATTTTGATAGAAATGTTTTTGCTCAGACTTATTGTATATTCAGTTATCACAGATGGAATGGTTGGAGCTTTATTTATTTGTGTACAGTTACCAAGGTTTCAGAAAATAAGGGAAAATCCCCCAGAAGACTCCAATTTATCCTGACTTGAGTATTTTTAGCTGGCTGTGGGGGCTGTTTTGTATGAATGCTGCATCTGTACCATATAGTCAGGATAGGGTTTCCTTAGCGAAGGATGGAGGGGAACTCAGTATACTGGCAGTTTTCCTGCTGTATTTGCAGAGGTAGTCTGGGAGGCAGAATGGCAATTTGCTCAGCAGGGATGTAGGAGGTGTTTATAATCAAAAGCAAAGCTTTAAGATTTTAGTGGCAGAGGAACATATTTAGGGAAGAGAAATTAAAAAAGCATCTGTTCCAAAGATTGTGAATGTCTCAGCTTTGCAGCTGTGTAGTGCATGACCAAATGTGTTACTGCCTAGGGGAGAATGGGGAAACAAAGGAAAGTGGCCTGTGTAAATAGGTTGCAGTATTAAAACTCTACAAAGTAGATCCTCATCATTTGGGTGTCCTAAAGTCTTGGGATGGGGATGATTCATTGAATTCTTAGTTTACCTACGTCTTGGAAGACAAACTTTGAAATCCACTGGGTGCTACTCATCCAATGACTACCCAAGTCATTTATGCTCAGCCTTCAAGGGAGATAGATGCTGACCTAATTCCCCTTTAAATCAGTGGGAATTAGGCACCATTGCCTTTAAGAATCTATCTGTTAACCTCTGGGGACAGACACATGGTCTGTTGGAGCTAAAATCTGACTCTCTCCTTTACCTTGCTCAGAGTCTAAGTAGCTGCAGGATGCTTGTGGCTTAATCTGATTATTTAAGAGAGCAACCACAAATCAACTTTTCTATAGCCACTCATGCCCTTTAGACAGGTGGCACCAGGACCCTTCTGAAAATTATCTGAGGATGCCACAGTATTGCTGCCAAGACAGGAGGAACACAATGCAGTGGCAAGGCCCAGCAGAATGTTTTCAGCTGGACAACATTAGAGTGAGACTAACAACTAGAAAAACTGGCTGAGACCTCTACTCAGTGTACACTATAGATGTATTTGGTTTCCCATCTGTACAATGGAGATGATGGTCCTTCCCTAGGGCACAGGGAGATGAGGTGAAATGCATTAAATTCAGAGCTGCTCAGATAGAACAGTAATAGGGCTATAAAAGAAGGAGAAATGGCATTCTGGTACTACACAGTTACTATTGTATTATGCTGTTCAGGGCAAGGGTTGTCTCCAAAAAATACCTTCCATAGTTTGAGCAGCATAAATAATAAGTAATAAAAATAATTAAAGCTGAGGGATATATAAGATGGGAGTAGGGCAGAACAAAGAGGTGGTAGAGAATGAAGGGAGCGTGCTTACTGTCAGCTTTGATATATTGCAATTTAAGTACAGTACATTTCCCTGGGCTTTCCTTTACTATAAAATACAGGTTTTTCTCCAAATGGCTTTATGCAGAAACTGAAATCTACTCAGCAAATGAATACCTCCCCCTACTCTCCCAAGCCAAGAAGAAAAGCTTCTAACATCTGTATGGGTACAGAGAAAAATGGAAATGGCAGTGTTGAACTCACAAGGGTATTATGAAGATAAATTCATTCATTTATTGGAGTGAGAATGTATCACAGAAAAAATAAATAGATGCTGCAAGGCTGAGGCTTTCTGTTTGTTACCATTTCTTATACAGTTTGCAAAAAGTAGCTTCTCAAACTTTTAAGAACAGTGAATATCTCTGTGAAAAATTTTCCTAAAGAACATGGGCATACTATATCTGAAGAACAAATTGACATTCACTGTCTTAATCGGGTTAGCACACAAGTGGTAAAGCAAACAGCAGTATAAAATTGTAACACTGATTATTCAGGTCTCCAGTCCTCTATAAAAGTACAGGAAATATGCTGCTGTGTTAATGGTTTTGGAGTGCTAGCAGACAGTCACAGGGAGACAGAAAGGGAAAACTCTACTAACTGTCAATTTTATTACAGGAGAGAAACAATAACTCTATGCAACAAAAAAATCAGAATCCAAATCTGTAATTAATGTGTCACAGATACACAAAAAATTACCTTATTTTAGTAGCCTCAGTAGGACTTGCTTTTTAGTACCCATACTAAATTGAATCCAGCTTGCAAGAAAAAATAAAGTGCTCACACAGAAACACTTAATTTTTTTCTATTGTTTTTGCTAGTTATAACTTACACATATAATACCTATGCAACGCATACAGAAAGCATATATTTGAGTTTATATGCACATAAATAAAAGTTTTAGCTGTTGTGGCTCAGGGCCAGACAGTGTGGGTTTTAGTGTGCACATAAGGACATGTGCACATGTTGTTAGGTATTCCTGAGACATGTTGAGTTGTATCCTCTCCTGTTACGGACAGTGTGGATCAGGGAGTGCAGTGAAGTACTGAGTTAAGGCTGTATAGGGAACACTTTGGGCAATAAATAAAAGTACCAGTCATGTAATGGTTAACTTACGGTGTGTGCTTAGGGTACCTTTTTGTTTTGACACTGCCTATGAAAAAACTCCCGTTTAATGCAACTGGAAAAATTCTTAGGTCCCAACTGACAAAATACTGAATTATATAAACTTATCTTTGATATAAATGAGCTAATTTGATGTTTGTCTTTACTGTTTCTTTTTATAAAGCAGATGTTTTGAGATGGAAATATCTTGTTGTGACACAGATTGAAGTGTGCTCTTAACAGAACATCATTCCAAAACAAATAGTCTTCTTTGGGGCTACTTCCTGATCAAATAGCTTAAAAATGACTTAATATTCTTTATCTGAATACTTATTCATTGGTAAGTTTGGAAGAAAAGCATCAGATCATGGAAATGGCAATATTTTAATGAAAAAATTTTTATTCTGAAAGTAGCAGAAAAGTTTGTCATTACCATCAATGAAGCAGAAACATTAATGTGCTTTCTTTTGGAAATAAATTTCACATACAGCAATACCATTTAGAATATGCACCTTTAGAAAGCACATAGTTATCAATTTCCCCAGAAATTTTGCAGCTTTCCAAGAACTACTCTGGGTATTTCAAAATTCCCTGCTGATGCCACGTTATCTTCCATCTGGCTGCTGCATCTTACTGCAAAAGCCTTCCTGGTTTTACATCATTTCTTCCTTCTGATGATGGTATCTTAAGGAATAAGTTGTTATTTTCATACTCCAAAGCTGTCATCCTGCTTTGCAACATGTGGGTCTCACTGGTTACTGCTTAAGTGCTAGTCTGATGAGTGCTAATAGACACATTTAGTTGTTTCAGTTGTGAATGCCGGCAAAGGGAGCAGTTGACTGGATCAGACTGATGGTGGTATGTAACTATACATCACAGGTCTGATACACCAGTGCCTACAAAGTGTTGCCTTTGCCCTTTCATATATTTTAAGAGGTGACCAAGGGGTTAGAACAACAAACTCTTGCCACGAGAGACAAGATGAAGTAGTTACTCAAATCACAAGCTCTCTCTATCTCCCCCCTCCTACCTCCCATCTCTTCATTCCCTGTGGCCATGTCATATTACATACCAGCATAGCAATTAGCAAGTTATCTTCAGAGTGAGAAGAAATAACAGAAGCGAGAGGGGAACGGACAGGTGGTGTGTGAAAGCATGCGTACTCAAACCATTCATTTTCTTGAGTGCAATATTAATTTGTGAATGCTAAAAAGAAGCCCAATCCTGCAGTTTTTCCACAGACTGTCAGTACTGTCAAATGCTGATCAGCATTTAAAAGTAGTCCCTACCATCAGAGGATCCAAATGTTGCACGTCTTTCTTTAGCCCTTACAGTCTCTTTACCTTACCCTGCTGTCTCACAAACAGCTTAAGATGAAAGCGCTGGTCCTGTATTCCCAGCCTCCCCGTGCTGCTTCTACTTTCAGCCAGCTGCAGGGGATGGAAAGAACTTTCTTTTGCTGGGTTACACTTTCACTGGATCAGCTCTTCCAACCAGCTAACTTCTTGATGAATTATGATGAGATCAAGCACTTGGTAAGGTGCGCCTGCAATCAGTGGGGAAAGTGGTGCTGCAGCATTCTTGAATTAACGTGGTTTAAGCGGGACTGTATCTATGAACCTACAACCCCAGAGCAGACAGAGGGCATGCACTCACGGTTTCCTCGTGGCTGTAGCCAGCAGTTGTTTCATCTTGTAATGGTAGAGATATACACAGAGAATAAACCAGCGGTCCACAGCAGGGCAGACTGATATTAAAGAGGCAAATTTTGTTTGTATTTTGTTATGGCTCTTTAAAATCAAGTAAGGATATAAATTTTTCATCTTTCACCTTATTTCCTGAACAGTCAAATCTCCCAATGAGTGTTTTGGGTCTCATTTAAAAGCTCAGGTGGGATACTTGTGTAGTAACTCCACTGAACCGAACCAACTCTAAGAACAGATCTTTAGCTTTGTTGTCAGACTTGCCTTCAAAGGTGCTCGACAGGAAAGCCTGTAAAACAGAAGGACCTGCCAGCTTTTGACAGCTGGCTCAGCTCAGGGGTGAAAACCAGGACAGAGCAGCCCCAAGAACTCAGGCTATATCAACTCACAGTATAAACATGAGACCAGCTAAACCCTCCAGCATTATCTTATCTCTTTGAGAGCAGCGTGATTGCTTTCCAGGGCACAGTCCATGTGGTCCCAAGCATCCGTATAATAGCTAATTGGATGAAAGATGTATTCTTTTCCACCACAGTATTCAGAGCATGATTGGCTTTGTTGTAAATCAACTATAGGGTAAAATACACAGTGCAGTTAACTCTTACATACATTGCCACCTTTCATGAACAGTGTTTTACTACGAATATATGTTTTAAAATTCCTCAAACCTCTTATCAGATGAAACACTGTACAATAAGAAGGTTATAATAAAGACCCATGATAGATTTTAGAGGATACAGTGCAGGATTTATGAGCAGGTGATTTATATGACTTTATCACATTTGAGGTAATAATTATGTTTGCCAATAAATTTCTCAGCCAAGGACCATTTTTCACTTTAATTTTCATTTTATAACAAGTGTTATCATAAATGGCAAAAAAATAAAAAGAAAGAGAGTTATCAGGGTAATCTAATTAAAATAAAATGCAAACCTCCCCCATGAGAATATTTCTGATCAGAGTCACTTTATCATTTGACAAAGTTGACAGATACAAAAAGTCCGTCTTTCTTTAAATGTCAAGAGCCAAAATGTCTTTGTTATTGCTAGTGTTTCTAGGATTTGCAAGAGAATTATTAACACAAGATAAATATTTCTTCCCCATGCTCTGCTTTTATAAGAATTTGTCTGTCAGGAAATGGAAAAAGTGCAGAGGAGAAAATTTGGCAGCCCTACATTTCTTGTCAGGATCCCATTTATATAACTATTCTGCCATCATGATCTCAGTCACAAAAACTGTTTAGATCTACATTTAAGGAACTGGGAGGGTTACATTTATTTGTGTCTGATATTGAGATGTGCAGCCATACACAGAGTGGAGAAGGAGCATCAGATAAGTCAAGTTTGACCTAGTAGCACAAGGCAGAGCATCTTTTAAACCTGAGCTACACATTTTACTTGTTACAGAACTATCTTCATATTTCAGGCAGGCCTACAGGTGTGACACAGGAGAGTCATTGGAGTTGAATTATTCAGAGAGGAAGAAGAACATTTTGGGGAGCCTACATATAGTGTGCTATTATCTGAGAACACTATAATAAGAGAAAATAATGTTACTTATAACCTGCTTTGAAAGATAATTACCTCTTTAAAGAAAAGTACATTGTGGAAGATTTTTAAAAACTACATGTGAAGTTGTTTCCTTCAGAATAAAATTTCAAAGTCTACAAACCTTAAGCTTCAAGGCATACGGTCAGATGGGATTTCACCTCCATGCAGGTGTGGCATATATTGGTATGTCATGGGAAGCTTTGTTGCTTCAGGAGCAACTGCAACTGACAGATGATCCAAGGTCCAAATTACCAACCTAATTACCTGTGCACCATCTCTTCTACAGAGACCACCCAGCTGTGACGGAGTGAAACTCCGGCAGCTCTGCTCCTAGTTTGATACAACTTCCCCATGTCTTGGGGCTGAAGGTCTAGAGCTTAGGACTGCAAGCATCCTGCAGCCATCTACTTCCATTGATCTTTTTATTCCTTCCTGCCCACCCATTTAAAGTTGCTTGGGATTCTTCTTTGTATTCCTTATAAAGAAATAATTTCTACATTTCTGTCACTTCAAATACTTTTCAGATAATAACTGTAGAAATTGACATTCACATTTTAGTTGGTTTTAACATTAGTATTTTGGCCATGATAACTTTACCAAACTTCTGTTTATGCTCTTCTTCCCCCTCTCCCCCGCCCCACCCTTTCTTCTAGTGAAGTTAATGGGTAGTGGGAAGAAACTTGAAAACAAAACTTCCCAGAACAGAAAATTAAAATATTTCAGTACTGATATGTTACAGTGAAAGGCATTTTAAATAAACATGATTATCACATTGAACTGGCAGGTGAAAATAATTTTTCATTTTTGAATTTTCAGAGTGGAAATATTGCCAAAATAAGTGTTTGGGAAATTCAAATTTAGCTGGTCAAATTCTTTTGTCAACAACTTATGTTTGAAGAAAAGGTAAATTCTAATCACGATTGCTCATTTTACTTGAAAAATTATTGCTGCTTTACTTGCCAACACTGTAAGGGGCTCAAAGTCAGCCTGGGATGCTTGCATGTTACCAACAGCAATGAAGTTGCCACAATTACAATGGATTCCATCTCATCTTTCTGTATTGCTGTGGGTTTTAAATGTTTACAGGAATTAAATCTAATTTTAATTAGTAAAAACCTTTTGAGATACACCACTGAGAATGCAGTAGAACATCTTCCCAGGGGTTTATGGGAGCTCTTAGTGGGGAGGGAAGGCAATGGAGAGGTCCCAAACCTTGGGCAGATCAAACAGATGTTTTAGGAAGTTCCTGAGGGCATGACACTTTTCTGTTTGTGTATTTTTCAGAGGAGTTGATACCAGGTTTCAGAACAAAGTTGGAGTTAGTTACTTCATTTGTTCCTTTGGTAGTTCACTGGCTCCATGTTGTATAGCCATACTAAATGCCAAAGTTGTGTTATTTGATATGTGGTCTTAAATATGCTTGTATATACCAGTTAAATTTTCTGTTTTGCTCCAGATTACAAAAAAGACACATGGAAATTGGAACCTGATGTTCTAAAAATACAGCAGAAAAAAACCTCCCTCAGTTATCCCAGTATATATATTTTTCCTACAGTTTCCTACCCTTTTTGATTGTCTAGACCTAATTTTCCCTCCTGTAAATGGGCAGTGCTTCACTACGGGGAGTTAAAAATGAGAAGATAAATTCCTCAGCTTTGAGGAATGATTTCATAACTTGGTCTGCTTTTTTAAAACTGTAAAGGAACTTAAAAAAAGTTCTTCTATTTCAACAGTATATTTTTTCCCATAACGTTTTAGGATATTTACACCTAATGTCATTACACATTGTAATTATGTAATTGCACATCTTAATTACACATTCTCATTATTTCATCATGCATGCTACAACAATTAAGTAATTAGATCTAATTGTATAAATTAGACCTAATTGTATAAATACATGACAATGGCATAAAAATGGCCTGAAAGAATGGGGAAGACTTTCATTAAAATGCAAGGAATGCTTTATGTGCCACAAACCTGTGCAATCAGAGGAATGTGCAGCACTGGATAGATTCTAAGCAGTGATTATTAGGAGTGTTTGAGGACTCCTACTTTTCTTAAACTGAGAGTGCTGAGTGCTTGCAGAAGTTCTTGGTAATCATCTTCAGACACTGGATTGTGAATTTGTTTGCAACTTTTGGCCTGGTATTGGAATTCCACAGTGATTAAATTTTGATGCACTGGCATGTGTGTATTTAGTATGTATGTAATTATTTACTGTGTTGGTCTTCTAGGCTATGTAGACCCTGTGCATGCATTTATTTGATCTATGCCTCACTTCCCTCAGACTTCAGTTTCCTGTTGGTGCAGGAGTTAGAGGCTATAGCTACCTCAAACCACTACACTCAGCAGTACACAGTCTTTAGCACTGTTGTGACTGTCCAGACTGCAGAACCAGTAGCTAGCCTGCTCCCTGGCACAATTTTAACTTGTACCAAATCGCATATTCCCAGGTAATGCTTGGGTACATATCAGCAGACAGTGCAGATCAGGGGTTATTTCCAAAGAAAATATGAATGCATCTACCCTGTTTCGGGTGCATGAACAGATGATTTTGTCATATGCACATAAGCTGTTCAGTCCCACTTGCCAAAGACAACCAGGCATGGGCCCAACTTGTTCTCCTTGTTTTTTTTTAGTATAGCTATAGTCATGGAGTTCATCTCATGAACTAGTCCCAGTCTTTTAGCTAGGAACATGCTTTAGCATCAGAACTCTTGAGTTGGGTCCCATGTTCTGTTGAGACTGTTCATGGCCGTCACATTATATTTGCCATACAGAGCTTGATAAGTGGAAATATAAACTGAAATTTATGACCTGTTGGATGTTTTATTTCTTTTATTGATCACTCTTGACAAAGATTAAAGCCTTCTCTGCTACAACTACATGTCTGAGTCTTGACAGAGAATGCTCTGTGTCAAAAAAAATCTCTGGTTGCCCAATGTAGCAGAGGTTGTACCCTAGCTCTGGGCTTGGTCAAGAAAGGACAGTGCAGATGTAAAAGCAACAGATGTGCAAGCAACAAGACGTCATAGTAAGACCAAGCTGTTTCAATTTTTTGGCCAATCTTTTCTTGTTGTCAGAAGACTCCACTAAATCAAACTGGTTTTTCTCACCAAATAGGAAGTGATATTTGCAGCAAAATCTATCTGGTTGAAAAACCCACACAGTTTGAACACAGAATATTCATCCTGCTCTACTCAAATCACTTTACTTCATAGAGGTAATTTTTTTTTTTTTTTAAATATTAATTGATGTATTGTGTCTGTACTGAGAATTCCTTTGCATGAGCTTCTTGACTTTCTTCTTTCAGAAGCCAGCCAACTAAACGAGGGGTAGTGATGGCTTTAGGAAAAAAATAATAATTAATTTTAATTGCATCTTCCACTGGATATTCACCAGAATGATCTGTTTAATTTCTCAAGGGAATATATACCTGCCCATTGTAGCACACTGGAAAGCATGACCTATCTAATAGAGCTTACATTTATTTTGCTTCCTTTGTTTGCAACAGAAATTTTGCACTGGCTAAAAAATTAGGAGATCAGTTTTTTCCTATAGTAAATGGCTTCATTTTTCCTCATAGGGGTTCCCTAGGAAATCTGTGAGTAACCTAGTCTTTCACTTTTTTACTTAACCATGTATCATATTGTTAAAAAAAAGAAAAAGGAGAAGAGATGCATTTATTTTTACACTGTTGTGATCATGTTATAACGTTTGCTCCCATTCTTCCTTTTGTGCACTTGCAAGAATGAAAATGATTAGTTCTTACTTTGCTCCCCATTCCTCTCTCCAGAGTGAAAAGTATGCCAAATATATCTCTGCTGTAAGTCCATTGGAGATAATGGAGTTGCAAAGGGTTTGAATGTTACTCATTGTGTGTAACCTGTAACCTCATTTTCAGCAGGATAGGAGTAGAGGTTCTCTGTGCCTTTATTTAGAGCTGCAGCTTCCATTAAATTTAATTACTTCTCCCTGTGGCTGTAAATAGAAGGTGTCTCTTATTAAATTTAATTCCTTTTCTTGGCAGCTTGCGTGATAAAGGTGTGGCTACTAAATGAGGGTGTCTCCTAAATGGAAGGAGATTGAATCAAAGATATATAGGAGGAAATTTCAATTTTATGCTGAAACTGATAAGCCTCACTGAAATAAAAATCACAACTGTTATAAAATACACCAAAATTCCTTGATTAAAAAAAAAGAGTTATCTTCTAGAACTAAGCTGCAAGTGTAGAAAACCAAGCATAGGAAAATAAACTAGAATTGCACAATTAATTATTGTGATTAAGAATGTTAAATTAGGCCTGGTTTGGGTGCCTGGTTTTCTGACAGATACAAAGGAAAGGAAATGATTAAAAAAAGGGTACATTTTTTTCTCCTGTAAACTTTCTTGACTAAATAACTTAAGGATATATCTGTAAATGCCCGTGGGCTTGCTCTCTTGAGCTACTGCCATTGCACCATGCACTGGGAAGAATGGAGTAAGCTTTCTATATTGTCAGTGGTCTTTTTTTTTTTTTTTTTTAATTATCCTTATACTCTTTCTTCAGGTACTGTATTTCTCATCAGTCCTGTGTTTGAAACTGACCCCTTCCCTGGTTGAAATAGCTCTTACTTGAGATGATATGAAGGTTTCAGTAAAGTTTTCATGAATCTTTAGGAAAAAATATAAAAAGTAATGCCCTTAGAGCTGTGCTGTACTCACCTTTGTCACTCATAATCCTCCTGTTCACCCACTGCACATTTTCATCATTTTATTTTCTGCACGGCAGCAAATATACATATTTATGAAGTATTCATCACCATGGTATCCAAGTGCACTTCAGTTTATTAAAAGGTTTATATGACGTGATTGCTTGTAATAGCAGGGGATTGGACATGATGACGCAGGTTCCTTCTAGTTTCATGTTTCTATAAATTAAACTAATGCCATAAAACATTTCCCTAAAAATAGGTACCATTTGGAAGGTCACTATATAGTATTTAAAACAGCAACATTTTTGTTGCAAAGTACATCGTGAAATGTTCAAGGACTCTGTCTTCTGGCTTCCAGGTGGGGTCTCCTTAACTGCGGTTAGGAAAGTTCAATATAAAGCAACAAAGCAAACCAAAGAAAGGTTGAACCTTATCCTCTGCAGGCCTGCTTGACAGTCTGAATCCAAGCTGTCTTGTCCCAACTCAGGTAGCCCCAGAGTGGGGGAAAATGAAGTGTTAAAGTGTTTTTTCTGGACTACTTTGCCTATCACTTTGGGAGTCTAAAGCCTGGGCCTCTCCAAGGAACTGCTGTGTGCAGTGCCTGGAAGCATGCACTCAGGGGGAAAGTCTTGTAAAAGCATCGTGATGACTAGTGAAATTCATTTTAGTGAAAAGTGTTTATTCAAAATGACTTGGACTACTTCCACAGGCCACTGACAGAAAGAAGGGTTAGGGCAGGGCAGGAGTTCTGGGAAAGAGATAGTGGGCATGCTTATCTGGGCAGGAGAGTGGAAGTTCATGCACTGATCTGGGCAGAAGGGGACTGTCCCAATTCCTGTTGGTTATTAGTCACATTAATGCAGCCTTACATCAGGGCTTTCTGAGTCCTGCTGGGATGTTTATTAGCCATGTGCCATGCTAATGTGGTTTGTATGGACATATCTGCCCAGCTTAGAGCACTGGCAGAAAAGTCTGTGTCTGTCTGAACCTGTCCCTGTAGGCAGGCTCCTGCAGAGGACAGGGTTGGTGTTGGTAGCCAAGATTAGATGTCCAAAATGAGGACAGTAGAAAGTAGTGTAACATTAAATTTTAACATATATGAAGACCACAGAGTAATCAGTTGCACTTCTCTGAGTAGAAACTGTGTGTTGATAAGCTAAAATAGAAAAACCCCACCCTGTTGCATATAGACTATGTTGTGTATGACTAGTTTTGCATGTAGTATGCACTGTTCTACACCTGGCTTAGCTGAAGGACTCTGGAATGACTCTCACAAGGAAGGCTGATAGGCTATAGATAACTATGAATTAATCTTTCTGATTTTTTTTCATTTTTCAGTGTTTGAGATGAAAGATGTTCATGTGTTTTCAAATGTCAAAGATTATATTGTTAGCAAGTCATTCTGGATCGGTATTGTAGAATAAACTTGCTTTCCAGTGTGTTCATTCACATTCATGGGCCAGGCACCTAAGAGGTTTTAATTTGTAAGGGTGTTTGTTTGCTAAGTAGCCAGTGACAGCAGAATTATAGTTTTGATGATCCAAATGGGCTGCTGTTGCACCAAACTTAAGACAGTAAATCATTATAACCATTCTAAGAGGAGGACTCTCTGTGTGTTGTGACACAAGGCTTTTATACTGTTATATTCTTCATGTGTTTTTAAAAACATTGATAAATGGAGAGTCAGACAAAAATATAGTAAGTAATGTAATTTTAATAATTATTGTTGTTTGCACTGCTTTTTAGAAGTTGCTGTCTCATTTCCAGCCCTGTGAAATTTAGGTTCATAACATGAAGCAGTAGGAACAGATCCTTATCATGATGTTTCAGCTGAAGAGCTGTACCTGTGTTGCATGCTTCTCCTTGTACGGTGCATCAGTGCAGGGACTGTGCTGCATAAAGTGTAGCAAATGCAAGCACCCCTTTTTCTTAGACTTCAGCTTTGTTCATTTTCAAAACACAGCTCTGGTGGAACTAGCAGGAGATGTTAAAAATTAAGAAAATTGAAGTATCTCCTTTAATGGCGTAAAATTTTTGAAGTGACACGAAAAATAAAGCCTTGAAGAGCTTGAGTATATTAGGAACGTGATTTCAGCTTGGGTACTATGCCCAAGTTAGCTTTAGAACTAGGTGGCTCAGGTATGACAAGTAATGAAGCTGCCTTGTCATGTATTTGCTAAGCAGGCAATCTTCAATCTGCTGAAATTGATAGTGCAGCTATTTCATTCATGATCCAACCAGTTAGTCAAGAACCCCATCTCTAGCCAAGTATGCGTTTATGGAAGACTTTTACCTCCACAGCCTCATGCATTGGCTTTTAAATACTGTGGTCAGGATTCAGACCGAGATTCTCCTAGGCATCTCCAAGGCAAAAGAAGTGACTTGCTGTATTCTCACTAGAACCTATGAGGAGAGGAGTTTTGTCTATTGGAACATTTTTCAGTTCTGTATTTCTGTAAGACTTCAGAATTTTAAAGACATTTTAAAATGGGAAAACTTACATTTAATCGTTTAAAGTAGTCTTGCTCTAAACAAAAACACAGCCCTAAACATTTATTGAACCGTGGGTGTGGGCAGTAATTTCTTTGGCTGTTAATTTGTTAGACCATTGTGGATATGGTATGAACACTAGTTTACTAACAGATGGACATCCTTTTAAAGCCAAGCTGTTACATATTTTTACCATTTTCATTTGGATGGAAACCAGCTTTTTACCTTATGTTGTGCTTTTTATTTCTTATGTCAGAGGACAAAATCACTGCTAAAATGTGCTTTTAAAAATAAGGAACATTTTTGTAATCTGTGTGCACTTCTTCACCAGACCAACACTTGCCCCGGATATTGCCCCACTAGAAGAATGTCTATGTCTGACTTCAGGGCCTCATTTCCTGCCCCATCCTCTACCTAAATCAATGGAATGCTGTTTAGTTGATTGAAGTCCAGGTACAACAGGCTTAGGAGATGTCATGGCAGATGCCAGGCCTAGGGATATTTTGTCAGTCTATTCTGCTTGTTCAAGTATTCCACCATTTGTTGGTTTTGCCATCTGTCATGCTTTGCCTGGCGACTCCTTTTGTTCTGGTTGACTGTGTGGTGGGCCCTGCTGCCTATATTTGATTCATAGCTCTTGACCAAAATCTGAGCCAACTTCTAACACCATTGTTAGTCACTACTGTAAATGTAAATTTAAAATTTCAGTAACATACAGTGTACTGTAGACATAGATGGCAATATATATATTGATAGATGTTTTCACTGGTTTCTTAGTCAAAGAATTGCACCTCTGAATACGACACAATACACTACCCAGCATATTTTAAAATACAGTATATTGTGTGTTTCTATGCAACTTTTTTATTGATTCCAAGGGCTGATGCTAAAAAATCCTTGTTGCATAACCTTTCTCTGAAAGTTTCAAACAGAAGAAATCAGCAGAGGCATAAATAACTGATAAATAATGAGTTTAGACATTGTCTTCATTTTCCTTAGTCCAAAACCAAAAACTATAGCTCTTACAAAAAAGGAAAAAAATTATTGAAAGAGAAAAGCAGTCTGGTTAAAGAAACTAAGATATATTTAAGTTTGTGATCCTTATGAAGGGAAAAAAACCTCAGGAAAATAAAAAACAGTCTGATGTAATTAAATTGAGAGAATTAGGTGAGATCTCAGTGGCAAATCTTATACAAAAATGTGAGGAAAAGCTTTTAACTTCTCAGAAGTACGGTACTTGTTGTAGAAAAGGAAGTAAGAAGAATAGAAAGACTGACTTGGCAAAATCATGAACTCATTACTGACAGCAAAGGAGAAAAATATGTGAAAAGTATAAACTAAGTCAAATTATTAGGGATGTGTATAAGTAAATTATAAAAGAATGTCAAAAATGTATAGGGCAACTAGCAGGAGACATCAAGAGTAAAGGAAATAGTTATGTAACTATGTTATCAGCAAAAAGAATTTTGAGGAAAATCTGCCCCTTTTCACTGATGACCAATGATGCTGAAAAATAGCAGTGTTTAACGATTGCCTTTTGTATCAGTTTTCACAAAAAGAAATTAAAAGTTCAGTTATAAAAAGCTGCTTAGTACAATTATTACCACAAAGTGTTGAAAGAACTCAGGCAAGAACATAGTACAGTATGGATAGATGAGTAAATATTCTCTTATCAACTCCTCACAAGCTTCATCATAGGCTAGTTACAAAAAGAACAATGGTTCTTACTGGTTATTTTGTGAAGGATACCTGGCAGAAAACTGAATAGATGTAGCATGTTGTGTTTTGAAAAGGAAAAAGGAGAGTCAAGGCATCATAGATCAGCTAGCTAAAGTTCAGTTTCTAGAAAAATACTTTGGAACAAATAACCAAGCAAGCTTTTGTAAGTGCTAGGAAAATAATAAGAAAATGAATAATAATCTACCCTTTTAAAAAATGAATTGAACCAAGCTAGCTTAGTTTCCTTCTGTAGCAGAATAACAGACCTTGTGGACTGTTACACCTAAGATTGTCACCTGGGTTGAATAGGGATTTTGTGCAAGAAGACAAGTTGAAAAGTTGGGCTAGTCACATTAGTCATGCTGTCAACCTGCCCAACTTCCCAGCTGTTGAAAATTCCTGTCTTCATTACAGTGCCACTTTTCATGGTGTCTCATGGATGTGGGTTCCCTTCCAAGATTACAGAACATGGAGTTTTAAAACCAAATTTGTGTTTAGCAGGCATTCTCGCCAATCACCAGGTGAAGGCTGTAAATTAAAGAACTTTTCAAAAATGTTTAAGGAAAATTGCAAGAGAATATAAAATAATTTTAAATCCTTTCCTGTATTGCAAAGGACAACAGATACATTCTGTCAGGTCTTTAAAATGCTTGCTGTTATATGAAATTTAAATGTGGAATAATGGGTACAAAGAGACTTAGATTATTTCTGTTTTCTCCAGATGAACATGGTTTAATTGAATAACTGAAGGGGAGCAGCAAGGGCCAGCTGACCCTGAGGGATGGGGAGGGGGACTGAGCAGGGGGATAACACAGCTGGCAGGGCAGGGGCCTTGCCAGCCAGGACCCAAACCTGTGCAGCAAGGCCAGCAGAGCAGACCCAGAGACCATGGCCATATTTGGCCAAGATCCCAGATCAGCAGGCAGGTTCATGCTGATGAGGAAGGTCAAGCTGGCAAATCAGACTACAGGTCCGGATCAGGCCTAGTGAGGATAACCAGGGTCAGACACAGCCCCATGGTCATTAAGGCTTATTAATGCCCTCAGGGCACTTCAGCCAGACCTCACTGTTCCCGGATGATTGTGCAGGCTTTATGTAAGCCAAGGTGTGTAAAGGCCACTGACAGAAGTGCCTTTTGTCTATGTGTACTTATATATAAAACTTCAAGCCATTTTTTAAACAGGTTTAAGATTTCTTTTACTTTCTCACCTTATCTGTCATGCTATTACAACTTTTGTGTGCCATGATTAGAGTTATAGCCAAGAGTGACCGGTGAAAATGAAAATATTCAAGAATTCAGACTTAATTTCATGATTTTCCAAGGCTCAGCAGTTTATCTGAAGCTGTTATGGATGGTTTACTACTGTTCTCCATCTACTGTAGTTGGCTCATCAGTATTTGGTATCCTTTAAATTGACTTTGCACTGGCATAAGCCAGAAGTGTTTGCAGCTTCAGTGCTGATGGAGCAGGAAGGATTAAGCTCCTCTACTAAATATATGCCTCCTGTAACCATGCATCTGACATTTGGGGAAACAGCAAGTAATATATTTTGAGCCTGTGAATCTTATCAAACAGCTGGGACACCTGCTCCCAGGCACAAAATTTCTCTCTATTTATTTTAACACTTCCAGTTTTCCTCTGCAGAAAAATTCCCTGATCAGAGACTCAGAAGGTGTGTACACCGAGTATCATAACAACGCAGACCATACTGAGATCTTACTGGATTAAAAGTAAAAAATCCAAGCCATAGTTTCTGATCTAAGTTTTGAAATGGACTGTAATGCACATTGGCAAAATGAGAAAGTTCAATTCACATAAGAACATGTGGGTTGTTTTTGTAAGTGAATTCATCCTTCCTCACAGCCGCTAAAGGGGGCAAAGAACTTTAAAATGGAGGGAATAAACTAATTATTTAAATAATTCTTTCTTATACTGAGCTGTATATGCATTGTCATTTGTTACAGGTACTTCCATTTTTACAAGACTCTCCACTGCTGGATGATGTTACAAAAATATCCTCAAGGTATCTTGCTGGTCAGCAAAACAAATGGTGAGTTTTGCCTATAAATCCTTGAAATCTTTTCCCTCTTTGTTGCCAGTTAATTGTTCTTCCACACAAAAGTCCGTTCATAACCACTACATAGAATTTAGCTCTTGGTAGTCCTCTTGTAGGCAAATAGAGTTAAACAGGTCAGTTTGCAAGTCACTAATTTTCTAGGCTAATGGTTGCTGTCTCCTAGGGGAGAAACGTGATTTAGAAATGTTTTAAGAAACTGTTCCTTTTTTAATCAGCAAAAATGTGCCATAACTCAGCCTCGCAGCATCTGTGTTTCACACTTTTATTACCAGTTCTGTCTTGCATCAGTATTTAGTAGCTGAACTAACAGATTTATCAAGGCTTGCTACTAAAAGGACTTAAAAGCCTTCACTGACCATCACAAGCAGTGTAGCCTCTTAAGCAGAGTGAGCTTTACTGCTCCACAGTATCCTGGAAAATGTATTATTTATTGCTTTGAGTTCTAGTTTACTGTGCTATCCTGTGTATACTTATTTGGTTTCTGATTCCTTAAAACTACTGATATATGTTTTATACAAGATATATGTATTCAGTAAATAATCTGCAGGACTTTACACATGCTTGCTTATGAATTTGTTAGAAACTTTTCATTGAAACATTTTTCAGCAATTTGGAGTCTAAAACTGACATTCAGAATTGCCTTAACTGCACTATATGTATTTGAGGAGAAATGCTACTTAATCAGAACAAGTGCCAAGTACTATTTATAGGAAAGATTTATCAAATGGACAAATTCAGCCTAGGAAAAGTGGTAAGGATTCTAGAGAAGGCTAAAGATTCACAAGACTGAACTCAAGTCAATTGCTGCTGAAAAAAAAAGAAAGCCCCACAATACTGCCAGGTATAAAGAGAGGCATAGCTGAACACTACTTCCAGGTGAAATTCAATGGGCCTGTAATGTTGTCCCTAGTGTCTGACCGTACAGTTAAGAAGACATCTTAAACACCTTTTTTCACAGTCTCTATAGATACTTGAATCTTTTTGTGGTGTTTCATAAATGTATTTTTTAGCATGGGATATGAAGAAACACATAAAGGAACAGAGTGAAGGTTTCAGCAGTTTTTACCATATTTTTTTTACTTGAAGAAAAAACACAGGAGTTGATATTGCTTTACAAAAAAGGCAACGAAATTCCTTGTTCTAATTCATCCTTTCATTGGAAGTTGCAGGAAGACTGGCTGGTAGAATATCAGTGTTTACTCCACTTCACCAGATTCTCAGTGCAGACAGCTCGCTCCTCTATGGTTTTAGTGACTGAAAACAAGTGAAGGAGAACAGCTGGCTCTGCCCTTGTGTTATTCTCCAAACTCTTTATCAGATATCACTTGGATCAGTTTCCCTAAGGTCACAGCAAACAGAGCCAGGTAACATGGTTGTGTGGGTGACCACATCTTTCAGAGGTCTGGTTTTGGTAGTAATTGGCTTGTTGCCTATGACAAATATTTTTCAATGGCAAAGTGCTTAAGTAAACAATCCTCTTCTGTAAGTTCTTGTCTACGACTCTTGGATAGTGTGCAACACAGCAAATAAAAATATACAGGCAAAACCAAGCCATCAAATAAAACTGTTCACATTCTGTTATAGGTATATTCAGAGATCATAAGCTTACAGAGAATTCATGAATTGTACAGACAGATTCTCTAAATAATCACTTATCTGTTAATTAGGAAGAATTTGAGTCTTCGAACTGTGGACAGATGCATGCAATTAGAAACAAGACCACATTATTTTCAATAAAGGAATGCAAATCAACAGCAAGGGAACAGGTGCATAAATGTCATGGACCATTAAAACTTATCACAGGTGCATTATGAAGCATGTGGAGAAGCAAGTCAAATTCATTCACCAAAGACTGCAGTCAGTTTGTTATTATATAGTATGGAATATGGCAATACTTCTGCAAAATAGCTTTGCTTGAAGTAATACTTTTGCTGCTGGATATGCACAAATTTTTCTCCTGAATAATAACACTAATGTTTCAGTTTGCTGAGCATTTTTTACTCTGACTGTGTCATATATTACCATATACTATCTCTGTGGCTTGAGACTATGAGATATCAGTTAATATCTAACCAACTTACTTTTCTTTAGAGATGTACCTCTGAAACTAGACATAGCTTCCTATATGGTAACTGACTGTTAGACATAGTTCTTCCAGCTCTTTTGGATGCTAGTGGGTGGTTTCTCAGCAGCTCAGTTTGATTCAAAGGGTAGGATGAGAAATATCAGCCCCTTGTTTGGCAATGACTGAGAAGAAAGAGCAAGATCTGAGTCTCCTGTATGGTCTGCTGAATGAGGGCCAGCAGATACAGCAGAAGTTTTATTAGTTGTAATAGCAAAAGTATATGTTATTGCTGCTTTTGAGTATCCATACAGAAATTAGGTGATACAGAAGAAGCACTTGGTAAAAAGCAATTTAAATGTGACTCTAAGAATCCTAGCCGCTAGTATTTTGAGTGCTTTTTCTGCAAAAAAGGCCTCATTCCTTCTTTCTTCAAATTGGCATATTTCCATAGGCAACAAAGAGCTGGATTAACACTAACAGCAATGAAGATCAGCTGCAGACTTTAAGCAGTACAACACAGCATAAGTCTGGAGAGGAAATACCCAGTGTAAATATCCGTAACATAATTAGGCAATCTGCATTTTTTAAAACTATTGCTGGCTCACTAGAAGTTCATTTGTGTATTCACAATTACTTCACAGTGACTATCATTACCGTATTTTTTGACATACGGGGATACATATAAGCAGCCAATGAGTATGAACATGCGCTGGGATATCTGCATCTCCTCTAGATGCCTCTTTTCTGAAGATACACTCAGAAAGAGGAAAGGGTTGCTTTCAAGAAACAAAGAACAAATGGTGAAGAAAATCGAGCTGAAGGATAACAAGTTTTGTGGATCTCTAAAACTACAATTTCAAAATGCAGTCTTGCTTGAGGAGCAATACAGTAAGCGTGGTAGAAGTTCTTTCTATATTAATTGGCACATGATATTAACAGTATCTTAGTTTGGTTTTTTACATGGTGTCTAGCCATAGTGATTGTGTAGCTCTAAAGTTAAGGAGTAAACGTGTAAATATATTCTGTTCCACTCAACAGAAAAATATATATTTATTCTGACAGAAAATGTCAAATTAACAACAAAGCAAAGGTAGAATATTTTTAGTCAGAAATGTTCTACTGAAAGCTTTCTTTAACAAAAGGTATTTGTGCTCAGATATATTAGCTCCCTCCTTGGCTTTTGGCCCATGTTTCTTCCCTGAGATCATCCTCACTGTGGCTATAGTGGTTCATTCCTGAGATCTCTTGGTATAAATCAACCAATATTTCTCAGAGAAACTCAAGCATGCTTCTGGGGACTGTCCGTTCCAGGGACTACTCCCACTAGGCAGCATGGAAAAGCTTGCACTGGGCTTGGGTCCCTGCACAGTCCCATGGCCCTGTCTCTGTCAGCTTTGTGCCCTGAAACACCCACACGCACATTCATTGCCAGCCTTAGGTCAGGCAGCTTGTGCCTTCAGCATGGCATTATAAAAACCTTTCTCTGGTACGTGTTGGCACAGGCTTAGGCAAGAATTTTAGTCCATTGAGCAAGTACCTGAGAGGTGGCTGAACACGGACTTCTGTGAAGCATCAAAGTTACAGAGGTGGAAATTATTGCAACCTGGTTAAACTTATTTGATTTTTTTGGCTGTTATTTTGAAATACATATTGAGGTTTTTTGGATGGAAGCAGATAATTTTCATGACATTTTGTGGAAAACCAGATTTTATCCTGGCTTGTTGCTGTAGGTGTTTAACTAATAACTAATAACTCAGAAAATAACGTTTTCTGAGTAAGTTTTTGTGTTAACAGTCATTATGGCTCCTTCTAGAAACATGTTCCGTATTCTTGCATGCCTTCTTCTGACATATTTGAATTTACTGTTCTGTTGTTCCAGTTAAATGTAACAGTCAGAGGTCATGATCATTGGGTGTGGTTGCCATTAATTGCATTAACATAGCATTCCAGATCACTCAAGATCATTCCAGATCACTCAACCATCATACTGATTGTTTTATAGAACACCGCAAACATCAAATCTCTGAATCTAGACGCTACAGAACGTGAGCAGAATAGAACAGAACACTGCAGTGATGCACTGCTGTTGCCTCTGCTGAGCAGATGGACTGCTGCTCTGAACTGCTGGTGATGTTTTATTTTACACATATATTTTTTATTTTTAATTCATTTAAAGCACAGTGGCTTCATGTTTAAAATGCTGAGAGTTGTAGATCTAAAGTCCTTGTCATAAACGTATGCAGCATGCCAGTGATATTTATTTCCAATAGAAGGGAATAGTAAAGGGTTTTTTTCATGATCATGGCTAACCAGCTATTCAGAAACCTAGGGCTGTGAGCTGTGAACACAAAGGCTGCAGTCTGTCTTAATGATTGGAGAATAGACACCCTCGCTATAGTGGTGTGAAATTCCTTGAAGTGCTGCTCTCTCCTCAGCAGCATCACTTCAGACTTCGCAAGAGAAGTCTGCCTCAGTCAGCTACTCCTCATCCATATTCAGGCACTGAGAGCACTGTATTGTCCTGTGCTGAAAAATCAATACTGTGAATACTGTGTGTGCTGAGCCTATTTGATCTCTATGGTTGTCATGGCTACACTTCAAGGTATTGATTCATCCACAGGGATCTCAGGGTTGGATGGTCCCTGTATTGAGGCAGAAATCTTTTGTCCTGTGAAATCTAAGCACATTCTACAACGCACCCAGTTTCACATATACTTAGACCACCAAGTGGTTATTTTTTATCTTCTGGGGGTGAGAGTGGAAAGAGCAATTTCTCAAATACCTCCTGCAAATTCCAGCAGATTCTATTGCCAAAGATATTGCAGACAGGATAAAATGTATACTGAAAATTATATGGATGAAATGAAAGACACTGAAAATATGCTGGTTTGCTTCAGTGAACACAGTGAATCATGCAGACTGGGTGTATCATCTGTAGCTGTTCCTTGGATCCTTTTGTTCATATATTGGATCTATTATGGTCAACTTAACAAAGGAAATCAATTGGAAAAGACTGTGATTGGGAAGGACTGTAATTTACATTAGAGATGTGTATTAGAAACTGCTGTTTTATACTGTTTATTCATATCGTTTATTTTTTTATAGATGTATGCATATACACGTGAATGTATTTATGAGACAACAGGTCCCAAATTACCTATGCTATGTATCCTAATTTTACCCAGTAGCCATGCCTCTCTGCTGAGATACCTTTTTGCTTGTATTCACCAAAGTAACTGATCCATCTATGATTGTTACTGGCTTTGATCCCCTGGAACATGTGTAACAATATAGATAGCAATGTCTTAGCCAATTTTACTGACAGGGAAGTGATTAAATTAATTGGTAAGACAACACAATAAGAGTGTGGTTTGCCTAAGACCAAATTGCAAGTGCTTGGGCTCCAAAGCTCTGTCCAGTAATCTAATCTCCCATTGTTTTAGATAAATTATATTTCATACATTAGCATTTCCAAAAGCAAATTGTTTTTGGAAAAAGTCAAATATTTAGTGGAAATTATTAAAAATGTGAAAGGAAGAGAGTCAATCCGCACCTTGTATTTATAATCCAATGTTGGATTCAAGCAATACACAGGGTTGGCTTGTGTGACTGTGTAGACCTTTCTGTAAAAAGAAAGGGAGATGCATAATGGGAAACAATGTGTGACAACTTAGAAATAGAAGAGGTGTGTCCTCTTTAGTGTGTTGTGCATTAAGAACACCGGGCTTCTCTCTCCCAGCAAGGATGTAAATGCACGTTTTGAAAGCATTGGCTTGGGTTTGTGTGTAAGGGTGTTCAGTGAAAGGGTATGCATGTCTATGGAGGCATGCTGTTTGAATTTGCACCATGAAGTTTATGACATGTGAAGCCCATGTCATGTGCAGAAGTAGCTTTCTCAGTTGAATCTGTCTATTCATTCTACCCACTGACAGGATAGAAGTCTGTGAAAAATCCTGAGGAATACAGGGATAGGAAGGCTGATGGTTGCCTCAGCCTGCTTCTCCCTCTCTGATCCCAGGTGAGCTTCTCTGAGGGATCGTTGCTGTCTTATTGGACTCTCTTGAGTCTGCCTTCCAGCTAGATACCTCTCAAAGGCCTGTCTTTCCCTCACTATGGCCTGTGCTGCTGACATTTAGGGAACTTTTTGTCTTCAGGGTGAGATACTGAGACCCCACTGTAATTTTTGTCTATAGGGATTTCTGGTGTTAATAAAAGTAAATGTATGCAGTTGGTGTTGTCTCTGCTGAGAAGCAAGACAAATGGCTTCATAGGAAACCTACCTTTAGGTTTCCTAAACTTTAAGCAGTTCCAAAGACTTCTAGATTGCATTTATATGAACCTATATTCCCTCCTGTTCCCTGTTATATACACTAGTTTTCCATTCGTGTTTTTGTTCTTTGAAATCATTGGTGGTGTATACATATTGGAGATGACTCTGTACATGGAGGAAACACTCTAAAAGATCTCTTTTTCTTTGGTTATCCTCTGTGGATATACATGTTGGGTTAATAAGAATAAGTGCTGAGCTTCATTTCTTTGTTGGACCTTAAGAAGATGTTTCCGGAGAGAAAAATTCTGGAAACAGCCTTTGTGTTTCTACATTCCAGGCATCAGTACAGTCAGCAGATGGTCCTGTTTAGGTCTTGAGCTTGGAGTATTTTTGGTGTCCATAACAAAATACGTAATTCTAGCTGGCCCAGCTGAATGCTGGCTCCAAATTCCTGGTCGGCCACAGCCAAAGCCTGAGAAGCCATGTTAGAAGTGAACTGGAGGTATTTTGTAGATTCAGTGTGTTGCACTGTTCTGTTTCTGATATCAAGAGCAAGTTAACATCTCCTTCTATACACATTTTACTTTCTCCTTCCCCCCTGGAATATTCTGTACTTTTCAGTATTATTTAGTAATAGAGTGGATACTGTTTAATGTCTTTAGTTTTGAGCTCCCTTCTTATGTGGGATTTTCAAACCTCAGTCATTTTCCATGGGACACATTCAGTGAGAAGATGAAAACCCAGTAAATATTTTTTGCCAGAGCGTTGCTCCTGATAGGAGACAGACAGCTTCCTGCAATTAATCTCATCCTGAGTTGTGCTGTACTCTAAAACTGCATGTTAAGATCTTGGTTGATTCATATGAAAGGCATTTTAAGCTGAGGTCCAGAGTACAGACTCATACTAAGCATACTGTTCCCACTCTGGCAAAATACAGTACTCGTGCTCCTGAATATCACCTTTTAAAGAAACTGTTGTGGAACCAGAATCTGGACAGATGCAGAGCCCTAAAGTTACTGACACCATGTCTCTGGTCTTTTGTGGGCATCTTGCCCAGCCTATGGGCAGAACCAGTCAGATGTATCTTATGATTCTGCCTAAGCAGACATACCATGTCTCTGAGTAATGTGTATTGGCTTGGATTCAGTGTTGTGTCAATGAGACTACAGACCTAGCTCATATCTGAACTATCTAGAAAACAGAAAGAATGAGCTTCAGTATACTTCTCACTTGTGTATAGACACCTTAAATATATTCACACAAGGTAACCATGTCTGTAAAATCTGACTCTTAGATATTGACTGATTTCTGTAGAGTCAAGAATTCATCCTAATTGTATAAAGAAAGGATCAGGATCAACTAATAAAGTATTGTTTTGTGAATAATCTTTTACTGTTACCAACACTATCCTTTAGCTGTGGGCACATAATTCCATCCATTGCTTTAAGGAATGTAGAAATACAATAAATGAACAAACGTTTTTTATAAAAAGAATAGATTTGACTGGTACTTTCCTGCAATGAGGTCCACTAAATAGCCCTAAAATATTTTCTTCTGCTTTTATAAAAAGTAGTGGAAAATAGCACCATAAAATGGTTTTGTACTCATGAAAGTACAAAAAATACATGTCGTGGTTTAACCCTAGCTGGCAACTAAGCACCACACACAGCTGTTCGCTCACTCCCCCTGACTTGGACGGGGGAGAGAATCAGAAGAGTAAAAGTGAGAAAACTTGTGGGTTGAGATAAAGACAGTTTAATACGTAAAGCAAAAGTTGCGCACCCAAGCAAATCAAAACAAGGAATTCATTCACTACTTCCCATCAGCAAGAAGGTGCTCAGTGATCTCCAGGAAAGCAGGGCTCCATCATGTGTAACGATTGGGAAGACAAATACCATCACTCCGAACGTCGCTCCCTTCCTTCTTTTTCTCCCAGCTTTATATGCTGAGCATGATGCCATATGGTGTGAGATATCCCTTGGGTCAGTTGGGATCAGCTGTCCCGGCTGTGTCCACTCCCAACTCCTTGTGCACCCCCAGCCTGCTCGCTGGTGGGGTGGGGTGGGGTGAGGAGCAGAAAAGGCCTTGGCTCTGTGTAAGCACTGCTCAGCAGTAATGAAAACTTCCCTGTATTATCAACACTGTTTGCAGCACAAATCTGAAACACAGCCCCATACTAGATACTATGAAGAAAATTAACTCTATCCCAGCCAAAACCAGCACAAGAGGTGATATGCAGGTTGGATGACTTCAATCTGGCTATCTCTAATCAGTTTAAGAGAAAAAGGCAGAATTTCCACTTTAGTGTGTCTAAAGTTATGGATTTCTGTCAGTAATGATATTACAAATGATAAAAAACACCTATGGAAGAGAAACATGCAGAAAATAAACTCCAGCTATTAACTCCACTCTGTTTTTGTTTTTGTTGTTTGGGAGAGAGGAGCTTGGTCATGACTTACTGTTATGCAGCAGTGACAGACTGAAATAATGTTGACTGATGTGAGGTTAAAAGTTGTATCAGTTCTCTTAAATTAAGAACATAAATTGTTAGGCTTTGTTTTGATGTACTCAGAGTCAGTCCTAACAAATTCCTTTTCAAGGCGTGTAGGTGGAATGGGGTGCCATGATGGTGATAAACTTTGAGGATAGGACACAGATGATGTCAGATGACGAAAGAAGCAGGGGAACTGGGACTAAGAGGAGATAAAGTAGCATTGCTAGCTGTGCCTCTGTTGATAACTTCACCCCAAACTCCTTATCTCTGTTTCTCTATTTGCAGAGTGGAACAGTGATAGTTAAGAACTACTTAAAATCATGGTGGAGTTACTGTATCTGCTTTTCAAGAACAAACTTTGAGAGGAAAAACACACTCTGGCATTTATTTTTTGTTTTTAATTTTAAGAATGTACTATCAGGAGAAAGGAAAAATAGTTATACTTCAGAGATTCAAAATGCTCCATTTCTGGTTGCTGCAGATAGTCTTCAAGAAAGCTTTCTAGGTGTTTAGGAAAAGCTGTAGTTCATCTTCTTCTAGGAGTCTGGGATTAATCATTCATTTATGAACTATTCAAGGTCAGACTTTCAGTAGTAATCTGCTTAGTAGATTTTCCTGTAGCTGATGCATTTTTAAACCCTGGGAAAAGAAGCTCTTGCAACCAGCTAGGGGGCATTTCTACACAACTGCTACAGACTGCAATCGATCTGGAGAATACTTTAACTGTATGTTCTTTCTTGATTTAAATTTCTTTCTGAGAGTTTGGTGCCTCTAAACACATGTGTGTGCACACACATGCACACTCCTCACAATCCACAGTGGTTTTTAAAGTCAGAAGGAGAGATTTAGCATTGATGTGAGGTAATTCAATCTTTGTGAGGTTAGGAGAACAATCGGCTCCACTGAGAGGAAAATATAGCCCAAATCCTGTTATTGAAGGATTAGGTACTTTTTTTTAACCTTTTATTTCTCAAGTATAATTCATGATATACTGAAAAGTCAAGGTTCCTGTGACTGTTTAGGGGGAGTTGAACCAAATGTACACTGAATGTCACTGGCAAATGTCATACCTAAGTGTAAAGACTGTAAAGAGCAAAGACTTTCCATCACCTTTTAGCTATGTTATAAAAGTTGTCATTATTTATTTAACCCCTCTGTGCTATATTAGAAAGTGGATTCTAAAGCAGTTATGTTGAACCAATTAAACTAGACCAATATAATTTGATCTGATATATGATGACAAAATGCACTGTCTCCTCATGAGATGCACCAAAACTTGTATTTTGTGATAATCTACAGTTAAAATCCTTGCTAACAGCAGCAGGTTCTGAGGAAGAGAGAAATGGCTGTGAGCAGTTGCTGCAGCTTAGTTCTTCAGTTTTCTTAACTACAAAGAGAGATCTTAGAGTATAGTTCAAATAATTTACTACTCAAATATTTCTTTTGCAATAAACATTTGATTATAGGGAGCTAACTGAAAGAGCATCTGTTAAATTGTTTTAAATAACTATATTACTTAATCAAAATAAGTTCTCAAGTCAGGTTGTTAAAGTTTCATTTCGGAGCATTTCAGCATTTGCATCTGCTGAATGATTTATTTCCCTGACATTAGCTGAATATTATGGGGGAAAACACAGTTCGACCTCGGGCAAGCTGGCATGAGACGTGAGACTGTTCCAGGTTGAATTTTCCTTTTTAAATTTTTCATGAAATTCTCTCAGCAGGGCCACTGTTCATCTCTGAAAAGATTTTGAACCTAATAACTGTAACTGCTTCAGTCCAACCATCAGGAAAAAAAAAAACACAGGGAAAAAAAACCCCTCCACTGAAAAACATGCATTTCATCAAAGCTCTCTTCCTGCTTTTACTGCACCATAATAACACTGAATAGGTTTAGGGGCCATCAATTGTAAAATTATCATTTTTCACCAAAGCAACATTATATTAAATGCTTAATTATTCATTACTAATGCTTGTCATGGTGAAAGATTGGTCCCAGCAATTTTTAAAGCAGTAGGCCTGGCTTTTCTTCCTTGAAGGTTAATGGCTGAGCCCTCGGTTTCATTAGCTTCCCTAAACGTAGCACACCTCATATGTCACAGCTTAGCTTTCTGCTTGCTCTCTCCTCTCTCCCTTAGCGACTAAATATTTTGTAGGGTCTGTTGCCTGGCTTTGTTTTGGTGTTTGCATTGGGATAAATGGTTCACCCTGGCAGTAAAGACAGGTAGCAGCAAGAGTGAGGTTGGGGGCTTTGTAAGATATAATCATTCCTGGCTAGACTGAATCATTCCTGCTGGGGCATTTTTAAAATGGTGGCACTTAGCTTTAAATGGAACAAGACGCACTGAGATTATGAGCAAATTATGCAACTTGCAGAAAGCTATTTACTCATTTGAAATTACACACATGAAATATTGATGGTGCATTAGTTACATGATGGCAATAAAAGTGGGCTGCGTACAGTCTGGCTAGGTACAAGGCCACATGATTACAGCCTTAAGCTTTTTCTCTATAAACCTCTGAATGTTTAAGGTTTGTATTTTGCAGACCAATTTCAATATAACCTGTAAATATAGGGCGAAGGTTGTTTGGAGTTTTTCAGAACCTTAATGACATCAAAAATCCCATGTAACAGAGAGGTCATTCATTTCACTAACATGGAGAAGAGCTGTATTTTTACTAAGGCTAGAAGAAATTGCTCCACATGTTTTCATACTGCTGTCCTTATGCACCCTTAGTAGTAAGGAGTTTTGAATACAGGATTGGGCCTGTTGTATTTTATGCACTTCTTTTTGAACTCCTCTTCACCTCTTTTAAAAGAACAAGACAGAGTAGTTTGATTTCTGAACCTACTAGATCTTTCTGTTTAGCATTTGTTTCTCACCTTGTGCCCACTTCACTGAAGCTGAATGGGTGGCATCTTGTACATGATGCTAATTTACTGAACTTGATTCCTATAAATAAAGCCAGCACTGTATAAATAATGAATTTTGAACCTATCTATACATGTGCTAGTGTTCTATAAATATAAACATGGTAATATTCAGCAAAGCTATTCAGTGCACTTTAAAGGAGATAAATAATTAATATGGATTCCATTTAGGTATTAAAGAGGCACTGTCAAAATAAAAATCATTGGAGTTTTTAACAAAATTCCCTGATTGCTAGTAGTCAGGTTGATAAATGAAAACAGAATTACTTGAAATATCTAGTTCAGGCCTTGCCTTTGCTATCTCTATTAATACCCACCCTTTAGAGACAATGATGGAAAAAGAAAATCTGGCCAAAGAGCAGATGGAGGCCCAGAATTGCCTTTTTTTTTTTTTTCTGTGTGCTTTTCATTCAACCTGGAAAGGAAAGTAACTGTTTGTTTTCCTAGTTTCTAAATTTCATTTGTGGTTAGGGGGCAGGATTATCTTTCCTTTGCTTCCCCATTCTCTTATCCTAAAAAATATGCTAAAAGTTTAAAGTGCCTTAAAGGAAAGAAAATACGCTTTTAATTAAGGACATAAATAAGTTACAGTTATGAGATTAGGGACCAGAATACTGAGGTATCCCCTTTTCAAGAATGTCTTTTTCTGTTGCCTTCCAAAAGTGGTGAACAGTCCAGTAGTTCTTGCATTTTATAGCAAATATGCAGTTTCACGGAGCTGTATAAATAAAAGAAATGCAGATTTTTTTTTTTTCTAAATGAGTAACATTGGGAGCAGCGAAGCCATTCAAAAAGACGTCTCAGGTTTTCCGACTACCAAGCTCCAATGCTGAAATCAAGCTTCTGGTGTCTTTCAGGCAGGCATATGGAGATCACAGCAATATAGTAAACTGTAATCAGGAAGAGTGATCCTCACCAGGGCAGTGCAGCTTCTGGAGCTGGGAGATTTGGATTAGGGGTTCAATGACAGTTCTTTACATTGTGCTGGGACTTTGTTTGTTCAGGAAAAGGGCCAACCCTAATTTCTCCTTCCTAATTATGTGCAATATCACTGGTTCAGATTCCTGGCCCAAAGTGTTGCTGCTTTTTAGAAAGAGGTGGAAGACCAAATGGAAGACGGCTGTTGGAAGCTGCCAGATGGACCCTGCTGCTTTATGGCATCTAACATGATACCACTTACGGCCTGCTCTTTCCTCAAGCCAATTCTCCCTTAACTCTTTGGCAAAACCTTTTATGTGGGTTTTGTATGAAGATAACCAGGTAATGCCTGGACTCGTAACATCGTTGCTTAATTGGGACATATTTTGAGTTTGTTATTGTATTTTTAAAAAACGCACTATCTTCTTACTAGTATTTGGTTCTACATTAGCAGACCATTGACACAGATAATGTAACGAAGGCCTTTTCCAGTAATAACATTTAGGATTATAAAGCATAAGTATTTTTACTGTATTCATTTTTAACTCAATACAAAATATCCCTGTTTGTTTCAGGTAGCCTGGGAAAGAAAAATGTTAGAAAATGTTCTTCTGAGAAGTTTACAGAAGAAAACAGAAACCACATTTAAGAAGCCACCTGCTAAGTCCACAACTTAAAAAAATATTTGGAAGATAAATTAAGAAAAGGAGAAGGGAGAAAATAATTATTACTTCATATCACAGAGGGTTCTATTTCTTGAACCACTCTTAATGATAAAACAATTATTTTCCATTCTGATCTTAACTCCTTCACTGTTTATTCTACAAAGAAATGGTTGAAGGGGCAGAGGAGAACAAATGATGATTAACAGCATCCTTCTGCTGCAGGAGAATTCAGAGCGTGTTGTTGGCCCAGACATTGTTTCCTGCTGAAGATTGCATGCAACTGTTTCCTTTTGCTTATCCTTCTTTGGGAATGTTTATACTCATATGTTTATTATTCATATTGTGACAGCTAAGCAGAACTGAAATACAGAGGAAACCTTAGTCTTTTGTAGATGTGGAGGCCCAAACCCCAAACCTCCTTCCCCACAGTATACAAACATATTTTCTTCTAAGCACTTGAAAACAAGAAATTTGGACAAAATGCTTAGGCCTTTTTTTTAGCTTTTAAATTAAGCATAAACTATGTCCTTTCAGTGTGGCATGTTTTCTCCATCTGTGAAGGTTAGGTCACATCACATAGGAGTCAATAATCATACAGCAGCATTGCCTACTGTCTTTGTTAGTTGTTTAGCTCACACATACATGAAGTACCAGTGAATCCCAAGGTTTGTTTGCACCTCTGAGAGCCCTGTGAAGGGTTAAGGAGCTATCTAAGAATAACTTCAGGATTGTAGGAACTAGGAGGTAGGGACTACATACTAGGACCGATATCCAGCTTATATTCAGAAATGCTTCTGATGCTACTAATAATAGATGTTAGCTACCGTACAGGCTGCTAGTTTGTTCCCGCTGTACTCTCTGGGGGAATTTGAGTGCAGACTGAAAGAGCAGGTTCCAGTCCCAGTATTGGTGTATTAGCAGAGCTGCTCAGCTCAGCTGGAGTATTGTCACAGTGCAACTATGCTGCTCGCCGTATGCACTGTGGCTGGTTGGCGTATCTCCATGTTGCACTGCATTGTGTAGTGTAAGTGTGCCCTAAAGGAGATAAGGGTGGGACTTTTCCCTCTGGCATAATTTCGCTTCATTCAGGAGAGGTGGGCTAGAGTCAAATAGTACATTATATCTGTGAAGATTAGGAACTCGGAATATTAAGTGAATGAGCTTCATCTGCTACATTACCATCCATGCTTGATAAATATCTGGCAGTATACATGAGGAAATAAAAGTGTGAGTACCATGAATGTCTGGAGCTATTCCAGACATAATATTTTTGCTAGTAAATTCCTTACCCAGAAGCTTTTTACCTCATGGGTGATCTACATTTTCTTTTTTCTTTTTCTTTCCTGAATTGGCCTAATCTGTCCTTTTAGATAAAATTGAATATCACATTTATTACTATTATCCAGCCTTGCTAAATATCACATTCTCAATGTGTAATTATTTTGCATGTAGAACATATTTAGCCATTTGTTTCCTAAACAGTTTTTATGAGAGGTTCCAAATGAATAAGTAAATGGCATTAACATCATCCTGACACAATTATTCTCTCACAGGAACATTGTATCATGCAAACTAGTTTCACATTGGCACTGAAAGAACAAACTCTTTCTATTGTGCTGAATTCATGTTCCTTTTTAAGGGTGTATCTGCAGATAGTCAGCACATTGCATTGAGTGCTTTGGAGAGTAAGCAGGTTACATGGATTCTTTTCCTAATGAACATGTCTACCTCCATCTGTCTGTGTGCTTTTATCTTGCCTGAATGCGTAAGCCAAGATTACAAGAAGAATTGGAGCAATGAAAATAATTCAGTGTTTTCAGAGAGTATGACAAGTCTGCTTGCAAGCATGATGGGAAATTAGTAAATGGGAAGTGTCCCTCAGTCTGGTCAAGGTTAGTTTGTTGTCGACAAAGACCGTCCTTCCCAGTCCTACCCCTACTTGAAACCCTACATTAAGACCTCAGAAATGCTTAGTTACCTTCAAAGAAGGAAGGCAAAGGGAATATTCAGTGAATTGTTCATAAAATTTTAGATGAATTTTTGAGAGAATGTTTCTTCATTGGAAAATTCTCATTTGTCAAAACAATTTATTTTCAGGGAGGTGCTACTTTTGAGAACAGTATTTGGGAAATGGCTTTGAGGTCATGTTTGAAATTTCACATCAGAACAAAAGAGATCAAATGCATTTGATAGTTGAATTGTGAAGATAATGTATCTGAAAGGAACAGCTATATGCAGGGTACTGATTGTGCATGATCTTTCAGCTTCTGAGAAAAAGGTAAGCACATGCAAATACTTGTGCCAGAAATACCCACACATATCATCCCAGTGACATTTGAAAAGAGGGGAAGATAATATCCAAATGTTCAGGAAACAAATGTGAATCCTGAATAAAGTTCTGCTTCTTTTATGCCCTCTGAGAGAGAAATGAAAGCTGAGCAAAGCAAAACCTCCACTTCTGAGATTCTGTTGACTCTGGGAATTTTTTTGCTATAATGTGAAATGTTTCTGCTGAAAAAGACTTCACAGTGATCCCAGGCTTATTTAAAACTCATTCAATTTAATGGAGACTAAGTGGCCACTGTTTTCTGAGCTTTTTGGATTTGAACCCTTAAGGATAGATATATTTGAAGAGAGATTACAAAATGATGTAGTGCACAAGCCACTTAGATTTGGAGAGCTTTTACAATAAGGTTTCCTCTAGTCTCAGAAGTGAGCTTGCTGTTGATGTTGTACTGATCCTTATGAAACAACTCAAGTGAAATACCTAAAAATGGATGTTGGCTGCCTTCTCTTTCAAAGGCTGTTGCATCACTGTAGTGGGAAACTAAGGCTCTCAGCAAATTGGCACCAATATCTTTCTTATTCCAGCTGTTTTCCAGAAACTCTAATAATTTAGCTGACGATCAATGGTGTAACTTTTCATACCAGAATGTAATGAGTTCAGAGCATTACAGGCTGGCTAATGCTAAATCACTTGCGGATGTAGATTGGAAGGGCAGCACTAAAACTAAAAGAGGTAGACTGATCTATACCACACAAGTAACCAGCCAATATATTCTTATTTCATTTCACTTTTTAATATTGAAACTCTTGAGGAAAAAATGCTTCTGTATTCACTTCTGGTGTTTCAAAGTGCTGTCTTTTAAGCTTGCTTACAGGAGGCAGGGTGAAAGTATGAGATGTGACACAGAACTGTGTCAAATATCATGGGAGTGAAATGTCCAGGTATTTCTCAGTCTGCCTGTATTGATCCATCCTTAGCCTATCTGATACAATCTTCTTCACTACAGGCAAACCGAGGTAGTACAGAAGAGTCAAAAGAGGCTGCAAGTGGGAATGACATTTCCTGTATTTTTAATTTTTTTTTTTTTCCATGGATGTGCAGTATAAATTGAAGCAATTCAGAATAATAAAAGCAGGCTAAATCACCACATGGTGTAAGTTGCCATATCGGCCAATGTAAATCAATTTAACTTTGTGGCATTTATTTCCCTCAGGACATAACCCAGCATGTATGAAAAAATAGGATACATAAGATGTGTGTTTACATGAAAGCTGTGTTGTTATCCAAGAGAATATCAAGAGCTTTGATCTGTATTTTGTACAAAAAATAAGGAACAACAGCCAACCCACTAAGGGATGTAAATCATATTTGAGAGAATCCTTCATAAATTTTTAAAATTAAAATTAAATATTTCCTTAGAATTATTTTCCAAATCACAAAGAATTAATCATTCTTAGGGTTTTATTCCTTTTGAAACTAATGCATTTTAATGCCAAATGAAGCAATTTATTTATTGATAATACATACGATAATGTAAGAAAATGTTTGTATAACATAAATTTATAACATGTAAATAATCTGCCACAAACAAGCATTTTCATATTTGTTGTACTTGTAACTAAGCACTGAGGATTTCAAGTGTCCTTTTGTTCTCAGGCTACTTGTGCTTAGCACTACTGCTGTTCAAGGAATTCTCCTTCACTCAGGTGGGAGAACCATTGACATGCAGCCATGTGCTCTGTAGGTTTGAATAGTAAAACAAGAGACTTTTCTGTCTTTTAACAAAGTCTAAAGCAACTGTCTCCATAGTTGTGGCTGTACCTTGTATTGTTCAATTCTGTGAACTTGCTGATGAGATTTGTGCTCTGGGCAGGAGACTTGGCTGGAGGCCTGATTCATTTACTATTTCTTCTTTGCTTTTGAAGCATCCCAGGTGGCTTTTTTTGTACTCCTGCTGCAAACCCCAGATACTCCTGTGCTTCAGGGTATCCTCTTAGTCACCATAGGCATTCTTCAGCAGTCCCGGAAGCCTCTATTTATCACATTTGTCCCTGCAGTATGACCACAGAGCATGGTCACAAACCTAGGAGTGCTTTTCGCTAACCACAAGAGAAGACAGGATTTGTAGTGATTCTGGACTCAGGATAGGTATGGGTTGCCTGCACGGGAAAAGTGGTCATGAGGCACTTGAGTCTTCATGTTGCTCATGGGACCTCATTCCCAGATGCACAGTAGAAGTAGCCTGCAATTTGAGCAAGGGAAAGATTCAGACAGCAACCATACCAAAGGAAGTAGTTGTGCAAATCATCTATTTCTTGTCTGTGTTCAGACAATGCCGATCTTTTGTTGCTACTATGAGAAAATACCAGGAACATTATTTCCTTTCTGTTGAGATGATTCCCAATTAAAAACTAAGCTGGAGATATTTCTGTCAAGATTAACATCCAGTTCTCATACGAGAAGAGCCCCTATGACATCTTTGAATTGCCTAAATCACACAGGTTTGCGTAATAAAGAAATTGCAGAGAGGTCCTAGCCTGAGGTCCTACAAATTTGAATATATAAGGGCAGGCATGGAAGGTTGTTTGAAAGAGCAGGTCTTTTTTTAATTCTTAGAATTTTTAACCAAATCTAGCAAATTTTAATGTTTGTGTTAGGAGCTCAGTTATTGTATAAAGAATGCCAGAGATCATAATTTTTTGTGAGAGTGAGTTTAATTCCTTCTCTCAGTTTTGGAGAAAAGCTCAAAAAACCCGAGAATGTGTTATCAGTTTCACAAAAATATGGTTATAGAGTGTTTTTTATTCTGTTAAATGTCAGAACATTTACATATTGCCTTTCACATCCATGTCATTGTCTTCTTGGATTCCTGATCTGTAAAAGTTCAGGAATAGCAATTCCGGGCTCATCAGGCAGTGATTATGTGATCAGGTTGCTCTCTGAAGTTCTGGCTGAATACTGACTGAATATTTAAGCCTCCTGGTTGTTGATTTTGACTTTTCATGCCACACCACACTCCCCACACACTGGTGACCTATGTCAATCATGCATGCTCTCCTGTTGTTTTCCTTGTCCTGTATTCATTAGTCGCTCATCTCTGTTTCCTTTCCTTTTCCTGTTTACCCTCTACTTAGCAAACACTTATCCAATAACATTTTAAAAAGGCCAAGTCCTTCTGGTAACCCCTCTTTCTGCAAAGATAAAAATCTCAGGATGTATGGCAAGATGCTGATGCAAACCATGTTTTTGTTCATGCTATTGAAACACTTCATTCTTTGTCTTGTCTATTTAAGCTCTAAGGCTTGAATTCATCTCACCAAAAGCAGATGTCTCCAGTGTAAATATTCAGCGCTGAGCTAGTCATTGCAGTTTCTCTTTACAGAGAATGCAGAAATAGGCACTTGTAGAGTGTGATTTAAATAATTCTGAAATAGACACCTAAAATAGGCTAGATAAATCATACTTTAAAGGTATCTGTTACTTTGAAATGACCATAAAGGGAGACAAGGATGTTGCTTGTCTCCAAATGAGCCTCAGGAATTCGGTAGAAGTAGCCTGCTTTTATTGGGCGCTCTGGTGGGTACCCAACAACATGCCAGGAAGAATGAGTCTCTCCACACCAGCCCAGGTATATTTGTTTATGTGATAATAATCACGAGTGCCATGTGCATCATTTGCTCTTTGCTGCATTGATACTTTGGCTAGACTGCTCATTCTTTCCAGGTTTGTCTATATCCAGTTGTTACTGCAATCCTTATCCAGAAATTAGTTTCTCTTCTTCCTTGCTTGGCTCCAGCTTTTCTGAATGCTTGTCTCGACTTACAGCCTTGATGCTTTTACTGTCTTGTTCTGTGGTCTCAAATTGCTCATCATGAAGTGATAAACTCAAATTTACTTGGGGTAGAAAAGTTTTTAAGAATTAAAGTTGTGATACCTTAAGCCTTTTCTGTACCCCTTTGTACAAATAATCATCTCAGAGTTGTTGCGCTGTCTACCATGGAGGTAGTGCTGTGTCTTTGGGAGGAACGCTCACTTGCCTACGTACATAATGGCAAGATAATTTTTAGGGAGTCTCAAGGGGCAGAGCAGAGGGTGTAACTGAAGAGAAGTTACTGAAGATGGGGATAGGACATATCTGAGGACTGGGGCAGGTAAATCTGAGCCAATCCATCTCCTGTGAGTCATTTTCTGTTTCTTCCCAGATATATGCTGTATGGTGCCTTTCACCAAGAAACAGTTCTCATATGGCATGGTACAGGAGGCAAAGAATGTAAACTGCAGGGGCAGAGGAAGAACATTTGATAACTATTAGCATAATCTACACAAGGATCATGTTATCATCTGCTTGACCTATCTTCTCTATATGAAGCCAATGCAGCCTTCCTATGGGTGAATACAGCTCTGAGAGCCATGCATGTCTTAGCAGAATTTGGGCCTGTACTTTTAATATTCCAACATGTAATTAAAAAAGGGTAATCTGGTACCTGACTGGATTGAAAGAAAATGTTTCAATGCATAGAGCTAATGATTATGAAAGATAATATGCTTTGCATGTTAGACAGCTGCCCTGGATGGGAATACGTAAACAACCCTTAATGCAAAAATGTTAGCTCCTAGTTTTACAGCTTTTAAAACCCTATTCTCCACAAAATCACAATTGTTTGTAGTTGTATTTTGTATGTATTATTTATTTGACTTTTCTACCAATGTATTTTGCCTTGGGATAGCCTTGGAAATGAACTGAGTAATCTTGGTGAGTTTTTCCTGATGAAATATTTTAAAATAAATAATATCTCTAACAGTTTTATGGCTTCCCATCTGTACTAAATACATCTTTATGAAAAAACACTTAAGGCTAAATGTAAAGGAGGCTTGGGAAGTAGGATGCTTAGCAATGTAATGCCTGAGAGTTGGGTGGAATTCATGGTGCTGTCAGGCATATAAATTCCTTGTGCTATGAGTGGGGAGGATTCACAGCATCCAACTCCCTGGGCAGAAGGATGCTTCAGGCAGCTGGGAGAGAATGCAGGAGAGAGGGGTCTGTTTGAAACTGAGGTTACAGTTCAGGGCTGCTGAGCATCTCTGCCAAATGAGATTCAGAGTCTGTAAATTAGTCACAGAAGTCATGCATTTAGGTGTCTAAAGATAGATCAGCTTTTGTCTAAAACTAGGACAGGTTGTGGAAACTATACATACTTGAAATGGGGACCATCTTTTTTCTAGGTGTCACTCAGACCATGGTCTTTGTGGGCCTCCTATGTGCCAAGTAACATGTTTGTGCATAAAAATTGATAATACTGAAAACTAATTTTATGACAAAACCAAAGGTCTAAGGTTATACATTCACAAATCAGGAAATGCAAAGTTCATGTTAGAAGAGAGAATTGATTTCAAGGTATGATAAAAATGTAGTGTGATAAAGAAACTGATATTTATTAAAACAGAAAAGAGAATGGCTGAAAGCTTTAACAGTGGGGGAGATACTCCACGGTAGGAGATTTTAAAATTAAGATTATAAGTGTTTTTATGAGATATGATCTTTCAGCCCTGATTACTGCATCCGTAGTATCTGAACACAAAACTTTGTGTATGAGAGAGGTGATGGTGCTTGAAGGGTTGGAGAGGAGAAGAAGATAAATTCACAGAGACCTAGGAGAAAGAAACTAGGATGAAGGCTGAGAATAAGAAAGAAAGTAAGAAGAATTGGAGATGGGACATATATATATATGTGTGTGTGTGTGTGTGTATGTGTGTGTGTATATATATATAGATGTATATAGCAATGAAAGGAAAGGGAAGTATGAACATGAAAGACAGAACAAAACCAGCACAGAAATGAGCATGGTGAGAGAAAATGTCACTGCCTACTAACAAAGTGGAGCATAAGGGGTTTTCCTGTTCAGTTTATCTTCTGAAGAGGACTCTAGGACTCAGTGCCTGCAGTGGGAGGACAGTGGCCCCCATGCCCCAGGAAGCCATTTCCATTGTAAGGTTCTATGCTGTGTTTAAAGAAAACTGTATACAAAGCAGGTATATCACAGCTATATACTTGATGAATAAATTACTATTTCTTATCAGGATAGAGAACAAATTAACATAAATTACATAAATTACATGATAACACTTAGAAGCTCTGAACACGATAGAAGGTACACTGTGCTTAATCTTGCACGATGAGAAGTAGCCCTGGCCCAAAGGGCGTTACTGTCCTGTATGCACACTCAGTGTGAATTCATTGGGGACTACCAGTTTTACTGAGCCATAGAAGGGATGATATCTGCAAAGCCTAATGCTGTGATTCCCATTAGAGTGATGGTCTGAGTTGTGTGTAGTATTGACACTCAGGCCTGCAAGTGCAAAATTTTAAATCAAAGTTCCATCTTCACAGAATGCAAGATAAATACAGTGAAATGGAAGCAATAAAACCAGAAAAGATTAAACTCTATATCTTGCAAGCTGATTTATACACAATGTGTTAAATAACTGACATAAGAACAAAACGACTAGCATGCATTTTTCATGTGCTAAAGCTATCTGCTTAACAGCTTCTCAGAATATCCAGGACTTCTAGCCAAGCATAAATGAAATGCTTTATTCATTTGGTTATTGATACTTGGGAGAGGACTGAGGAATTTTAAACAATTTCCTGAATATTTTTCTCATTAATGTCTGGGAAATTACTTCTTTCTGAGGCATTGAATTTCATTGCATCTATCAAGGTTGCTTCTGTTTGAGTTGGCTTTCCCAGTTCCTCTGTTTATTGAACATTACACTAAGAACTCAAAAGAAAAATGGAGAGTCTGTGAGTTTTTTGAAATAAAATTTCTGATCATTTTTGGATGGTAAAAGAACTTTGAATATCTGCTTTTTTTTAGACCAATACACTGTGGCCTCAATGCTTTCTTTTAAAGGCTGTTGACTATCCTACTTTTCTGAGGGCTTGTTGCTGACACACATTAATCAGTATAAGAATTTATAAAAATTAAGGAGAAGGAAGTTATAACTGTCTCATATTTTTCAGATTGCTTTCTGTTCCTTGTAACCATAACAATGCTTGGTGAATCTTTCTTAGCACAGTTTATTCAGGAAGAATCATAAACTCCTCTGCATATCAGACCTTGCAGGAATACCTGCTCCCCTGCTGTCTGTTTTAACTTCTCCTCTTTTCCATAAGATCTGCCAGCCTGCCTAATAAATATTTGTTTCTATCCTCAGTTAAGATGTCTTTGTCGGGGGTACTTCACCATCAGATGTAAGAAATGCCACAACATAGATGGTAGACGTGGATTTATGTAGGCTTAAACACTTGCAATTCTAAGGAATTTAGATTCTTTTGAGAAGCTTCTAAAGCAACCACAGTGATAGAGTGCTGACAAGGTATTTTCAGAAGCAGAAAGTGCCTGATGGCCAACTGTTTCATAGTTTGTGATCCAAGGAAGATATTGTGCTGTGGATTCTAGTTTACTTTTAGTCTAGTGCTTTCCTAAGCCTACCTTTGTTTTAGTCTCTTCCATAACTGTTAGAAAAAAATTGAATAAGTTGTATACTTTCAAATCATTGGGCCTAAAGGTCTTCTTCTTAGGGTATTCGAGACTGACTAAGGAAGTCTCATAAAATTCAGAAGTTATCTTGAATTTGTATAAGACAACTGATGTATTGGAAAGCTATGAAATGACAAACGTGACCTCTATCATCAAAAAGGAAAGAAGGAAGGGAGGAGCAGGGAAATTAGTAGCTCATCTACCCTAACTTCAACTGTTGTATGTAATCAAAGTTTCTGTAAGCACCTAAATAGAAATGAAGAGAATTAGGAGCAGCAAGAATTTGTGTAAGGCTACCTAAGCCCTAATTTGTGTATTAAGTCAATAACTTTCCCTTTCACAGCAGCGTACCACTCATTGCACTCAAAGAGCAAGGAGCAGATTCCATGTATCAGCTTCTGTAAGGCTTCTGATACTAACTGACGTCTGCTATGTGAATTTTAAAAATCAAATAATCTAATTAAAATATTTTTACATATATTCCTAGTTTTGTTTAAACCTCAAATAATTTCTACTTATTTCTCTGTTTTTCACATCATCATGATAGACATGAGTATATAGACTTCTGCTCAAGATTATTCACGGCAGAAGAGCACAAACGTACAAATGTCCTATTGTGAAAGTCATACTACACTCTCTAAACACACATTTGACAAGTATACGTACCATGGGACTATTTTATCTTTAACAGAATTGACAGAACAAAGGTTGCCTTCTGCCTCAGAGATGAACCATTCCTGTCTCCAGTTCCCACAGTTGGTCCAGTTCTAAACCGGCACCTCCTCCCGGGCCTGGTTCTCTACTACCTGTGTCACCAGCATTGTCAGTCAAGAGTTGTCCATTGGTTAACCAGAGGTGGAAAAGATGAGGAGTAGAGGGCTTAAGCTGAAGCAAGGAAGATTTAGATTAGACATCAGGAATAATCTTTTATTAGTAGGATTAGGTAAGTGCTGCAATCATTGCTTGGAAGAAACTATGAAGTCTTTACCATTGGAGGTCTTTAAGAAAAGGTTACATAAAAGCCTCCCAGCTATGTGACAGGTGTAGTTGATTTGGCCTTGCGACAGGTCATTAAATGACCTGTTAAGACTTTTTTAGATGTTATTTCTGATGTTTTAATTTCTGAATGTTTTGCTGTTTTTTTTCTTCATGTTTTTCCTGGTTACAGTATTCATATGCAACCAAACATATATTACATTCATCATTCAGAGTTGACTATGTCAACCTCTAAATATATTATGTAAACTGGAAACTGTAATTGTAGAAAAACTTCCTGTTATCACCAAGCCAGTGTAGCTGTCTGCCTAAATTAGCAAAATTCTGCCATTCATTACAGCTGTGCAACTCCATCTAAAGGCAGCAGGGATACATGGCTATAACTGATGGCTGAGATTTGCCCTATTTGTCTTTGAAATCTAGTTTCTCTTGGTGGATGACACAGAGAGAAAAAATTTAGTACTAGTATAATGCCATATCCCATATGACAAAACTGATTTATTGAAAACTAAATGTTCTACACAGTGTGCTTCTGAAAACACATTGTTTTCATGTGCTAAGTTTTAGACCTTTGAAACTGGAATGTATTCTTCCAAAAAGAGTCAGGTAAATTGAAAGCTATTTATGTCAACATTTCGGGGAATAAATTGTGTGTATCTGCAGCCTGGCTAGAATGCCCTCAACTTCGCACAGAAAAATACTGTTTTCAGCATCAATCTACTGGAACTGGGGTCCTTAAGCCTTTCCCAGACAAATTTGTTTGTAACGTAATTGTTTCTTTTGCCATATATTAATGTATTTTGATTAGATATCCCCCCAGAAACATTTAGCACCTGAGAAATAGTGGTGAATTTAGATAATGTCAATTCCTAGGTTTAGACAGGGTTACTTCAGAATCTGGAGCAAGCACAGGAAAGATGAAAGCCATTGGTGAAAGTGTAATGTGACTGTAAAAGGTCAAGTTAAAATACACATCCAAATCCACAATCTTGTAACAGTCAGCAGAGTAAAGTAGCTTAGGACATTTTTATCTAAAGTCACTTTGAATTTCTCACAGGCATTGATCATATATTTAATACCATTGGCATGAAAGCTGCTGTTGCTGTCAATTTATAACTGAGGGATAAAAAAAAAAATTGTCTGTGTATGCTGATGAAGTTGTTTAGCTGTATATTAAAATACTAATCTCTGATCAACTGCTTATCAACTGAAAGTTGAGATAGCATACCTCTACTTTATAAATGCTGATTATATAGATATTTGTAATAGCTATACAGTATTGAAATGCTGATATAAATAGCTTTCAATTTACCTGGCTCTCCTTGTCAGCCTGTGAAGGTGAATGTTCTTTTACCCAAACTAGTTCTGATCAAAACCAGACTGAGGTCAACTGTGGGACAGGAGATTGAGTGGGTTATCACTAATGTTGATTGAGAGTGATTTGGTTCAGCTGCTGCTGCATTTCAAAGGAGCAGTTGGTGATTCTGCAACATCAAAAAGCAGAAAGAAGTTTTAAATGAAGCTATAGCTCTTATAACCTTGCTAATGTGAACATATTCCATGTTTTATAAACAAAAGTTGTGTATGTGTTAAAACATCATATATTAATGGTATTTTTGTTAAATGTTCCTTTTAGTATGAAATAGCTTGATGTCACTAGTGTTTGCCCAAGGAACAGTTGAATATCTACAAAGATGTTAATATTTGATCTCTGATACTGCCGGTGATATGATTATTATTTAAATAATGCATAATGTAGAAGCCCATAGTTACCATTTCACTGTGCAATAGATGGATCAATCATGCATTCTGAAATGATGACTTTTCCATATAGTGCATAGAAATAAGATACTTAAGTTTGTAGTTAGGCATAGGGACCATATACTAAAAATACTGAGCTTAGTATACCATNNNTGAGCTTAGTATACCATGAAATACTGAGAAATATGTTATTTTCACTTTAACTTCTTATCTCACTGTATAGATACAGTAGTCAGTGATTTACAGGCTTGAAATATCTGTACTCAGAAGAGGTTTTAGTATCCTCTATTTTACAGTGCAGGAAAGAATATGTTGAAAAAAAAAGTTATTTGGAAATAAGCATCTCTCCCAATAAAACTATGAGAGAAAACATGGTTTATTATTAATAATAGTGACATTTTAATTGGTCAGAACAGGATTTTTTGAGTATCAATACAAAAAATTTGAAACTAGTGCCTGGAGTTTTA